>CAHIKZ030000722.1:0-127500 GCA_903632075.3 Acanthosepion pharaonis | reverse complement strand
AGGTAAAAAAAAATAAAACTTCCTAGCAAATTAGTATAGGCTTTGGCACCAGTGTTAATCATCACTTTAGTTCCTTCTTTTCTCTTTTTAGTCCTCCATGCTTTCCAGAATAAAAAAAAGTAAGCAAAGCTAGTATCCATTTTACAACCTTATCTACAGTGATATCCGAAAGTCTTGTCACCCCCTACATAATATAATTTTCTATTTCAGATGGCTGACACAAGCTCCTACAGTTTGGAAGAGAGGCAGCTTGCAAGTGTATAGACACATGATCATATGCATTCTGACAAGAGCATGGAGAGTGTGTACCATGACATCACTGCAAGATTCGGCAAGCCAGCTCTTCCAAAGAGGATGATACTGCAATGGGAACATAAACTGTTTCTCACAGGATCAATTAAGGACAAAGCGAGAACAGAAAAACCCTCAATGCAAAGGGACACATGTGCTGAGGTGGAGACATCTGTGCTACGATCATCCAAGAAGTCACTGCAAAAACAGTCTTCTGGGCTAGGAGTTCCAAAAACCACAAGGTTAACACATGACAAAGGATCTTGGTTTGAAATTGTTTAGGCCATCATTTGTCAAATGATAATAATGTGACAGCATCAATGAAAGTGAATAAACTGAATCCAGTTCATGTGCTTTGTATTACTTGTTCTGTTGTTCTCATTACTTTTTGGTGGGAGGTGGGGAGGTAATTAAGTCATTAACAGGGTGGACCTATTTTGTGTTGTTGTGGATATATCTTAAGACTACCTTGCTGTCTGTGTAGAAGGTAATGAATGGGAAGGCTGTTGATTTCAGAGGAGGTCGTTTCATTTAGTTTGGTTGCCAAAACAGCAGCCTTCTGTTCTAGTCTGGGGATGGAACGTTCATGTTGTGGTACAAGCTTTGTTTTCCCCATGATGAAACTGATTTGGCTATTTCTTTCACTGACCTTGAGGGACAATACTGTGGCTATCACCTTGATGGATGCATCAGAAAAAGACATGAAATTCTTTATGCACTCTTATTGTTGTGAAGACACTTAGGATCTGGATGTCTCGTGGTTCTTTTAAGGAGTATCTCCATGAAGACCATAGTTCATGCATTTCCTGTGGTAAAGAACAGTCCCATTTGCTGTTTTTGTTCATCAGCTCTCTCAATATGAATTTGCCTTGAATGGTGACAGGAGCTGCAAAATCCAAGTGATGATATAGGCTGTTAAGAGTGAACAAGATGCCTCTGTGTGTTAAGGGCTTTTTCATTGTAGGCACTTTGAATGTGAACACATCTTTCTTGAGATCCCACTCGAGGCTAAGGCTGTACTGTTTGGGTAGTTTGTTCCCACTCAGGTCCAAGCCCTTAAGATTATTTGCAAGGTCTTGTGATTGAAAAGTGGTCATGATCTCTCCTCTTTTGGAGGTAATTTTATGCTGTCTTAAGTTTGATCTTGCAAGGATGTCTTTCATTTTTTTGAAGCATGAAGACTAGCTTTGACTGTAGGGAGTGATTTTAGACAATCATTAATGTAAAAATTTCAGTTGACTAACTCTGCAACTGCCAGGTTAAACTAGTTTTCCTTGACTGCTCATTTGAGACAGTAGATCGCCACGGTAGGAGATGGGCTGTGGCTGAAGACATGTACCCTCATCCAATATTCTGCAATTTCATTGGCAGGATCATTGTTGTGATACCAAAGGAATCTTAGAAAGTTCCTGTGTGCTTCCTTCACCAGAAAGTAGTTGAACATCTGTTCAATATCTGCTGTGACAGCAACCAGTTCCTTGTGGAAACGAGTGACGACTTCAACCAATGTGTTGTCATGGTCAGGTTCACTGATTAGCAAATCATTAACAAATACTCTGTTATACTTGGTGCTGATTTTGAAGACCACCTGTGTTGTTGTATTTATTTATTTTTTCAGTTGAAGTATATACTGAAGATGGGCAAATATAAACATTCTTCTCTCTCTTTGGGTGGAGGAACTGTTTCAGCATGACCATTTGTGAACAACCCTTCCACAAAATAGAGGAAGTGTCTCTGCATTTCTGGTCTTCTATCAAATGTCCTTGTAAAAGTAGTTCTTTCTGAGTATAAGACTCCAGAATAGTGTTTGTATTTCATTCTTCTCTGCTCATTGGACAACATTCAAGAGAAAATTAGGATGATTTCTTTGAGTAATATTTTTTTGTATTTCTTTGAGCATGAACAAATCCAGGATCTTCAGATATATCTTTTATTTACTACACATCAAGTAGTTAAATAAATCCAAGATCTTCAGGATGATATTTCCTTATTCCTCACAACAAATAACGGAATAATTTCATGGGTGCATTTCTCATAAGAGGTCACTGAGTTAATTTTCTTGCAATCTGTTGTGGTCAGAGATTGTTGGGAAACTGAAATTACAATACCAAAAATCCATCGTGTTGATGTTTTGTGGAGAGTGGTTATTTTTAATAATTCAACTGATTTCTTTTTTGTTACTTTCACAATTACTGTTGTTATAGGTTGTTTTACAGATTAGCTGCCACGTTTCCCGAGAGATCTCTCCCTTTTATAAAAGGAGAGAGAGCTTTGTAATAGGTTTTTCCTCTGTTGACTTGAGGAATATGAAACTAGGAAAAATAGTTACTTTTTCTCTCTCCCTCTCTCTCTCTCTGGGTGGGGTCTCTTGGTTAATTTGTGCAGGGCCATAAAAATGCTTTTATATGTTCATTGTGCTCCCCACCCACCATGAAGTTCAACAGGGGGAAGTGAGCAAGGGGAAAACCCATTTGCCTGGGTCTCACAGGGCTACACAGGATTCTTACACATAGAGAGAACTTTGGGTGCCTGTAAGTCATGAGTTTCTATACCTAAGTACATAGTTACTCAGAGGACTGTCCCTCTTTATATGATTGAACCTACATCCACCACCTTCTTGGTGAAACATTAGATGACATTGAGCATAGCTTACCTCTTGGATTAGCAAGAAAGGGAACTATGAGATGTCTCCAACTACCCATCTAGCTCAAATAAGAGCCAAAGTGGTGTGTTGATATTTTTTTCCTGTTTAAGTATAACTGCTGTAGGTGGGGAGAGGGTAATTTAGTGATGTGACATGGTGTAAGAAAAAGAATGAAACCAAACTAGATTCAAAATCTTTTATGAGTGTAACATTGAAGAATAAGAGAGAAAGGAAGATTTACAATAGTGTTGCAAAAAAAAAAAATGGTATTTTGCAGACTTGTCTTGTGACAGAAAAAAAAAATTCTTGGTAACAGTTCTTCAGGGTTATGTGATTTCCTCTTGTACTGGCAATGTCTTAGGGACCGGTCTTCCTAACGATAGTGAAGATATTTCTTCACAGTGGAATTGGTGGTCAAACCCAGATTCCACAGGTCAGTTGAAGTTTTTTCAGAGGGCAGTTTCTTGTATGATCTACTCATTGAAAGCCAATGTGGGAAAGAGGAAGAAAGATTCCAAAAAGGAGCACAGATCTGGACAAATAGCTTTAGTAAGGCGCCTTCTGATTGGTTCCTTTTCAGCCAGTCACAAGGATCGTTCAAATGGGGTGACTCCAAAATATTTGTAATCATTTCAGTATTGCTGGAGTTTAGGAATATATGTATAGCCCAACTCCTAAAACCCTCAACCACCAGGATCCTGTCCTCAGGTGTCATGGGTCACCACCCATGGCAAACAGGTACCCCTTGGGGGTCTTTTACTTTCTGCAGAGGTGCAGTTGGCATATTCTGAAACTGCTAACAGGGCAATTAGACTTGTCAACACTTTTTTCCATTTTGTTGGACATGTTTTCCTGATTTTTATTTGTATTAATTTTTGTGACTTTTGTATAACTTGATGAATTGTCAGCAGTTTCTATAAGTTTCCTTGCTTCTGGAAAGGTAATATTTTTTGTGGTTTTGGGTTTTTTATCATTTCCTCCTAGGTCTTGCACTCTCTTAAGTCCACCGTATGGCTTCCATTGTAGTTGGTGCATTTCAAGTTGCCCTTGAATTTTGATTCTTCATGTTCTGGTTGGTTTCCTTTTTACAATATTCTTTTAAATTTCCATCTGACAATTATAACACCTAAAGCTTGGAGTGTATTTTTCATCTTGGTTATGAAATAACCAATGTTTTATTTCTACTTGTGGTATTGATTTCTTAAATGTTAGGACATATGTATTGGTATTTGTTATTTGATCTTTTATGTTTATTCTTTGTACATCTATTACATTCCCCTTAGCAGATCAAGGCTACACATTCAGTAGAATGCACTGGAGAAAGAAACCAGATATTTGAAATCTCCCTGTTTTTGTACCCAAAATTACAATTTACGTTGGGAAAATATAAAAAGATTTCCTTCCCCAGTATGATTGACCCTACAGTCACTGCCTTCTCATTTAGGTTTATGTAAGATAAGTTTTACAAAAACTCAAATGAGTGCTTGACATGACCAGCCGATTGATCAGATTGGGCCTTTCTGCCCATGTAGCCAAAGTGGTGTGTTGGAACTTGGGAGTATATTAACCCAGCTCCTGAAGCTCTCAACCACTAGGATCCTGTCCTCAGGCATCATGGGTCATCACCCATGGCAAATAGGTAGCCTGCAGAGGTACAGTCAGTGCATTCTGCAGCCCCAAGCAGCAGGGCAGAATATATTTAGAGTCTGGTGTGGGTAAGACATTATTTTATTTTTTTTTTTTTTTTTTTTAGTGTGGAAAGTTTTCATTTTTAATAGAAAATCAGCGTATTTCTTTTTGTCTACTTCAATTAAAATATTACCATTTTTTTTTTTTTTTTTTTTTTTTTTTATATAGATTTTTGACTGCTATAGGTGTAATATTTGCTGATATTTTTTTCTATGATAAAAGGACATAATGTTGATAGAGGTATATCATCCTTTGCTTCTAAAACTATAAATCTTACTGGGTTGCTCTGCTTCACTTTCTGAACTTGAGTTCACATAGGGACACTTTATTTTAAACTATGAAGGAGTTTTGATTTTTTTTACCATTTCTGCTTACTCATCACGGAGTCCACTTTAACCTGTTGTCAGTGGGAAATGCCAGGGGGGAGACCCATTTGCCTTAACAAGACAAGGATACTGGGATGCTATACTCAAATTTGGTAGTAGTCACAAGCATCAGTGTTCCTTTGATTTTGCTATCCAAGCATAGGGAAAAGTCTGATGTTACACAGCTATATTGCAACTATGATCTTCCAATTCAGTTGACCCTTGTCACTGTCTTCTAGCAGTTATTTGTAAGTCAATATTGACTGTTGATTTCTGATGTTTAGATCAATGTATTAATATAATTATTCATTGCATAAATGCTAAGGCTTGACGTGACTAGCTGATTGATCGGATTGGGTCTTTCTGACTGCCTCTCTAACCCAAGTAAGGAACAAGTGGAGTAGTGCAGTTGACATGATCCCATAGGGTCATGGACCACTCAACCACCAGGATTCCATCTCCTAGCATCACAGTTCACCACCCACGCTAAACAGGTGGTCTCATTGTTGGTGTGTGTGTGTGTGTGTGAAATTGAATTTCTTTGACATATTCTATATCAAAGGCCATTAATCTTATTGCCCACTTCAATAACCCTCGATATTGTGACTTTGGGTAATTCTTTTCTCGAATTAAATATTAATTCTAATGTCCTATGGTCAAATGTCAATATAATTTTTTTTTTTTTTTTTTTTTTTTTAATCAAATGTTGTTGAGCTCTAGTATTTCAATCTAGATCCTCCTTATTAATATTTGAATAATTCCGTATTTTTCAACCTTCTTGATAAATACATGATTGGGTGTCATTCTTGTGATAATATTTCCAATATTGAATGTTCCTTGGCATCTGTAGTCAACATAATTTCCTTTCTGGGTTCAAAGAGTTTTACCGCTTGTTTCTTTGCTTTAACTTATCAAAAGCTTTTTGTTGTTCTTTGGTCCATAAGAGGATATCTCCTCTATACAAATTTGTGGCTTTTGCTATTTTGGAGCACCACCACTATTTTTGGTGCAGTGTTTAGCCCAAAGCCTGATTTTCTTAAACAGTAGGTCTTTCACTGATACTTCATTAACTAGTATTTCCACAGCTTTTCTGTCATCTGTAGTTATTGGTATACTGACTTCAGGTCTGTTATTGTACAAGCAACTACCATTTCCCTTTTGCCTTCGTCTTCCCAGACATTGATGCCTGTATGACATGCTACATATTTCTTCAGTTTCCTTAAGTCAAACACTATAAAAAAAAAAAATACTTAAAAATGACATATTATCAAAAGTTTTAGCCAATGTGTTATGTCCACTGTGAACTTTTCCAAGGCAAAAACGAAATGAATTTATTTAAACACAGTATCTATAAATAAAAGACAAAGGGACCAATTTGACAAATGTACCGCTCATACATAGAAATAAATTCAGCAACAATTTTGATTTTTAAAAATGCTACACTCATTAGAGAAAATAAATCACTTAGAAGGAAAATCCTCAAAAGTACTGCCATTGAATATTATTCAAATATTAATTATGCCCAGGTTTTTTCTCAATATCACCTTTCCTAACAGAATCGCTATTCTCCCAACATACACAACAAATATATCAAGAAATTAAAAGAAAACGGTTGAATCATCATCACAACAATCCAAATATTTCTACATAGGAAAAATTTTCTTCAAACAAAAAGTAAATGATGTAATTTTTCAGTTGACCCAATCGACATATATGAGCGTTTCTAAATTCTAGTAACTAACATTTTGTTTTTTGTATATAGATACTTTGTTCAAATAAATTCATTTTGTTTTTGACTTTGAAAAAGTCTGCTGTGGACAAAACTACATCGACTAAAGCAACATGGTTTTACTATTGTCTTTTTTTCCTTACACACGTGTCTGTGTGTACGAGGGCTAAAAAATGAAAGAAGACACCATTTATTGAATGATATAAAGAGAAACAGGAAGAAATTGCAATCTATATATGGGGGAGAAACTGAGAATTATAGATTTTAAGGACAAGAATGGTTTAATAAACAAAAAGAATTAAATTATTTTGAACTATTATGCATTCCTTCAGAAATCATGAAAAGGACAACTGACCTTGGGAGCATCCAAAATAAATATTCATTTTGAAAAAATGCTATATATGAAACAGGCTGTAAATGAGTAACTAAAACTTTCTTTTTCTAATTTTCTATTTTGTGTCTGTGATTGTGATTACATAGTCAAAGATGTGATCATGTTTAGACCTGGGATGTATCTAGGTTACTTTATAGATTTCGTTTATAAAGATGGAGAGTTGCAAATAACAAGATCAAATTGAGTACATAACTCAAGAAGGAGTCCACAACTGTTCATCTCGCCAAGACTGTTTGCCCAGAGAATCCCAGGTGTTATAATCTTGACCTATCTCAGCAATAGGATTTTATCAGCTACAGGAATCTTCATCAGCCTTGTACTGAGGTCTTGAAAAAAGAGTAGGATCACTTCTTCGCTGCTTGTAAGAGTGGGGGCATAGACAGAAATAATCAAATGATTATAATCAATTATGATCCATAATCAACACAAAATAATTTTCAACTGAAGTTCCAGACTATAAGTTAAAAATCATTTTTAACATAACCACAGTTTATTTCTTTCATTCAATGCAAACTAAACTCAAAAACAACGTAAGTCACACCACACGCTTTTTTCACAAACTTTGAACGGTTTATTTTGAATACAAACAATATTACATTGAACCGAATTTTTCCAAATTCACACAAATTACCCTACACCTTGCAGTCTATCAAACTGGAACATTACCTCACAAAAACTTAAAAAGACAAGTTTATTTCACCATTTTAAACAACATTCATAACTATTGTTTTGTACATTTGTTATATAAAAATCTATTTATTTGCACAATTTCTCTTGTCTGAATTTTCTGGTTTCTTCTTGTTATTATTTTGTCATTGTGTCTAATATAAATTAGTGAGGGAAATTAACCCCCACAAGTTCGCCTTTAAAGTGTACCTGTTACTGGATAAAAATATTACCTCAAGAATTTGTGCAAGTAGATTTAATGAAAAACATGAAGTGTCATTAAAGTTAAAATTTGGTTTTATCTATAAGTTAATAGCTTAAAGTTAGTCCATAAAAAAATAAATTTATGTCTTTAAATAATATTTTGATGTCTTAAAAACATTGGACGTTTATTTAAAATCCAATATTTGCCCTACAGATGTCTCCGAGGTGGTAAATTAAATAATGTATTAACTGAATTTTGCAAAAGTAATGCTTTTTGTTCTAAACTGAAAAATACGTTTCGGTTTATGTATGAACTGCCATCAACTTTGTAGTGAATTGTCACCGTAATGTAGGGGTGATGCTTGATACTACATATATTTATCTTTTGACTAGGAAAGGCGGGATTAAGAACAATGCGTGGAGGCAATGCAATTTATATTTGACGTAAAATAGCACATAGTATAAAATACAAAACAGAATGTAATGATTCAAAACGTAACAATTGAATTTATTAGGGTTTGGTGTACATGCATATAAGCTGAAGGTTTGATAGAGTTATGTCTCTTAGCTTTGGAAATATTTGTACCTGAGCTCATAAAGAAGAAGTAATTATTAAACTGTAGTTTAGAAGAATAAAGTTCCTTTAGCATGTTAGGAAATATGAGCTGTAAACCTTGGTAAGAGTTCAGAAAAGATTTTAGAGTTCGTACTTGCGTGAAATGGTAATGTTCTTTAACGTCTGACCGCAAGGTTAAGACGAGAATTCTTGAAGATTACATCTTGGCAGCAAGGATTGAGATGCAAGAGTGACGAAAAAGAGAGAGAGAACCACTAGTGTTTTGTTTATATAAGATGGTGTACCACGTGACTGGATCAAATCGAAAACGCGGGAAAACAGATTTGTCGCGTGCAGGCGGTTTGATTGGTCGGAACTGACCAATCAGCGAGCTAGTTTTGAGTAGATTAACCAATGAATGCTTGTCGCATGATTTCTATGTACTGTATATATATAATGGTGGTGGTGTGATTCTACAAGTTCATCATTTAACGGCTAGGGTATGTAAGCTCATTGGTCCCTTTTATTTCTGTCCCTATTTTTACTTTTGTTTAATTCCCCATCCCCTCCCTCGTTAGGTGGTTAGTGATGTCAGTTTTCTGGTGGATGCGGGACGCCTTTCGTTTCGGGTGTGTGTTTTCGTATTTGTTGTTGTGTATGAATGAGTGAGTGTTTGTGTGAATGCTTGATGGTTTGAATGTGTACTCATTTTCTTAGTCCCGCATCGATTTCGTCCGGTTAACTGATATTTCTGCCACATTCATAGTTTATGGGGGGTTTTATTACTAACTCAGTTTTGTTTAGTTTATTGTAAATAATTATTTCATTTTGTAAATATTCATTTGGGGATTTTAAAAGTTGTTATTTTTATGACCCTCCCCCCATGAACAATATTTGTATATAAGGGGACTATTTAGGACGTCATAGAGAAAGTGAGGTATTATGGTGGACGTAGTAAGATAGGTAGGAGTGAATGTGATGTTTTGGTGATTGGATTATTGTTGGCATGTTTGGGTCAGTGTCTGTGACTAGCTAAGTTTTAGATTAAAGACAGAAGAAGACCGTCATTCCCCATCCCCCTCTTTGGCCATGTGCCACATTTTGTATTTTTAATACAAATAAATATTAGTTCATCATTTAACGGTTGTTTTCTATCGCTTCCACTTCTAAAAATATAAAACTGAATTATAGACGAAACTACTAAAATCTAAGATTTTATATTTGTTTAAAAATAATTTTTTTACCCATAACTGATTTAAATCAGAACAAAAACAATTTCTCATTAGATTAAGCAAGTATCAAGTCTAAAAAATATTTTTGAGTTTTACTGAAGCATTTTTGTAACGTTTCAGGACAAATTTTCGAGAATTTCACACTTGATATGACATTTTTTAATAATATCTTTTATCTTAAAGCTAAAAATATTTAGTTTCCTCCTCGACAAATTTAAGTGTTAATGATATATCAAAAGATTAGAATGAAATTGATCCCCACGAGTATTTTGAAAAAGATTTCTAAAATAATGATCGATTCGACATAAATGGCATATTCAATACTTAGATATTATTTTAAGTTTGACAAATCCCTTGATTTTTTTTTGTTTACAAAACACCAACAAACTAGGAGAGTTTCATTTTTCTCCCCTTTTGGTGATGGGATAGGTTGTTGCCAAACTTTAGTTGACTCGTAAAATTTTGGTTGGGAATTTTGAAAATTACAGAACAAGACACGTAATTTGATGGGAGGGTAGAGTTGTCGAGATAGACTAAAGAAAAAAAAAAATACACAAAATAGAAAATGGATAGAGATAAGCGTCTTTCCCGTAAGTCAGTCTATCAATTTAGTTTTCCTGAAACTTGTTCTTACAAACTTCATAAATCTCATTTTATTTTTATTAGCTTTATCCTTTTTATCTGAGAATGGTATTAATTTTGTCAATAGGAAACAACTTAAGTATTCACAAGATTTCGAAAAGGAAGAAATTAAAACTGAACCCCGAAAATTTTTCTACAAAGCTTTTTTATAGAATGACCTTATGAGGCTCGTCTTACCTTCTTCGGGTAATGCACTATTCCAACTTTCATTCGTAAATCTAGCCCACTGATTGGTTCATTTCTACCAATCAGGTCGCCGGCACGTGCAATTCGCAGTTTTGGCGCAAAATCGCTCTGGAGCCACCTCACGTGATTATGACCTCTTAAAAAGAACCCAAAGTACGTGTTACCACGCAGAGAGACAGACGAAAAACCGGGTACTAACAATCCTGATGTGAAGGCATTTCGGGACTTTATCGGCAGGTTTGATCTTGTCGATAAGTACCGGAATGAGCACCCTCAGGAGGTAGCATGGACTTGGACAACTAGTGGCGACTCGGCTCCTGGCTCGCTTGCGAGCTACCTGGACCGAGTGTTAGTTAGGAGAGTCGACGTAGGGCTCTTAGAGTGTCCAAGTTTCCATTATATAGTTTACACGGATCATAGGCTTGTCCGGGTCCGTGTAAACTTAGATAAGCCTAAGGTTAGATTGGCTGGTTACTGGAAATTTAACTGTTCACTTTTTTTTGGTGAGCAGGATTTCCGGGACCAGCTGCTACTAATGATTCAGAGGGAATTGACGGGGGCGGTTGTGGGTAACGCCTGGTGGGGTAAATTAAAATAAAAAAATTAGAACGTTTGCTGCCGATTTTAGTCGTCGACTCAATCTAGATAGACGAGCGGCGCAAACGGCTTTAGAAGATAAAGTTGATCGGGCTGTTAAATCCCGTGTTAGTGGGGACATAGTCTTAGCTAAGGCAGAGTTGGCCTCCTTGCTTATCAAGAAGGATCACCCTCTGGTAGTTAGGGCTAGGCTAAAAAGAATGTCTTCTGAGGCGGCGAATATGGCCGCTGAATTGCGTGCAGAGGAGAATAGGAACGCGGATAAGCGACATATAGCGTGCGTCACATTGCCGGATAAGCGGACAGTGACTACAAACGCGGGCATATGCGAGGCCTTTCGGCTTTACTTTCAGGATTTTTCACCAGGGAGCCCGGTCTGAGCTCTGCTCAGTTCGATGCCCTATTTGGCTGACTTTCCCTGCCTTGAGGCAGCTGAAGCGGCTAGGTGCGAGGGTCCCATAACAGAGTCGGAAATCTGGGAAGCGCTGAAGCAGGTTGGCCTGGATAAGTCTCCGGGACTAGATGGACTTCCCTACGAAGTGTACTTGAGGCTGTCGCCCATTTTTGTTCCTTTGCTGCAGCTGATTTACAACCACTGGATGAGGCAGGGGTCTTTACCTCGACGCTTCACCAGGGGTGTGATCAAGTTGCTGCGTAACGACAAGAATGGTGGGGATGGGTTAGGGAACTTTCGCCCTTTGACGATGTTAAATACTGACTTAAAGATTTTGGCGAAGATCTTAGCCAACCGTTTGCAGCTTGTCCTGTCTCGTCTGATTGGCCCCGAACAGACTTGTGCTGTGAAGGGCAGGACGATTCAGGATAACCTTCATATGGTACGCTTGCTCTTAGAACAAGTCGACAGGGAAGCCGCGCTGATCAATTTAGATCAGTCCAAGGCCTTCGATAGGGTTGACCATCGGTTTCTGGAGGCTGTCCTGTCGGCGGCCGGTTTCGAGCCGACTTTCGCTCCTGGATCCGACTCTTGTATGCGACCCCGGTGCGCTGGTGGAAGTGAATGTGGTAAGGTCGGAGCCTTTCGTATTGTCTCGCTCCATTCGTCAAGGTTGTCCGCTATCGCCCTTGCTTTACGTTCTTGCGTTGGAACCATTCCTTCGCAAGTTAAAGGCGAATCCGGTCCTGCGCGGAATTACCCTGCCTGGCGCTACCACCTCGGCCAGGTATTCTGCCTATGCTGACGACGTTTCGGCTCTTGTGTCGAGCAGAGCCGAGATTGACGAAGTCAGCAAAGAAATAAGTGGGTATGAGATGGTAACAGGGGCCAGGATCAACCGTGATAAGTCTGTGGGCTTGCGGTTGGGTGCGTGGAAGGGAGTTTCTCTTCCCGGACCTTTCCTCTGGACGGATGGGCCGATCAAGATACTCGGCGTCTGGTTCGGTCCTGATCTCCAGTTGGAAATGAACTGGTCGGAGGTACAAGGGAAGGCCGAGATCGCGGTTAATCTGTGGTCTCGGAGGAGACTTTCCCTGAAGGGAAGGGCGGAAGTATGTGTTTCACACATCTATCCGATCCTCCTCTACCGACTCTCTGTGCTTCCACTCCCGTATGCCCGACTAATGTCATTAGTCAGGACCTTGTTCTCTTTCTTGTGGAAAGGCAAGGCCCCTATGGTATCTCGCGAGGTCTGTTGCCTCCATCCCTCTGAGGGCGGTCTGGGGATGCCTAGCATTGAGATCCGTCAATATATGCTTCGCATTACCTTTTTTAGACCGAATGTGTCGTGGGTCGAATGAGGAGGGTGCCTTTTGGAAAGAAGACGTCCAGAAACATTTTCCATCCCTGAAAAGTGTGCACTCGTGCGAACAAGAGGCCAGCCGTTTACCACGTGCCGAGTGCTCTTTTTATCGTGAATGTCGTCGCGCTCTGAAGCTCCTCTTACGGGCTTCGGATGGTCTCTCAACGCCCAGGCGTTGTCTCGCAAGGCATTATATCAAGTTTTAGTTAGGGGTCCGTACAAGATGATCTGATTGGTGAGCTCGGTCTTACGAAGCAGGAGGCTCGCTCGATATGGCCTTGGGCGCCCGGGTTGAAATGTCTCAATAACGATGAGGCATCACCACCTGGCTGGTGATTCGTGAAGCCCTCTGGGTCGGCAAGAGACTTTGTTCAGCAGGCTTGGAGAAATATCAAACTGTCGTCGCTGTACGGGGGAAGTCGAGACTATTGTTCACGCCTTCTTTCAGTGCAGGGCGGTAGTGCCGTTAATGCAGGTTTGTTGAAGGCCTCATGGTTCGCATGCTGCATAGAAAGTTTTTTGTCCTGGAAGCCAGTTCTGTTTGTAGCAATGTGGTGCCGCAGATGACGAAGGCTGAACACTATGTGTTCTGTTGCTTACTAGGGGTTATGAGAGTCGTGATTTGGACGACGCGTCAGAAGGGATTCCATGAGGGCGAGAAGTTCACTTCTTACCAACTGATCTTGTTCTTTAAGCATCAGCTTAAAGTCAAGATCAGGACGGAAAAACGGCGGCTCACCTCATCGGAATTCAGCAAAAGGTGGGTGATTCTTGCGCGAATGTGCCGAGTAAAAGGGGCTGACCTTGAGTGGCATCTGGATGCCGGTTAGGCATTAAGGATATTGTTTTCCTGGGTTGAACATAGGCAACCCATCCCGGAGTTAGGTTAGATTAGGTTTTTTGTATTTTTTCTTTTACTTTTTCTATTCTGGTAAACTTAGCTAGGGTGTATTTGCTCATTGGCCCCTTTTTATTTCTGTCCCCTTTTTCTTTTTCTTTAGTTTAACTCCCCATCCCCTCCCTCGTTTTTTAGGTGGTCAGTGATGTCAGTTCTCTGGTAGATGCGGGGCGCCTTTCGCTTCGTGTGTGTGTTTTTCGTACTTGTTGTTGTGTATGAATGAGTGTGTGCCTGTGTGAATGCTTGGGAAGAATGAGTGTGGTCTTATTTTCATAAGTCCCGCATCGATTTCGTCCAGTTAACTGATATTTCTGCCACATTCAATAGTTTGTGGGGGGTTTTATTACTAACACTAGTTTTTATTTGGTTTCTTGTAAATATATTTTGTCATTTTGTATATATTCATTGGGGTTCATTTTTAAAAGTTGTTGTTTTTATGCCCCTCCCCCCACGGACAATATTTTGTACATAAGGGGATTATTTAGGTTTTTTCATGGAGTCAAAGAGGCATTTTGGTGTTTGTAGTAAGAAAGGTATGGATAAATGTGTTGTTTTGGTGAAAGGAATATTGTTCTGTATGATAGGGTCAGTGATTGTGGCTAGCTAAGTTTAATCTAAGACTAGTGATGGCCGTCCTTTACCCCAATCCCCTTTTCGGCCTTGTGCCACATTTGTACATATGTGCAATAAATAATCAGAGAGACAGACGGAGACGCAGGGGCAGGGGCAGAGGCAGACATGGGCAGATCAGCAACAGACCATTTTCGACCGCTTACTCAAGCTTAAAAATGTTACGACTACTAATTACCGTCTCGCTAATCGAGACGACAAATCTTTCCCGTTCAATATCTTCTACGAACTTCTTCGTCATTTAAGAATCTCAAACCATACATTCTCTTTTTTCTCAGGCTTTCAGCCTTACCACCTCGCAGATGTGAA
Organism: Acanthosepion pharaonis; assembly: GCA_903632075.3. NCBI lineage: Eukaryota > Metazoa > Mollusca > Cephalopoda > Sepiida > Sepiidae > Acanthosepion > Acanthosepion pharaonis. Next base: position 112,711 of record CAHIKZ030000722.1, on the reverse strand, counting down.
CGCTCACAGATACAGCGTTTCCCAAATGCTGGGAACACGCTAAGCACAATACACGTACGTACGCACCACACACACACACACATATTCACCACACACACTCTGTCCCTGTAACTGTCCATGTAACTTGTAACCTTTCTTGTTATTAATACATATATTTGTTTACATATATTTTTCGGTCTTGTGTTTGTTTTTCTTTGCCTTCTTTGGACTTTATTAAAGTCCAACTTTCTCATGTAATTGGACCGGCTAGCAGGAAATTACTACCCACATGTTTCATCTACTTCTACTCAACAACATCGCCGACACAGTCCTCGACAACCTATTCCGTTTTACAATTTTAGAAAAATTTGTGGAAATATTATCTTATTAAAATCGCTACCCACTGTTTTTTTTTATGCAAAAATAAGGGAATTATGCGATTTAAGCGAAATTCATTGAATAAGTACTGAAAATTTCATTTAAATCGAATAATTCATTTTTTTTAAACAATTTTTTAAAAACTAGCGATTTTATTGCTTTAATTACACAGTAAAAATGCATCCATTTTGGTGATACTTAAGGGAAGAAGGGCACAGTAACAGAAAAAAAAGAAGAAATTAATTATTAATATTATCTTAAAAAACACCAAAAATTTCAGGTTTTCTTTCACTTCCTATCATTTTTTTTCTTTATAAAATTTAATTTACATTGATATGTATTTTGCGGCTTATCAATCTTTTGCAGGTTTATATTTAGAGAAGATTTTTTGGAGATAATAATGATTTACTGATAAATCCTACTAATTAACCCATAGCTAGGGGGAGGAGAGGTGGATTCAAGCCTTTCCCATGGGCATTTGTACCTAAATGGATATAACGAACTCGGCTATCCGATCTCCAATTTTTAGCCGTTATCCATTACACCACCCACTCATCTAAGTTTACAGCACCTGGTATTTCCAAGTGGTCACCCATCTAGCTACTGACCAGACTCGACGTAGTTTAACTTAATCGTACGAGAACGTTTCAACGTGATATCGCCGTAAGCCGAAATTTAATTAGCAGTTTATCCCTTGTTTCCCGATAAGTTTCTAATAAAGAGTAGCTGTCATGGCTCGCTAAAGGCCACGACTCTTCACTTTGAGTGTATTGAGTTGGCAGTTTTCTAGTTACTGCAGTCCGATAGGTAGCAAAGAACCTGAAATCTTTGGTAGCGCTTAGATATTTTGCGATTGTTGACATTCTCTGGTCAACAATCGCAAAATATCAGGGTTTTTGGAGTGCCTTGTCGCACACGGATACGTGTCTCTGCAAACACTTCCGGTGGACAACCTCGCGGCTACACTATGCTGTAGTCTCCGTCACCTTTCAGTCGGCTTGTATTGCTTTAGACGATAGACATTGACTATTATTCTTGAACTCTTCCATTTCAAAAGCTTCTCTTATGATTACTACGAACAATAATAATAAAAAATAAAGCATTTTGCATAAAAAATCTAAGCCCGTCAAACTTTCTCCAACATTCAGAATACCAATTTCTGCAGTGTAGAATCGTTTCTCTTGGAATATTCTCTCGACTTATTAGCTCTAAGTGAAACTAACCTAAGCTTTTCAATTTCTACCACTGAATTCTCTGTTCCTGGTTATCTTCTTCTTTATCGAAAGGATTTTAGTGTCCATATGCTTCGGTGTCTATGTTCGTGAAAATCTCCCAGTGGCAATGGAATTGTCTCTTGAGTCTCAGGATTGTTCTTATATGTGCTTCTGAATTTCACTATTAAACTCGGTTAATCATTTCTTTTTCCTTTATAGTCCCCCTAACTAATTTATATTTACACAAAATACCACAAAATATGAAACATTCAACAAGTAAAAGTTGCATAATTAAATGGAATTTATATGCATAACAATAAATGTACAAACAGTTTCAGTGAACTTAGAGATTTAGTTGAAGTATGTATTTGTTACTTGGAAATGTTCTTTTTACAGGTGAAATGTGTTCCTGTAAAGAATGTTCAAATGGCGTGAAAGTGATATAGAATCTGTAATTAATAAATTTGTTTGAGTTCAGAGAAAATTGTAGTCTTCGCTTGAAAATCGAGAAGTAGTATTTTGTACTAAAAATATAATTTTTTTAGTTTAACACTTCCAAGTTGATATCAGCATAAATATATTGAAGTATCTTGCCACTCCAATTCGTTCACTGTAGAGGATTGAAATCGGTTGAGATGAATTGAGTGAGTGTGTTGAAAATTATACGTACTCTGGCTGTTTGCTGATGAAAATCTCACCGTTAGAAGTTGATAAGTTTCTATCTCCTTGTGGTTGAAGGAGTGAATAGATGTTTGTAGATGGGCGTAAATGTGGGATATTCGTGCGTGCGTGTGTGTGTGTGTCCCATGACGTTTCATTACTCTAAGGGACAAACCCGACCTCTCTGCTGAGCTACATCTTGTATGTGACAGAAGGCAAAGAAGAAAGAAAGAGAAAGAATCAAGATGGCGCTAAGTATTTATTTAGTTTCATGTCACGTGACCGGCTCGCTAACACGTTTAATTCTTTTTAGAAACTTTTTGGCGGTCAATTAGCTTTGAACACAACTGCGTAGGCGTTGTTTTATTTTTCACATATATTAGCCAATCAGAAGTCAGAAATTTAATCGAAGCTTCTGTGATCCACTCATAATGAGTGTAAGCATGTCCTCAACGAAGCAAAGTCGCTGTTTGCTGATAGAATGAGGCAAATTTGGTTCTAGAGATTACTGGCGGCTCTTTTAAGAGTGCTTTGAACTAGTGTAAATATTCAGTCCCTCCTCTCTTCAATCAGTTTGAAGTATTGTCGTCTGCTGCTAATAAAACAGAGCGCTTTGTCCAGGAATTCTCTTTCAACTCCACTTTCGATTCTTCAGTGGTACTTCTGCCTGATACTCCACTCTCAGAACAAAATTTCTACTTAGTGGTATGAACATAACTTCGTCCATGGTTTCTGCTATCATCTCCAAACTAGATCCCCAGACATCTTGCGGACTTGATGGTATCCCTGCAATTGTCCTAAAGAATTGTGCTGGTGAACTGTTTCTTCTTCTCTCCACACTAAATGCCTTGCTGCATCCTGCTTTCCAACTTGTTGAAAATCCTCTTCTGTAGATCCTGTATTCAAGAACACTGATTGAACCTTCTGAATTATCGTCCTAATAGTCTTTTGCCTCTTTTTTTGGGCAATGTACTAGAGGTTCAAACAACTCTGAATTGGTTAAGCACCTCGTTCTTTCAGATAAACAATATGACTCCCGTTTCTCTAGATTAACAGTTGATGTATTAACTGTCGACAAAATAAAACTAGCAACTACCCTCGAAAACAACCTCCAATCAGTTATTAACTGGGTCAAGAAATAGCTTTTAAATTTTAACGCCCCCAAAACGAAATTTCTCCTCTTTAATCATCATAGAGAAGCATTTTTGCCTTCCATCAGCATAGCCGATGCTAACCTCCAGGAGAGCGACTCATTGCGCCTTCTTCGTCTCACGTGTTCTATTGACATGAAGTGGAACGATTATATTGAATCATTTGCGAGGTCTGTTGCTCAGAAGTTTATTGGTTCGTGCCAGACAATTTTTCTAATCGGAATCTATCTTACACATTTATAGATAATTTGTGCATTGAATATTGCTGCTATATTTGGTCTGGTGCTCCAGCTATATATCTCGAGATAATCCACAAAATTCAAAGAAGGATCTGTAATATAATCAATCTTGACCTAGCATCTCGACTTCAGTCAATTTCCCATCAACGTGACATGACTTTCCTTTGTGTTTTCTATAAATATTTTCATGGTTTCATTCTAATAGTCTATTTTCTTACATTTCTCACCTCTAAAATTCTTTTCTGGTTTCTGTCATCCTGAAACTGTTCTTTTATTGTCCTTTCTCCTCTCTAAAGTCTTCTCATTTACTTCCATTCTCAGTAACCCCTTTGTGTCTTAGCCACATTAATGACTTCCTAGGGGTGAAATGATTAAAAAAAGTTATTTCGTTACACACACACACACACACACACACACACACACACACACACACACACACAGCCAATAGATTTTCAATCAGACATCATTTTTTATTATAAACGGTATTTGAGTATATACACGTATTAACATTCATATCCCTGTCAACACGAACATACACACACACGCACACGCATATATAATATATATACGCACATCATCCAGAGATTTGCTAAAAATTAGCATACGTAACGAAAAGTAGCCAAAACATAATAAAAATATAGTTTTATCGTCAAAATTTTTGTGTTATTATTAAGAGGAAAGATCAAAGGAATTTTATGTCAAAATTGATTTTTAATCATTTTTAGAACCTTGGAAATTTTGGTTAAAATAATGTTTTTCCGGTGTCAACATGGGGCCATATACTAGTACGGGATATTTGAGGAGCTTTTTGCGGTGAAAAACACATTGATTTGGAAATTCTCGCAAAAAGAAGATAATTGGTGGATTTTAATGAAACTTTCAGGACTTATTTTTCTCAAAAATAAACTTGAGCGAAGCATACCTACAGGTACCAGTAGATGAGGAAAGCTCGAGGTTGTGCATAAACACTCATAAAGGATTATATCAGTTCCAGAGATTACCATTCGAGATCAAGGTCGCGCCGACGATATTTCAGCAAATAATGGACACTATGCTAGGCGGACTGGATTTTACGATCGCATACTTTGATGACATCCCGATAAATAGCAAAAATATTGAACAACACTGGGAACATGTTCAAGAGGTTTTCAGGCAGATACAAAATTACGGTTTTAAGGTAAAAGAAAATAAATGTGACTTTTTTATGAAGGAGATAAAATATCTGGGCCATATTATTGACGAAGAAGGAAGAAGATCAGACCCGGAAAGAGCCACCGCAATAAAAAAAATGCCGACTCCAAAAAATTTAGCCGAGTTACAAAGCTTCTTGGGCTTAGTAAATTATTATCAAGAATTTATTTCTAACATGCACAAATTACGCGCAACCCTAAACAAACCGTTGAAGAAGGAAAACGTTTGGGAATGGTCAGATGAATGTCAGAAAACTTTCGATAAAATCATTAAGACTCTAACAGCAGATTTATTTTTAGCACATTATGATCCAAAATTGGAAATAATAGTCGCGAGTGACGCGAGTGCCTATGGTGTTGGTGCATGTATACTAAATAAAATGCCGGATGGGACACTAAAACCCATCGCGCATGCGTCAAGAACTTTACTACTAGCCGAACAAAATTACTCACAAATCGAAAAAGAAGCGCTGGGGATAATTTTTGCAGTTACGAGATTCCACAGATATATTTACGGTAGATTTTTCACTTACAGACAGATCACAAACCGTTACTAACAATATTTGGATCAAAGAAAGATCTACCTGTCTACTCTGCTAATAGATTACTAAGATGGGAGACGATTTATTAAATTATAATTTCAAATTGGAGTATCTTCCATCAAACAAAATCGGGCATGCATACGGTCTTTCGAGACTAATACCAAAGAAAACGGAGCCATTAGAAGATTCCGTAATTGCAGCTCTACGATATGAGGAAGATATTAGAACATCATTGTGTAGTACAATTCGAAACCTCCCCGTCACATTACAGGAAATAAGAAACGAAGCAGTGAATGACGAATTTATAAAGGAAACGAAAACAAAAACTGCAGGAAAAGATAAGCATATATCAGACAGTTTTTCGTTATGTGATAAATATTCTGCTATATAATGAAAGAGTAGTAACCCCGAAAACGCTAAAAAGGCGAATCCTCAAGGATTTCCATCGGCCATCCAGGAAAGAACATGATGAAATCCTTAATGCGAAGTTATGTTTACTGGCCAAACATGGATCAAGATATACATATGGTGGACAAATGCAAGGGCTGTTCCTTAGCAGCCAAGGCACCTCCAATCACTCATAAGCTATGGCCTAAGACAGATCGACCGTGGTCGAGAATCCATGTAGATTTTGCAGGTCCATTAAAGGGTTTCTACTACTTGATTGTAGTAGACAGTTACAGCAAATGGCCAGAAGTATTTCGTTGTAGAAAACCTACTTCTGAGACGACAATAAATTGCCTTCACGAGCTGTTTGCTCGTTTCGGAGTGGTTGATTGTTTAGTCATCGATAATGGGACACAATTTACATCTGCGGATTTTCAAGAGTTTTGTGAAACTTTTCAGGTGAAACACATCAAATCTCCGGCATATCACCCAAGGTCGAACGGGCAAGCGGAGAGATTTGTAGATACATTAAAAAAAGCACTAAGGAAAGCTTATGACGTACCAACAGAAAAGGCTTTACAACAATTCTTACAAGTGTATAGAATTACACCGAACAGTACTACGCCATCGGCATTATCACCGGCGGAAGTAATGTTCGCTCGAAAAATTAGATCGGTATTCGACAAATTACTGCCAAAACAGACAAAGCAATCACCAACGTCGTTTGTACCAAAAAGAAAATTTAGCTCAAGGGAGAAAGTTTTTTTTTTTAAATGTTCAAAAACAACACATCCTATTGGGAGTCAGGTACAATAGAGAAACGAATCGGGAACATGATACATAATTCAGGGTCCGAAGTCCTCGCATAAAAGGCACATAAATCAGATCAGAAAGAGGCTATTAGAAGATTCTAACAGTCTACCTCAGGAAGAATAGGAAGTAATGGACACAATATTTGACACCTTCAATATGCAAAGGCCTCAAGCAATTTCAGAACCGCGGAAATCAAGCAGAAAAAGAAAATTTACAGAGCCTTTGATGATTAATCCGAAGAGGGAAATATTAAAGGCCCCTGTGAGGTAAAAGCTTGGGAGTTGGGTGTCATGGGTCCTTACCTAGATCGACAGAATGAACTCTTCCTAACGCTATGTATACTACGCCTCTCCAGAGAGACGGACGGTATTGAATTGAGTCGAGCTGATAGTAGTTCACTCCAAACCAGTCTGACAGTCATACTAACACCTTTCACTTCTTGTATTATTTTTCGTGTAATATATTTTTTGTTATTTCTACTCTTGTGTTTCGTGTTGTTCTTCCATGGTCCTAACCATGGACCATAACAACATCAATTCCTAGTAATCCGTGATCTTTTTCGCATTCTACAAATGTAATCGAAATTGCGTCAAAACGCTTGTCGGTTTCAAAATTGCCTTGGAATGTACTCATTATTTTTATAGTCGTTCCATCAAATTGCTTTAACTGGATGTTGATTTTTTTAAAATTTAGGTCGTCCTAATTTTGTGACGGGTACACACCTGGCCCAGGGTCGAATCCTTTGGTTACGGCGCCAACTGTGACGTCGCTCCTCCTGGTCGCTCTTCGCTGTTCCAAGTGTGCCGTTCCAACCCCTTGGTTAGATGATCACCAGCCTCGCCTTTCCCAACCCGCTTCCAATACCTGGTTGCTAAAGCAACTGTACTGATCTCCGGTCTGTCTACCCACGTTGTGTTTAGATCTTAGACAGACGGGACCAGCAGGGATTGGGCCGTATGCTGTTGAGTCCGACGGGGTGGCAAAACACAAGTAAAAGAAAAAAAAAACTCACGAGACAAAAAATTACTGATAAAAAAAGGGTAACAACCTTTTATATCTAATGTCCGTTACATAAAAATTGTTCTTATTTCCCGACCCGCTTTGTGGACTATGGCACCAAGCTTCTATCATACAACTTAAAGATTTCGAGTTGTCTACTCTTTAGAATTGTGTATGTCGGAGTGTGGTTTAGTTCGACACTGGGGCTAATCTCTATCAGTCGTTCGCAGCTGATTCTTCCCTTCGGCTTGAGTTGTATTTCTTCACTTCGATCTGGTTTGGTCGAATTCTGATCTCGGGCTTGGCTTGATTTCAACTTCTTCTTCTTCCGTCCAGCAACTCTTTTCTATCGACTGAGGTGGAACTGATTTGCTTGTTTGGTCTGCAACTTTACTTCTTGTCTGGCCTGCAACTCTTCGGCCTGTCTTTGACTCGGCTGCAACTTCTCTGCGGCTTTCGAGCAATCTTCTTCTTCTTGGGTGGAAGGATTTCTTGTCTTAGGATTCTCTTGCCGCAAGGGAGGAATGAACCGGACCCGATGCCCGCGTTCCAACTGTTCTGGTCGTCTAACCCGCAACTCAGCCGCAACTCATTTCTGTCGACTGGGGTCCTGCTTTTATTGACGCCGCAACAAACCGGGGTGGGTTTGCTGGCGTCAAGGGTTTCTCGATAATTCCAATAACCGCATTATTTCTGTTTTCCCATTATCGCTATTATTTTCACCCCTACTTCCTCACAGTGCCTCTGGGGGAGGGGAGGACGCCTACCCATCTCTCCCGGTCTCTCGTATGTCAGGTGACCGTTTTCGACCAATGGTTCCTGATCGAGCATTCCTCCTCCTCCTTCCCGCATGCCACGTGACCGTTTTCGACCAATGGTTCTTGATCGAGCATTCTCCCTCCTCTTTCCGCATATCACGTGACCGCTTTCGGCTAATGAGATTGTGGTTGGGCGCCTCCCGCACATATGTGACGGGCGTGGCTTATACCGTTCTTCTTAAAAAAAAACAAAATCTAACTTGGCCTTTTTCGCACGTACGAAAAAATGATAATCTTAGCTTTTTCTCACCTGGGTTCTGTCAAAACAGCCGCCGCTAATTAGATATGACTTCAGGGAGGATTGTTTCCGCCTTTTGGCGTCCTGTGAGCCAAAAAGCAATTGTCTTTTTCACCCTTTGTATTTGTTCAGACCCGATAGACAAAAATCTTAATTATCTGAATTGAAAATGTCTTCGCTTCATCATCGTGGAGTCTGATCCTTAACAGGTCAGAACCTGTATACAATTCCAGCGGTCACCCACTCATCCCAAAAAGACACCTTTCCTCCGATTAAAATTTCGTTCTCATTGTTCTAAAATTCCCTTTCTCCAAATTGATAATGAGTCTCTCTACGCAAAAGTCGGTCATGTGCTCCGACCGACATTTTTTATCAATCGCCTATACGCTTATCCTTTCTCCCTCTAAATGACTTTCCCTTCTAAATAACATTTTCCATTGTCTCTCGAAAATCGGTCAAGATGTTGGCCTAAATACCTTTCTGATACCTGTTTTCGCTAATAATTTTTATTTCTCGACCTCTCTCTTTTCTTCCCTGTTCCTTCCTTTTTCTCTTCCTCTCTTTTCTTTTTCTTTTAGGATCGTCTAAGTACAACTTAGTGAATTATTTTCAACTCAATTATTCTTCGTCTAAGAAAAAACTAACAACTGGTTAATAAACCGAGTAAAAAAAAATTAAATCATATTTCTATGAATATTTCTAATAATGCAAGGTGCCACAATTTTACCCAGAAATTTTTTGGTAGCAATGTGACTTCACTGCCTGTATCAACTTGCATGTTAAATATTTGTCCATTTATCATTATTTTTTCTATAATTCTTTTTTGCGTATTCATTGTAAATATTTCCGCTTTTTCTTCGGATGGGAGTTTCTACCTTTTGTACTCTTTCTATTTTCTTTTCCTATTTACATACGTTCTGAAAATGATCTCTCTTTGTGCAATTTGACCATATTTTTCCTAGAGTTGAACATTTTTACTTGTCTCTCTTGTGATTTTTCCATAATATCCACATTTAATTATGAATTTGGTCGTGCTCGTCCTGTACGTCTCGAATTCTTCTTTTGGTTGATTAAATTCTCTAATCAACTCTAATTGTTGTAAAAACTCAACGCTAGCTTCCAAATTCATGCTACTACTCTGTAGACATTCCAGTATTTTTCGTTTGTGGTTTTGGTCTTGCAAGCCTTCAATTATTCTGAGAAGGATTAATTCGTCTTCTATAGTCATTTCCCGAGCTTCCAACTTCTCAAATTCACAATACTAGACTCGTTCTTTCAATCTATGTAAGTATTGTATAACAGACTCACTGGGTGCTTGTCTTGTTTCTAAAAACTTGGTTCTTTCAGCAGCGACCAATCTTTTCTTTGGTCTTATGTTCTTTTTTTATAATTTTACATATTTCTTCAAATGTCATTTCTTCTAATTTGCTCGAGTAACACATTGTCGAAATTTTCTTCACAGCTTCACACCCAGCAATCGCAAGAAATAAATCCGTTATCTTGTTATCTCCTCCGTCAGTCTTTGTGTCTCTCAACTCTTGCAAATGCAGCAAAAGTTCTTATCCATGTTTCTATTTGTTCTGGGTCGTCCAGCGAATTTAACGATCCTATCGGTGACGCCATTGTTATGTTTGGTATATATCTCTGTGTTGTAGCAGTCGTAGCACAGTTCTCCGCATTACGTTTATCAAACGGGTCTGATAAGCAATGCCCTTATGTTCATCAATTGTTTTCTACTTATAGTTATCTATCTCATTTGCATACGATACTACAATTAGAAAAGCTTTGAATTTTTTTTCTGAATAAAATATATTACGAACACTAATTTCTTACGAAAATATTGTTTTTTGATGAATAATAAATTTTTACAAGAATTTTTTTAGTAAAAAATATTGAATTTATTTGAACAAAATATTTATAAAGAAAAAACAATTTTTTTTCTTTTTTTTTTTTTTTTTTTTGCTATCCTCTGCCAGCCGCAATGATGGAGACATTATTGTCTCTCACCCTCACCAGTGAAATACGCTGCAAGAACCACTGCGTTTCGCGAGGTTCGTCGCTCGATTGAGACGCAAATTCCGCCAACCCTCGGTAGGAATACCATCGAACAAGGGCCAATAACCCTAGAAGTCTCCACTACCACTGGAGTAAAAATAAATCTGTCTTCAAGAGAAGAATATTTAACTATTTTTTTGATCTCGGTGTCTCGTGCGATAGACTCCGGCCCAAACGAGGGACCTCACTTACAAGAATTTACAAGAATTGTTTTCATTTTTAAAAAATTTAATTATTATAATTAATAAACTTTTACATCTTTTAAAATTATATATCAATTTGTAAGGGTCAATTTGTATTGCTATTAAATAAAAACTGCATTTACTAATCATACATGGAAAAGCTTCTTACTACAATTCAGTGAACCCCAGAATTTTAAAAAGAATTTTGAATTTTTTTGTGCTTATTATTCGATTTTTGTTAATACGGATGTTTGTAGCGATGGTGTTACCATTGTTGTTGTGAACGTCGAACGTTGAACGACGAACGTCGCGGTCATCATTATTGTAGTGATTGAGTTACCAATATTTAACTTTGGCTAGGAAAGGTGGGATTAAGGACAATGCGTGGACGCAATGCAATTAATATTTGACGTAATGATTTCAAAACATAACAGTTGAATTTATTAATGTTTTATATACATGCATGCGAACTAAAAAGGTAGGACAGAGTCATGTCCCTTTGATTAGGTATTAGTTGTACCTGAGTTCATATTAAGAAGAAGTAATATTAAACTGTAATTTAGAAGAATAAAGTTTGGAATTGTGAGTTGTAAAGTTGGTAAAAGTTCAGAAGAGGTTTCAGAGTTTGTACTTGCGTGGATGTTGGTAATTGTCTTTAACGTCTGATCGCAATGGTTAAGACGGGAGTTCTTGAAGGTTACATCTTGGCACTTGGTAGCAAGGAATGAGACGTGCGAGAGAGATGAATGAAAAGAAAACTAGAGGGAGTTTACACGTGTTGGGTTTATATAATGGTCGTGTACCACGTGATAGGATCCCAGCATATGAGCGGGAAAACAGATTGGTCGCGTGCAGGCGGTTTGATTGGTCAGAACTGACCAATCAGCAAGCTAGATTGGAGGTGATTGACCAATGAATACTTGTTATATTTGTATGAAAGTAGAATGTTACTTACCAGATAGGAAGAGTGCATTTCCTAAAAAGAGGTAAGGCTGGTTTGCTGTGGAAGATCCCACATGTTTATCCTCGACATTACCAGAAAATAAGGACGGTAACTCTAGTAAATTTAACATTTATTGGTAATTTTCTAGCATTTCTTCAACAAGCACCTTCGTAAGTAAGACTATAAAGCCAAAGTACCGAAAATGTAATAAAATATTATAGAATGCATGAATATTTAATTTAAAATTTACTGAGTACTTAAAAAATATGTATATAAAAATAGGGAGTTTACCTTGTATTCCTCATGTAATTTTATCCCCATTATCTTCTCCTTAGATAAATTTCCCATTCATCATACTGTCGATAAAAGCGTTAACACCTCATAGACACCCACCTCCATGTTAAAAATGCTTTACTGCGATATTTTAAACTAAAAGTAAGTGCTATTTGTGTCAATTTAGATTAATTAAACTATAGTTCAGATAATTTTCTCAAATAACCTTTCAGAAAAGTGTATTATTTTAATAAAGAGAATTATGTTGTGTGTTATTTGTTAATATGGACGATTTTATCAATTTTACTGATAATCCGAAAAAGAAAATCCCAATCAATTTAAATTCGGTTTGAAATACAGAACAGTATTTTGCTTATCGGAAATATTAAATTTAATGTATTAGCTTCTAATTAAAACTAAAATAAACGCCTCAAGAAAGATTTTTCATTTTTAAAGTGCATTTTAAAATTTAGGTGTCACTTTTTGGAGGTGCAGATATGTAAGCGTGGGTGTGTGCTCAAAAATGGCATTTAAATACATGCCATTATGCCTATATACAAACAAGTCAGTGTCTTTTCCAATTGCGAAATAATTGTTACAGTATGAACAAAGGAATCAACACGACATGGTGACAGTCAGTTTTAAACCTCAAGCATCTTCAGAAAATGACAGAAAATTGTCACAAGGCCTAAAATGTTAATGAGGAATTTTGGTCTTTTCTGTCCTGTCTTTTAATCTAACTAGTATATGTACTCATATACTATAATACCACATGTTCTCGTGCAGGGCCCAATCAGTTCCAGATGCCTAGTTTGTCTGGGGACGGGCTAGAAAATTCAACAAATATATACAATTAAAAATACACACGATGTTTATATGGAATAAAATAATTATTTACAAAAATGCTGAAAATATTAGGATTCCACGAAGTAAACGCGACAGAAGTAACAGTTGTTATAAAAGCGCGTATAGTAGCACGAGAGAACAAACAAAATAAAGAGAAAAGAAAACAAGAATTACTAAGAATAAATTTTTTGCATTGCCGATCTAGAGGATCAAGGCGGAGGTCTCTTTGTGGGCAATGGAAGCTACTTGGAGGATGGAGAGAGCATTTTTTCCAATGCATGTGTCAGTTCGGTCGATCGAGGTCACTGGTCGTGACACTGACAGCTTATTCACTGGTCCGCAACTCTGAAAGTGTCATGAGTGGCGTTCTTAAAAGTAGATAGAGTGGATGATGATTCAGCGTTTTTCTCATTCCTTTAGCGGCAACATTGGTGATAGACTCCTTGTAAATTGTATTTTATATTTTTAGGGGTGGGGATTTGTTTTGTGAGCTGGATGTGATGTAGCGTGAATCAGAAAGAGATTTAATTTTTAGCAGAATATAACACAGTTAAGTAGGGAAAATAATGTTGAATTACATTAATAAAATGCATATCTTTACATAATCACGCATTCATTCAAACACAGTAAAAATTGCGAAAAGGAAACGAAATCGAAAAGCATCCCATACATATTAGAGAATTGAAATATCTGTTGCCTAATGTTGAAGAAGTGGAAGGATATAAAGTAAAGAAAAAGAAACAGACAAAAGTAATTAAGCCAGTTTGTGTGATATTAACGTGGACCGCCGAGGTTGGCTATATCGTTTTTGTTGAAGAATGCCTGTTACGACAGGCTACGACAAATTCAGTAATAAACTCGTTATTTTTTCTAATCACACGATGATATAAACTTCGGGAAAAAAGACAGAGAAAAAATAAACTTTCGTTTTAAGCAGAGTGGAAATAGATTTTTCTTTCTTTCTTCTAATTTTTGAGTGGTCTGGTCAATGGAGAGGTCCCAGCATCCTTTTTGACGACTTGTATCGGTTTTCACCCTGGTTGGGTTGAACCGGCTTCCTCCCGAGCAAGTACAGCATCACGGACCATCGCTGCCCACGCCCGCCGATCCTGAGCCAGGTCACACGAAATGGCGAGCCAATCGCGATTCCATCGTCGAAGACCAACTACTTGTGGACCCGATAGTACTGCTAGGTCATCCTTGAGTGTGCAAGCCCACGTCCTCAGCTGCCCACCGACACGTTTTCGCCAGCCAGGAAGAGAAGGAGGGAGAAGTACATCGCGGATGTGCTCTCGCCCCGGGCGTTGACCTGCGTACCCGAACCATCGGAGCAGGACGGGTGGAAGAGGACGGAGACTCAGGCGACGACGTAGAGTGGCCGTGGGCACACGATCGATTCGGCGGCATCGTAGAATGCAGCAAAGGCAATCGTTGTCGAACACTTCAAGCCTTCGTAGGTCAACCGCTCTAAGTGGCCACGTTTCGCAGCCATAGAGAAGGATAGTCCGAACAATAGCCTGATAGATGCGCCCCTTCGTAGCCGTGGAAATCTCCTGTCACCCCCATAGCGACTGCTTGAGACGCACGAATGCGGACCTTACAGCTCCTATACGGCGTTCAACCTCAGCAACAGCCTGCCCGGATGGTATAATGGTTGAACCGAGATAGACGAAAGACTGCACGTCCTCCAGCGTCAGTAGCTGCCAGTTGACTGGACCAACCAGGGACGGTATAACTTTGGTCTTCGAGGCATTGATGGTCATACCCACATCCCGTGCTGCTGCTTGCACACGGTTGAGCGCAGCTTGCACATCGTCACAGTTCGATCCGACCAAGACAATGTCGTTCGCGTAGACCAGATCAGACACCCTGACAAGCCGACCAACCGCAACTCCAGCGTAGTCCAGATGGGCCTTGCCGAGGATGTAGTCGATTGTATAGTTGAATAGGGTAGGGGATAGAGCACACCCTTGCCGCACACCAGTCTTCACCTCAAAAGTCTCCGACTCCTCGCCATAAGCACAAAGACGGGCTCGCGTCGACCGGTAGTAGCTCTTGATGAGACGAAGGAGTTTAGCGGGCATGCCATCGGCCTCCATGATACGCCAGAGTGAGCCTCTATCAACGGAGTCGAAAGCAGCCGCATAGTCGACGAAGAAGAGGACTGTTGGTTGCTGGTATGCCCAGCGTTGTTCGAGGGTGCGCCGCAGGCTGAAGATCTGATCAACACAGCCTCTGCCCGGGCGGAAGCCACCCTGAGACCGGCGAGTTCGCAGATCACGGATGCCTTGAAATCTTCCCAGGAGAAGCACTGCAAGTACTTTGGCCACCATGTCGATGAGGCTGATTCCTCTGTAGTTCGAGCAGAGTCTCCTATCACCATTTTTGAACAAAGGTAGTAGGATGGCTTCGCTCCAATCGGCAAGGTAGGTTTCAGAGAGCCAGACCGCATTGAAGACACGATGAACCCACAAGGGGAATACATCTGGCACGGCTTTATATACTTCTGCAGGTATACCATTCTCACCAGGAGCCTTGTTGTTACGCAGATGGCGCAGAATATCTCGCACTTCATCTACCGTTGGGGGTGCAGCGTTGCAGTCGTATTCATCGGTCGGTTCAACGGCCACATCCGTCGCCGGAGTCGGATGATTGAGAAGCTCGTCAAAATGCTCTTTCCACCGATTTAGCCCCTCGCCCAGACCTGCGATAATAGCACCATCACGGGAGCGAAGCGTCTCACTCACTTCCGCGACTCGCCCGCCTCACCATCTGGTAGAGTTTGCGAGAGTCGCCACAGGCTGCTGCACGCTCAGTCTCTTCGGCGAAGGCGCACCAATGCGCATTTCGGTCAGCGCGGATGGAGCGAGTTGCGCGGCGCCGTAGATCGCGAAAGTTCGCAGCTCCTGTCAGTCGCGCTACCCTCGCCTTCTTCACCAGCCGAAAGCTCTCCCCGGTGATCCAGTCCCGATAAGGGTGACGGGTGACACCAAGATGGGCGTGTGCCGCTTCGACGGTGGCAGATTTGAGAGGCTGCCATTCAATTTCTGGTTGGGGCTCTGAGCTTGGTTGGCGGAGAGAGAACCGATTGCGAACTGTTCTCCCGCGTGCAGCTTCAGATTGGCGACATTGATTCGCTTCAGGATCTTGGTGGATCTCCTTGCCCGCAGTCGCAGACGGAGGCTTGCGTGGACAAGTGTATGATCCGATCCATGCGCACTGTTCGTATCTGCACCCCGATAGGCTCGAGAGACAAGTACAGAGCTTGCCCATCTCGCCCGTACCAGAATTTAGTCAATCTGGTTACCCGTACGACGGTCATTGGAGCGCCAGGTGACGAGATCTCGTCGCGGGTGCTGGAAACGAGTGTTACTCACCACAAGACGATTAGCGACTGCAAAGTTGACTAGGCGGTCGCCATTGTCACACCGAGGGCAAATCGACCTGGAACATGTCTGGTGCCCTCATCCGCCGGTCCTGTGCGAGTGTTCCAATCTCCTGCCACCACTAGAATGTCAGTGGAAGGGGTACAATCTACAACTGCTTGTAGGTCGCGGTAGAAGATGTCCTTGTTCTCCTCCGCTGCATTCAGTGTCGGTGCGTAGACGGAGATGACGGTGACGTTTATAACAGCGCCTTTGAGACGGACCATGACCAGCCTGTGGGAGACTGGTTCCCAAGCGAACAGTGCTGCTTGTGCTACTGGGCTGAGAGCAATCGCCACTCCATACAGCCCGCTGTTGTCCCCACTCCACTATGGTAAAGGTAGACGCAGTCAGACACTGGCACTTTGATTATTCTATGCCCGCTATCCGGGAGGCGGACCTCTGACAGACAGGCGACACAAACACCATACTTGATCCCAGCATGGGGCAAGCTGATAGATAAGGACTAATGACTGAAAATCCCTTTTGTCTTCACTGTGCCATCTGGAAGTTGGATTATAACTTCTGCTCAGGAAGAGGGCTGAGATTTGCTGCTGAGAAAGTGGGAGTAGGAAGAGAAGGATAAGGAAGATAAGGAAGAAGAAGAAGAAGAAGAAGAAGAAGAGAGAGAGAGAGAGAGAGATTAGCACGGCCTATATGGAGCGATGGTGCGAGATGAAACTTAAAGAAAGTTGGAGTTAAAGCTGGAGATTTTGAACTTAGATTAACAGAAGAACAGGAAACAAGAGCGAAAGAGACCGAGAGAAACACACCGGAATCCGCATCGTTCGCTGAAAACTCCTGACCAAAGACTTTGTGCCGGACACGATGACCAGAACTTAGAAATTTAAGTTACTACTAAAACAGACTACAGACTCCGAAGGGGACCCCAGTGTCATTTGACTATAATAAGAAGTGGGAAGAGTTAAAACCACTGTATACAACAAATCATATATAAACCAAATCGTTGTTATATTTTTAACCTGAGTTAATTCTTTATTCTAAAAGATTCTTGTTTTTTGTGTACACCCAAATTCTCGGACCGTCTTCACCTCGTTTGCTTCATCAACGAACGATCTTCTTACCCTCTGAGACCAAAGCAGCGTGGCAGAGAAGTGAACAGATAAACGCCAACTAAGTCGAGTGGAACCGTGCCACCAACACAATACCAGCGACAAAACGAGTCACGCCTAACGAGTGAAGTAAGCTAAATGATAACCACAGCGGTCTGAAAGAACTTGAGGACCGACGGATGATGACATAATTGGTTACCGTTGACTCGGGCCGACGACAGGGGTACATATTTGGTTACCGCTGATAAGGATCGACACAGTGGTGTTACAACATATCACAATTTAACACACACACCAAACAAAACATTTATTACCAACATATAATTACATAAAAGGGAATAACGTCTCAACTCAATATCGTGTTCTGTTTCATGTTTCATATTTTTCCTCGCCATTCATTTTTTGCATTAACCCGCTAATTCTGCTACAACTTGGAGCTAGATAGATAAGTTATGGTCACATATTACGCCTTTTCTTTTACTACTACAACAAAAACACACACTCATAATAATAGTAACTCCCCTAATTTGCAGTAGTGGTGACATGCACTAACAATTGCTTCAGGTATGTAAGTTATGAAAGATGGATTTTTAATTAGATTAAAATTTTTTTAATATATATAGTTTCTTTAAAAATCGCTTTTATAATTATTAAAAAGAGGAATTTTGGTTTTTGTTATTGGTGAAGATAATGAATGAAGGTGATGTTCGGAAATTAATTAGAATTTCATTGAATATATGACAAAATTTAGTGTCAATTTTAAAATATTAAAATTTAGGAATCATTTTATATTTTTAAATTAGTAAATATTACTGATGTCGAAAGCCATAGGATTAGCGTTTTTGGATTTTTTGAATTCAAATTTTGATGCACTGTAAGAAGTTTTCTTTGAATGGAGCGCCATTGCAACTATGATAGTAATAGGACTAAACTAAGTTTCACGGTTTTTTTTTATATATATAGGGAATGTGGTTTGATAGGATATATGTGGTTTGATAGGATATATGTGGTTTGATAGGATAATGTGTGACAATGGGCTCACTCTCTGTCCGAGTGCGCTCTTGTCTCTCCTTCGTTAACGAAGTGGGGTGTTTTGAGAAGTGAAAAAATGTTTATAATTGATTACCGAAGGATTTGACCTGTGGAACAGGGTAGTAGTAATTTGAAGTAGTGTTGTGAGAAATTGGTAATAAAAAAATCTTATCGGAGGTTATATATTTAATGTCAGTTTTTTTTTTTAAAATAATGAAAATTTTGATAAGGTGTCTTAGAATCAAATTCTGGACAATCTCCATACACTCAAAGATGTATCGAACTTATAGTGGCTTATCAATTATAGTGAAGTGTATGAGTGTTGAAACAGATTAGTTTGATTTGGCCTTGTTAGATAGCCCACCATAAGAGGGGTATAAAACAAGAAAATCAAATTGTAAAGTGAAACAACAAATTTATATACATATAAATCAATTAAGGTCTTTACAAATAAAATTAATGCATTTTGGTTGATACAAGGTCGTCAAAATGTTCGTAGTAGTCTTTGCAAGAATGAGTTTATATGTACGTAGGCAGGAACGTATGTGTGTATGTATGTATGAGCGTTATCGTAGGGTAGGAATGTCTTTGACCTAATCGTTCAGTCTTAAAATGTTCCGTTCATTTATCAAGTATAAAAGAGGTGAAGGAGAAAGGTAGAGATAATAATAACGATCGCTTGACGTTTGTCAAGGGATGTATTAATACGCTCGTCTCCTTTTCTCTGGTGACAGGCAAACTTGCCCGTCTTTTATTTTATTTGAAAAATTTGGGAATTCACTCCCGGATATGATTCGGGTGTTTCCATTGGACGACGAACAAACTTCGGGTCGGTTCGTGAAAAGGTCCGTAAAAGAATTTGTTTCTGAGAATTGAAGATTATTTTAATTTTGTTTTTAAATGTTTCCTAGTTTTCTTATGGCCGAAAAATATTTCGCATCAAGGTGTGAAATTTCACGAGTTTTGTTTTGGATTCGCTTTTGCGTGTGTTAAGCAAAGTTTGTAAATTCGAATTTTTTAATTTCTAACAAAACCAATGAGTCATTGCTTAGCATTTGAATTTTTAAATATAGATCTTGTTTTGTTCACTACAAACTCGCATCCTTCCCTGTGTTAATTAGACGTGGTAGCCATTGCACCATGTTGTGATACTATGGACATCCACATAGAAAGGGAAGAAGTAGCTTTATCTCGATCTTAGGCGATTCTGTTTGACAGACCAACGGATAGTTCCTTTTGAAGTTCGGTTTTCTAAGCGAAATTAACTGAAGGGGAATGGGAAGTAAAGGGACGGATGGGGCATTTTTGGAGTTTAAGTGGCAACAAAACCGGAAATAGAGTATATCTGGGTGCTGGTCTATATTAACGGTCATGCTTGGGATCGGAGAGAGTTCTTGCTCGCCCTTGGCGCGAGACAGACGTGTCCGTCACGTGGTTCCGAAGCCTCCAAAGTGCAAATCGTATTGCTAGCCATCACATTGAGATGAATAGATGTGCGAGGAGTTGGTAGGTTGAAGAGCTGACATAGCAGAAATTATCCAAATTATCACCTATCTACTCATCTGGACGAACATGCGAAACAAGGTTCGGGTTGTTATTTCTCGACGTGCCGTTTTTCTCATTCATCCTGTTACCGTGTGAATATGTAGCACACCCTTTTCCAGCTTTCGGTGCACACCGACGAGATCCTTTCTGCTTGTTAAGCACACGTGATAACCACAACACAACAAAAAACAAAAAAGTCATATAGTCTGGTTCAGTGGAAGAATCAGACAAGCGATACAAAGGCGAATAGACTAAAGAAGTTAAATGATATGATTTATCTCCCTTAAGTATGAAAAGTGAAATGTAAACAATTTACCGACGTGGAGTTAGTAAAAAAAAGGGTTTGGTGCAAAATTCCGAGAAGGTAACCGAGTACAAAAGACACATGAAGAAGGCCCGATGGGTATGACAGCTGAAACGTTGTGAGTATAACAGCCAAGCTGAGTATGCTGTTTCGAATAGAAAGGCACCGAATAAAGTAATTGTGGGGTAGTTAATGGTGTTGGTTAGAAAAGAATCAGAAGGGTTTTTGATGAAGGTTGCGTTCTTACATTAACATTCCACTTTAAATTTGTAAAGAAAACACAAAAATGAATGACGAGAGATCAATGAAAATCAACAAGTAAACATGTATTGAAACAAGCATAATTCTGTTAACAACAATAAAGATTAAGTCACACGAAGTGGTTTCCCTTGTATTGTGTGAAGAACAAATGTATGTTGTAATAATGTTTTTTGTTTAAATTTGTTGGTAGTTGAAGAATGTTTGATGTTTGAGTTTGAAAGTTGAAATATTTGTGCAGAAGAATGATATAGTTCGAATAGTTCACTTGGCTTGTAAACAGACAGTACACTGTGTTGTGTGAGTGTAGTTTATATCTGTGTGTGTTTGTGAGTAAAAAAAATACACGTACGTGGTTTAGGTTGTGAAAATTTATAATCTACTGAAGTTATTTCTTTAATTTCTACTTTATATAGATAGGTGGCTCCAGGAACGAGCGCGGGAAGGATATTGAAGAAAGTGTCATTTAATGTGATTGGCCAAAAATCGACCAATCGTTGATTTTTTTTCTATAGCTAGTTTGGTGAAGCAAAAACACGAGAAATTTTTATGTGGCTCGTGCGATGCGTAAATTGTCTGTACAAAAGGTATTGTTTATTTTCCGTCCAATTACTGTTCAGTAATTTGTGGTCGTGGTGTACGTAGGCATCCACTACATAATATACAAGATACGTTTGTGCAAATGGATAAAGAAAAAGTACCGCAAAAAGGATAAGGATATTAGTCCAAACGACTTACAATTCTGTTTATTAAAAATAGAAAACGTCGTTGACAATCATTTGTTGAACAGACCTTATCAGAGTTTATAAACCTTAGAAACATTTTTGCGAAAATGAAGAATTACAATTTTTTTCAATATCACTGATAAAGAACTGATAAAATTGCGAATAAAACATTTTTTTTGTAGAGAATGGTGTGAAAACTTATGGTATTGTTCCTTAGTTTCAGAAAGGCAAGTATGACACAAGGTTTGTTTAATGTGAGAGCACCCATATACATGTGTGTAACAAGTGAAAATATTACCACTATAGTAGGCTACAGAGTTTACCTCATGATTCTGTACATTTTAGTGTAGTACGGTGGGTAGGTAGTGCTTCAGTTGAACTCTTCAGGATACAAGCAAGCTTCATCTGTGCGCTGTCCCGTCTAATGCGCATCTTTTTGTTAATATTAGAAATGTGAGCATCTCCAATTTTCACTCGTACAAATTAAGTCCACATTTTATTTTAGAGAGAAATTAACAACTGTTTCGATTACTGTAGTGGAGGCGGGAGTTAATTCGATAACAAGGAATCGATGTGCGTTGATTTAAACCACAGGATTACTTTCGAACATGATAAGTGGCTTCTAGTATTTATTTTAAAAATTAGTGGATAGTCGGAAGTTCAATTACGCGAATAATCCGCTGTCTGTAGTGGGAACCAAGAGCCTGTGCGCAAATAGAGAACAAATTAAATGAGTACACCAAATTACATAACTGAGACAAAAATGTTTTCTCAGCCGATTTATATAACTCGTACAGCGATATGATCCTAAAAAGTTTAAGGCTCGAGTAGGATTCATTATGAACAGACATAACCATAGCCACATACGCGACATTAGGGTGATTCAAAACAATTCAGAAAAAGTCTCGTTTTGGAAGAACGATGTCTGAATTGGTCCCTACGAATGACAAACTGAAAGAAATGGTAAGCTCGCTTTTATCAGAGAAAAATTGTTGAAGGAAACATTTTTTCTAGGGATATTGTTTTACGTGTCAAAGACAAAACTATTGTAAGAGGTTGTTACGGGTCAACACTTTTGAAGAGATTTTTATGCACCTGGTACATTTGACTCGCAAGTCCACGGAAAAATATGACGTAGAATTTAAACAAATAAATATTAACAAATATATTGATAGGACATTTTACAAAAGGAAAAAATAAGAAATGAAATTAAATGTGAAGAGTTAAAAGTAAACTTCAGTGTCTGTAGTTGAGGCGGGAGCGAAAAGAATACGTCTTTTCGCAATGAAAAATCACCGAGAGATTGATGGATTCTTTTAAATCTTGCACTTCCTGTAATTATCACGAGGGTTAGGGGGCGGTATTTCAAAATCTCGCCGACTGTGATTATTATCAGGAAACGGTAATCCAACAAATTCTATTTGAGGAACTTTCAAGGTTAAATCAGGTGCAGCCTGGCACAAGGTCTTGAAAAGTACCTATACTTTTCAGTATTACGAGAAGGCTTCTTGGTGCACTTAATCGGACACAAAGTCATAAATTGCCCGAAGATCAGTATGAAGTGAAGTCATTAACGATAATAAGAGAGAATTTTACCGTATAGTTGCAGTGAATTACATTTACACGCGACACAGAAACATATTTCTTTACAAGTATTTTTGCCGTTTTATTCATTTGGAAAATAAATAAGAACACATTAAACCTAAGTTTGAAGTATTAAACAATTCTTATGGATGGACCTACTATTATTTGGTTCCGTGTCAGACGAGCCCAACTTAATTACTGTAAAACAATATTAATTTAGTAAGTTCAAGCCTCACGAGAAGCTTCACTAATATGTTCCCGTCCGGGATGAAGATAACTTTTGTAGATATCGCTTAAATGATGAGAAAAATCATTTTCCATGGTCTAACTCTAATGTTTCGTTGAAATGGCATTTATTATATTCTACTTCAAATTCAACAAATCTCCCCCTTTTATTCACACTAAAAAAACAACGGTAAAATTCCAAATACAAATTCGCTTTCTGCATATGGCTCCACGCACCACTTCCGATTTACAAATCAAAAATACATTTAAAATTTAAATTATTATCAAATCACCGGCATTGCTGCTTAGATAAATGTGCCATAGCAGAATGCCGATCTCAGACCCAGACACAAGATATAAGGCCGGCAAAATTCTGACAACAGGCAGTTGTTCACCACAATTTATTCTCCTTCCACACAATAATACACTGGACACAGATATTAAAGGACAAATACAGTCAGACGACCCAACATCATTCAACAAAGAGAGGAATTTCCTAAGCCACTCTTATCTTACTTAACTGTTTCTAGTTTCGGCAAGATGTGGCACGCAGGGAGTTAATCAGAAAAAAGCAAAAGAAAGAAGAAAGAAACTATTAACTGGATGATAATTATTGAAATTCTCAGGAAAGTGGATTGAAAAGATGAGAAGAAAATTAAAAATGAGATGTGTTAAAAATTATGTTTTAAAAAAATAAAATGAAATCAAGAACAGTTCCGAGGAGAATCGAACCCAAATTTAACTCGACAGAATGCAGTGAGATTGAGCAAAACCAAGACTACCAGTCCTTCTCCACTTCCCACCGATAAGAAAGAGACAATTAATGTATCCTCGGAGATGTCGGTCCTGGGAAAATAGAAAAAAAATGTGTTTTTTACAATACATCATCGATAAAGAAAACGGGTGGTCACCGAAATAACATCTAAATTGTTCTGGACAAAGAACCAGGAAAACATCTGGTTTGTGTAGGTCACCCAGTAGAAAAATATCCCTACAAAAATAAAGATTAGCACCTAAGATTGGGGATGGGCTCGTTTATTTTAATTTTGTAGCATTCATCAAAAGAATTTTTATAGCTGACTTTATTTTGGATTTTTTGGCACGAATGAGACAAGCTGATAAAGAAAAATAAATTGCGAACTTGGAGTGACCGTAGTGTGGTCCTGTTGACCTAGAAACACATAAACAGAGAAAGATAGTTTTTTTTAAATTATTAATAACGATATTGGGAATGTTTTTCTTTCCCATCCATGTTGGATGAACAAAACAACTCTTGGGATTGGCTGGCAAGGGACCATCTGGATTGGCTCCGATTATCATGTCTCTGGCGTTGAGAAATCACCTAAAACAGAGTGAGACAAGCTGACAAAGAAAGATTAATTACTGGAAAACCCTATTCGTCTACGCATTTTAAAAATTTAGATTTGTCGCAAAGATAGTTGTACCAGCCTTGGGAAATGGTTTGAGGTTGGATGCGGACAAGGTAGGAGAAGGGAAGGGAGAGAGATTAACACCGCCTATATAGAGTGTCGGAGTTAACTCCTCCTTCAGTCCGTTAACCCTTTCACCAGGGGGTCTCTCTTCCCTGGCTATAAATAGCCGCTGACTCTTCACCTCTACCTCTTTTCCCTTCAGGATTTCAGCTATCAACCTCGAAATGTAGGCGCTAACAAGGGATAGCGTGGAAACACGCTAAGCTCAAATTCTTTCAGTAACACACACACCAAAGAACTCTATTGTGTTTATCAACTTTTGCACTATATATTATGTATTTGTTGTGTTTATAAAAAATATTTATTGTTGAACAAAATTCACATTTTCTTCTACTTGATTATTTCTCTTGTTGTTGTCTTTGTTACATTTGATATTGTAAAAATTGTAGAGGGTCAGTTTTTATTTCTATTTATAACCAATACAAATTGGCTGACCTACTATAAGAGCGATCGTGCGAGATGAAAAGTAAAAAGAGTTAAGGAGCGGCTTGATTCCTCTGACTACTCTCAAAAGGGTGCAGGACCGATGTTTTTTTTTAAAAAGAAAGAAAATCATTGTACTGCACAAAGGTTTTTAGAAAAAGGTAAAAAGAAAACATTCTACAATAAAAATTTAACATTTCTTTGCCTTCTAGAAAGTCGTTGTGAATTTGTTTTATAAAGATGTTTAGGATTTCAAACAGGAATTGTTCAATCAAATCAATACACGAGCTGAAAAGTTCTCAGACCGACCAAAAAAGGACTGAAAAAGAAAAATGAAATTTGATCATTTGGTTAAATTATGGGAAGTATGTCAAGTCGATAATTTTTCAGTATGTCTTCAGATATTTATTGATTATCGAAATAAAAATAAAATAAAACTCCCGATTTAAAACGAAAAGCAAAAATAACATGGTTCAAACAAATAAAAAAAAACCCTGGAATCTCTGACAGATTATTCATTGATTGTTCAAGTGATTTTGTTCCGATATCTGGAAATAGAATAATTAATTTATTTTTGTTTTAATGGGTGGAGATAATCCTTTTGCTGTTAATAAAGGTTAAATATTAAAGTAGGTACATAAGGGTGGGGAACTTTATGATTAGAAAGATAAAACTTGAGAGAAAATCGATGAAAGTCACAGTTATTTCCCTTTTGTGAAGCTTTTGATCAAGCAAAGCATTGCGATTTATTCAAAAGTAGAAATTAACAAAATATTAAACAACTGCATTGTTGGTCGTCATGTTTCTATTTGCCTGGAGCGTCGTTTTGCAAATGGTCTTGTTATGGCACGGCAACCCGGGGACGAAATCTTTCGCTGTCGACCTTACGTCCACGTTTTAACTCAAACACAGTTCAAAAGAAGATGTCATTGCTGCTTTGCCAGGTAAATGACTGTGCAAGAAAAAAACCAACTCTATGCACTTTGCTTTGAATGAATGGAGAGAGGATTTGCTTTAAAAATGTCGCATATTACATATATATTATAAATTTAAGAAAAGAAAAGAAAACTACAGTACTTGTTTGCAGATCCTGGAAATTAAGACTAAGAAATTTTTTTTTTTTTAGTTTTTATTTACAAAACGTATCGTAAAAAAAAATGTTCTTTCATTTGAATTTATTTTTCTGCTCTCAAGATTGCGAATGTTGTGAGCTTCTAATTTTCAGCCTAAACTGTCTTTGGAAAAGAAAAGGTTTTAATTAAAGTAACCGAAGTAAAATTCTTTGAAAATGTTGTTATTCATACTTAAAAGTTAACAGAAAAATGTAGATAAGTTTTACTTTTAAGTTTTTATTTTATTTATAATTTTATTTTTGTACCTTGGATTTTTAATATTTAAATTTTTTTGTTTTTATATACCCTTGACATCAACAATATTTGGTTTTCCGTGAAATTTTAAAAATTAGTTTCAAATTGATATTTCGACTTTAGAAAAGTCTTTATATGAGATCAACAAAAAAAAGTTAAGCGAAATTTCACTAACTTTTCAAATCCTCGACTTTTACTTGTACAGAGTAACTCCTCAAAACAGCGTGATTGAAAAATATTGTTTTATTCGTGATAGGCATGTTCGCTAAAAAAGACCATACCTACTCTGATGAAAAAAGGCCCCAAACTTGATTAAACAATTTTTCTCGTCTAAATATTTATGTTTTTTGAATATATATTTTTAATTTTCTAATCCTTTCTAGCACGTCCGAAATTTTAGTTAAAAATCTTGTTTTTTTTTTACTTATCAAAATTTACATAAAATCGATCATGTCAATCATTTTTGATTGTTTTTAAACAAAAGTGAAATTTTCCGTTTAAAAATTCTGTAAAATTGAATTGTACTTTTTTCAAAAAGTTATTTTAGGAAAATTAGAAAATTTAATGCGCACTTAATGTAATTGGAAACAAACATTACGTAAATTTTAGCAGAAAAAAATTAGTTGGAAATAAGAGAAGCATGTTTAACCGTGGTGATTGGTTTTTGGAGGTGTAAATTGATGTTTACGTCAATGTATCGGCAACTAACGTCAGGGCAATTTACTGAAAAAGTTTTTAATACATTTTTCGTATATTAAAAACTTTATTTTAAAAATAGGAAGCACCGCAGATTGTATTAAGCTTTCAAATTTATGATGTGTAAAAATAGAACTTTTAATGGAGATGCGCATATTCAAACTTAATTTTAAAAATTTAACAACTTTATCACATTTTGTATTTACAATTAAAAAAAGAAAATTCTTGTAAAAATTCATTTTTCATCGAAAAAATATTTGGGCTTCAGACAAAAATGTCCTTAAAAAGCCATGAAAAGTTTTTTTTAATTAAAAATAATGTCTTCGTTTTATTGGGTTTTGTATTTTGCAATTCAGAGCTCAAGTTTGGATAGAAACGCTCTCAATTTACAAAAAAAAAAAAAAAAAAATCGATGAGTTATATACTTCAAAGTCTTCTGCATTTAATTAAAAAATTACAGAAATGCTCATATTCGAATTTTCATAAAATTAAGTAAAACAAAGACTTTCTAAAAAGAAACATTTCTAAAATAATTTCATTCATTTTTGAATAATTTCTGAAAGTTTCATTAAAATCCGACAATTATTTGATTTTTGCAAGAATTTCCAAATTAATGTTTTTCCACTGAAAAAGCGCTAGAAAAACTAATGCTAAATATTATGCGACTGTTGACTTAAGAAAAAGATTTTCGACGAAAATTTCAAACGCGCTAGAAAGGAATAAAAAATTAAAAAAAATAATTAAAAATAATTTGGTCTTTCCTCTTAATAAACTTTTTCACGATAAAACTTTATTTTTATTAAGTTTGGGGCCTTTTTTCCACATGATATGCTGTTTTTTTGGCGAATTTTGTGTCATCGACCTCTTTATCAATAACAAACGAGCATTTTTTCAATTTGTTATTGTTTGACCTTGAGTAGCTGCCATTTTGAATTTAGTTGTCTGCATTTATTTAAGCAATAGCACTGGGAGTGAGTATCGCTCCTCATCAAGCTCATGTAATGTTAGTTTTCTAAATTTGTAGAAGTGGGGTCAAATGTGTAAGGAGAATTTCTAGTAAAATGTGTTTTAAAACAAAAATTACGGAAATAGACTAGAAATCAGTACATACTGTTACTTTATAGTTTTATTAAAAAGAAGTGGTAAGTCCGTTATCATGAAGTCATGAAGGTTAGTGAAAGTGAAAACGGACAATAGTTAAGAGGAGATGTAAATGAGAATAGAACAATAATTCAAATATTAGGAACCACACAGTTCCGCGCATCATAGTTTTCTTTTTTCATTCATATTTCTTTTCTTTTTTTGTTGCTGCGGCACGTTCATCATATAATTGTCGAATGTCGAGGGAAGATTGCATTTTCGATTATTGGTACGGCGTCTGTTCTCTTGTGCATGATTCATGTCATATCGGCTTGATACAAAGATGGCAGCTCGGGCAACTTTATCGCGGACATATTTGAGTCTGCACATAGATTTGCAGTGTTGCTGTTAAAGTCGATTGTGGTTAGCGGAAGTTTATCTGTTGGTGGTATAGTGGGCTGTGGAATCAACTGGTCGGGTAATTAATTTGGTGTGGCTGGGTTTGGATCAGACAAGGTAAATTATAAAGAGGACTATGCAGCTTCTATTTGTCTCAGATTAAAATTACGGAAATTAAAGAAATCCAAAGCAACTCAATTTGCAAACAGATGTATGCTGATATTGTGAAGAAGTGACAGATGTTCTTAGTAATATTTAACAGAACATAAGGTACAAATAAATAATATATATTTATTTATTTGACTTCGACTGGAGCGAGTCCTTTTCGTTCGGCTAGGTATATGTTAAGGGCCGAACAATTCAGAGCAAGCTGCATCTGATCCGCACAATCATAGAGGGTGTAAAAGACGACGTTGAGGCCGCGCTGATCAATTTACATCAGTCCAAGGCATTTGATAGGGTTGACTATCACTACCTGGCTGCTGACCTGCAGGCCGCCAGATTCGGGCCCGACTTCTGACGCTGGATTAGCCTCCCACAGTGCTGTGATACAGGTGAACGGGAAGTTATCGGGCGCTTTTGCACTGTCTCTGTCGGTTCGTCAGGGTTGTTCACTGTCGGCCCTACTTTACGCTTTGGCGTTGGAGCCTCTCCTTCGCCGGTTAAAGGATAGGGCGTGCAGTCCAGCTCAAAGAGGTATCGTTGTCCTTGGGGTGGGGATGTTCGAGTCAGGGTTTCCGCGTACGCCGATGACGTATCTACTTTCCTGTCGTCCCGCAGCGACATTGAGGTGGCACAGAAGGCGCTTTAACGGTACGAAAAGGTGACAGCGCCCAAGATTAACCGCGACATGGTTAGGTGGCTGGAAGTAGGTGGGGCCGATCTTTTGGTTGGACGGACGATCCTGTCCGCATTCTTGGAGTGTGGTTTGGACCCGACCTCCAGCTGGAGAAAAATTGGTCAGAAGTACAGGCAAAGGTCGGCGCGGCGGGTCAGACTTGGCGTCGAAGGAGGTTGTCCGTAAAGGTCGGAGGCGTGTGCCACTTACGTCTTTCCTCTTGCCTGTACTTCCTCTCTTTAAGGAACATAAGAAGGCGCTTGAGCGTTTGCTATCCTCCATTTTATGGAAGGGACGCAAGCATAAAGTAGACAGAGAAGTCTGTGAACAACGTCCGTGTCATGGAGAATGCCGCACTTGGCAAGTCACAAGCTCTCTTCAAGGTTGGCTTTCCTACGCCGCACATTGACGGGGGTTGATTCGATTATGGCGGCGATTGTAAGGGACGCCTTTTCTTTCGTTACTATCAGTCCTCCCATCTCACGAGGTTGAGCGCCGTCATAAACCCCGGGATCAATCGGATTTCCTTCGTTAGTGCCGATATGACTTGACGATCATTCCTCCAGAATTACGTTCTTAAAATTTTAAATGCCTGATTTGTTCAAGGTTTGACGTGGCATCGACAAAAGACGCTGAAATCAGGAGATGGGTTTTAAATAAACTTGAAAACGGACCCAATTTGACTTTACAAAACCTAGCAGAAGATTGTCAGAGGTTTATAAATGTTCGACAAGATGCCAAAAATATCGAAGGAAGCGGTGTGTCGCCCATTAAAAATGCGTCAAGAAAATAAAGAGAAGAAAAAAAACATTACTCCTAACCTCTCTTATGCATGTGGAGAACTACATTTTTATAATTACTATCTATAAAGAAATAAAGAATATTTTTGTCGTAAAAAAAAAAATAAATAAATAAATAAAAGGATATAAGAAAACTTAAGGTAAAAGTAAAAAAACAAAACAAACCCAAAACGAGTGAATAATTACGTTAAAGTTACAAGTGTGAATTAATCTACCCGTCAGAATATAAGGAAATTTGTGCAGGGAAAAATCCTTAACAAAAATCTTAAATTACAATTGGATTGCGAATCTGACATAAGCATAATAAATGTTTATACATGGTAAAAATAGGAAAACCAACGAATGGTTACCAAGAAAATCGCTCGTAGTGTTACAGGACAGAAAATAAAATTCGAAGGAATTTATAACAAATGTGACATTGAACGGGAAAATATTGAAATTAAGACTAATGAAAAAATACAAATAATCTTTTTGGGACGGACTGGATGGGGCAGTTTAAGTTATGGAACATTCCGATTTGTCAAGAAGTTAAAAGTTTTACCAACGAAGCAGAAAGTTTAAAGAAAGAATTGAAAATTAAATTCCCACGGGTATTTTCTGGCGGGTTAGGCAGGTGCAATAAAATAAAAGCTAAATTCGAGCTAAAGGAAAATATACGAGTTTTCAAAACGAAAAGGAATGTGCCTTTTGCATCATTAAAACAGATCAATGATGAGCTTGACAGACTTGCAAAAAAAATGGGTGTTTTATCTAAAGTTGATTTCTCCATGGACTTAAACGATGCCCTCAAAAGTTATTATTATCCACTTCCGGGACCGAAAGAGGTTCTGGCGCAACTTAGTGGTGGTCGGATATTTTCGAAATTCGACCTCAGCGATTGAAGTGAACGACAAATGTTCCAAATTACGATAAACACACATCGAGGAATGTGTGTAATTGTTTGGCATTCGGAATAAAGGTCGCCCCAGCTATTTTTCAGCAAGTAATAGATACAATGCCTAGTGGACTTGACTTTGCAGTGGCTTATCTATACGATATTTTACTGAAAAATGGAAACCTAGAAGAACACAAGAAAAATGTTTTCGAGGTTTTCAGAAGGATTCAGGACTATGGATTCATGCTAAAAGAAGAAAAATGAGAGTTTTTTTCTGAATAAAATTAAATATTTGGGAGAAATAACTAACAAAAATGGCAGGAGAACAGATCCAGCACGATCCAGTGCTATAAAAGTTATGTCTGCCCCTGAAAATGTTCCCTACAAAGTTTCCTGGGTTTGGAAAATTATTACAACGTATTTGTGCCAAACATGCATTGTTTGCGAGCTTCGTTAAAACGAACTATTAAAAAAAAATACTTTAAATGGGTTTGGACAACGGAGTGCCAGGAAGCATTTGAAAAAAATTAAAGGACTGCTAACGTCGGACTTGTTTTTGACTCATTACGATCCCCCCACCCCAAAAAAGAGTAAGAATCGTAGTAAGCAACGCTCGTTCATACGGAATAGGCGCTTGCATTATGCATAGACTCGAAGACGGCTCGATTAAACCTATTAAACACTCATCCAGGACGCTTCTTCTAGCTAAAAAGAATTATTCCGTTTAGGGATTGTGTTTGCCCTTACGAAATTTCTTAGTTTTATCCACGGAAGAAAATTTACCTTACAAACGGATCACACACCATTGTTAAATATTTACGGGTTCAAAAAAGGCCTACCGACTCATGCAGCTAATAGGTTACAAAGATGTTGAACTATTTTATTGAATTATTTCAGGATGGAATTTTTGCTATCAAGTAAATTGAGTCACGCGGACGGATTGTCCAGACTTATACAAAAAATAGTGAACCTTTAGAAGACACGGTCATTGCTTCTCTATAAGCGGAAGTAGAGATAAAAAAATGTTCTATGCAATACTGTGCGAATGAAGAAAAATTTATCTTGTCCTGGGATGTTAAAAACTCAAATTTAAATGAAAAATTAAATTCTCAATCAAATTTAAATTTTATCCATGTACAATCTTAAATTAATATATTTAAATTATAATTAAATATATTAATACACAGGACTAAACTGCCGATTTCGTTCTCGGCTTCTTCATAGGAAAGTAACAACAAAATAACTCCATGAAGCAGACGATCTTAAAATTATTAGATAAAAACCAAAATATACTGTTCACAGATAAATATTTTTTCCATATGCTAAGTAGTAACAAACAAAAATAAACAAAAGGATTTTTACTTACATAAATAATGTTGTCAGTCTATAGTGTGGAGGTTGTGTTAATTAAATTATATGAATAAAAAATTGTTGAGTAAATTAGGCTGCGTGATGAAATTAACAATTTCCTCCCACATTAAATATCGGTATTCAACTAACAGAATAAGGACAACATGAGAAACAACAGTTTTTGCACAACAATGAATAAAATATTTATATAAACAAAGAGGTACAAACAACTGGAGTAAAAAGGTAGTTTTAAAAAATTCAAACGTCCTTTTATGTTTAGACTAAAAGTTATCAAAGTTCTGGTTTGATAGATTATAATTTGTTGAATGGTCTGTACAATAATGAGAAAGTGTGTTTTGGTATTGTAGTAATTTAAGAAAAAATAAACAATTCAAGTTTGTATTTGAATTAGAGAAATATTGTTTACTACTTACTTTAAGGTTTACGGAATTGTCGCTCTTTGATTTGTTTTCACTTGTTCGAAGAGAATATTCTAGTTGGGGTAAGTGGTTCTTAACAAGCTGTGTCTATGTTAATTGCAATTAACGTTGAGCTTGAAAGCGTATGAAAAAGATTCGTGTATTAAGTTGAATGTGGAAAAATTGAGTTGATTGTTCGTCATAAAATATTGCTGTGTGAATGAGTGTTCTCTCAGGCTGGAATCATGTTAAGGAACTTTAACGTAAAGCCTGGAACTGTGTGACGAGTTCAAAGGATTCCGATCGGCGCAATGTCGAAGATGAAAGACGTTTCATATTTTATTGCTAACTTTGGTCACGTTATAGGCTCATAGAAGCTTCATAGATTCGGGTCAATTATCTTTTGGGTCAGGTCAAGAACTAGGTCGATGCTATTCAATATTAAGTGACCAATTAGAAGTTGAGATTTTCTGAAAATATTTACTAAGCTGAATAAGCTCTGTGATCCACATTTTGTAGGAAAATTGATATTGATATTCGGGCCTGATTTAAATACTAAGTGACCAATCATAAGTTGAGATTTTCTGAAAAATATTTATTAAGCTGAATAAGCTCTGTGATCCACTTTTTGTATAAAAATTGATGTTGATAAAAAAAGGTGGTAGCGTGATGCTAAAATAGAATGTATCATTCTATAAGCTGACAACTTAAACATTTTTTTCTTTTTTCAACCTTTTTTCTTTTTTACAATAAACAAATCCTATTATAACATTTTTTAACAATTTCTTCAGATTCTTTTATGTTCTTTCTTCAAATACATTTCTTTTTTCTTCCTTTGAATCTCTTTTTCACTTCCTCAGGAGCTGAAAGTGTAAATTAGAAAACACAAAGCCTAACCTAGTCTACGATCTTAAAATCTTCTTATTCAATGAAGAATATCATTTAAAATATTTTAAGAATGTGAATAGGGGCAGAATGTCCCGCATCGAAGGACTCTGCCAAAAAAAAGAAACGTTGACTCTCCGAGTCAACAAACAAATAAATCAAATGCAATAATTCCCCTTCTATGGAATGAAATTACTTCTTTTAGCTTCGGAATTCTACCGAAGCTAACAAAATCTTTTCTTCAAAGTTTTTCAAATATAAACAAATCTCAGCTACGAAATTCTACCGAAGCTAATAAAATTTTCTCATCAAAGTTTCACAGATTTAAACAAATCTCAGCTACGGAATTCTACCGAAGCTAATAAAATTTTCTCACAAAGTCCTTCAATGCGAAAACTCACCCTCCCCTCTTCCCATCCATAACTAAAACCAGTAATATAGCTATTAAAAGCTAAATATTAACTCTATAAAGGTAAATAATTCGATACTGTAAGTCGAATTATTAAAGGTAACACTTTATTTCACGTGGCAAACTAAATTAGTTAACCACGGAGCCAGAATAAAAAAAAACGTTTTAAATGACCGAGGATAAATATCTGACTGAGGATAAAATCCTCTGTTAAAAAGGAGTCGTCTGTAGCTTCCAATTCCATGAAAAAGAGCGGCAACAAAAAATTATCGTCTGTTTTGCCATCAGACGCGTATTATACAAAATATCAATACATCATAATATTTTACCACTGAAGTCATTGAAAAGATGTCTTCTCACTCTCTCTATATATTAATATTCTAAATTTCTGTAAATTAAAATATTCCAAAGCGGGAACTACCTGTGACTTTGGAAGAAATAAAAAATAAAGTTGGATGACAATTTTATTGTGGAAATGAAGAAAAAACTAAAAGACATCAGTAAAGCTGAATCCGAGCTGTATTCAATTTGCAATGACGTTCTCATGAAAGAGTAGTGGTACCTCTATTACTATAGAAACGAATACTGATAGAATTCCACACAGGACAAACCTGGTATATCCAGAATAAAAAGCTTAATGAGAAGTTATGTATACTGGCGTAGTATGGATAGAGACATCGAATGTTTGGTAAAGTCATGCAAAGGCTGTGCTTTGGCAGCTAAAGCACCACCAATAAAGTTCAACCCATGGCCAGAAACTGACCGCCCATGGTCACGTCTGCATATTGACTTTGCTGGTCCACTTAATGGGTCATATTATTTGATCATTGTAGACAGTTTTTCCAAGTGACCAGAGATATTGAGATGTAAGAAACCAACCATGGAAGTAGTAATTGGGTTTCTAAACAAACTGTTCACAAGGTTCAGAGTACCAGATTCTATTGTTTCGGATAACGGCACCCAATTTACATCAAAAGAATTCAAGGGATTTTGTAAATAAGTTTGTGGTAGAGCACATAACAATTACACCTGACCACTCTAGAAGCAATAGCCACGCAGAGCATTTTGTGAATACCTTTAAGAGGGCATTAAAAAAAATCCAACGGTGGCTCCATGTATGCAGCATTGCAACAGTTTCTACAAGTGTATCGGCTTACACCAAATAAAAATGCGCCTTCGGCCATGACTCCGGCAGAAATTATGTTTGCGCGGAAAAATCCGCACATTCGTGAAGTCAAAACCCCGGAGGGACACACTTTTTGGGCCACTGACGACATGTGTGAGGCGTTTCGGTGGCATTTCGAGAGCCGCTTTACCAAGGAGCCTGGTCTTCGTAAGGACGAGTTTCGCAGCTATTTGGCTGACTTTCGATCTTCCGGGACGCTTCGGTTGGACGGACAGTCCTGTCCGCATTCTTGGAGTGTGGTTTGGACCCGACCTCCAGCTGGAGAAAGATTGGTCTGAAGTACGAGCAAAGGTCGACGCGGCCGGTCAGACTTGGCGTCGGTGGAGGTTGTCCGTGAAGGGCAAGGCGGGGGTGTGTGCTACATACGTTTTCCCGATTGTCCTTTATCGATTGTCCATACTTCCTCTCTGTAAGAATAATAGAAAGCCACTCGAGCGCTCGCTATCCTCCATTTTGTGGAGGGGACGCCAACATAAGGTCGACAGAGATGTCTGTGCACAACGTATGTGTCATGTGGGGCTGGGAATGCCACACGTGGTGAGCCACAAACGCGCCTCGAGGTTGGCTTTCCTATGCCCCTCTTTGACAGGAGATTCGATTATGGCGGTGATTGTTTGGGACGCGTTCCCTTTCCTTACTATCATTCCCCCATCTCGCGGGTTGAGCGCCGTCGTAAACCCCGGGATCAATCGGATTTCCTTCGCGAGTGTCAGTACGCTTTGACGATCATTCCTCAGTCCAATGACCTTTCTCAGCCTAGGAAGGTCTTCTATCGATATTTAGTGGAGGAGGTCGCGAAGGATTCTCTACATGAGCGGCTTGACTTGTCGGAGGAGGAGTTTTGCTCTTTCTGGTCTTGGGCGCTAGTGGCGGATTAACCCTGACTTTTCGCTTACCTGGCGATTGGCTCGGAATCGGCTTCCTCTTAATGACACGGCCTTCATATGGGGCTTGGTGGATTTGCCAGACTGCGAACGATTTGACCTTGGTTTAGAAGAAATGGCTTCGCACGCCTTCTACCATTGTCACCGGGCCCGCCCCTTATGGGACCATGTCGGCGAGTTGACGGCTCGTCTCGCTCCCGAAAAGCTCATGCTAAATGATCGTGCATAAGCGTGTGACAATGTGTCGTCTTTGTATTCTGGTGTGAAATGGATGTTGTTTCTTACGCTGCTGGCCACGGCTCGAATGGTGATTTGGACGACGCGACAGGAGGAAGTCTTGCGAGGCAACCGTCTTTCTCATCAGGGGCTAGCCTTGATTTTCTCTTTTAGGTCAACCTACGTCACGTCGCGGTGGTTTCCTGTGGAGACCTCCCCTTGTTTAGGTTAGACAAGCTTTTGTGTACCTAGTTAATGTGAGTAAGTGTTGTTCCTGGCCTGTTCCCGGCTGCCTCTTTGGCTATGATCCAAGTCAAGATTCCCAACCTCCCCAGTTTGTTTTGGCCCCTTTTTATCTTGACTGGGTCAGCTTTTTATTTCCCATGTCCATATATTTTTTCTCCTTTCCCACTCCCTTAGTGAGAGAGCCTCTTGATTTTGTTCAAATGGGCATAATACAGCAGCCTCTTTTCTGAGGGTTGAGCAGGCCCTACTAACATCAGTTATGTTTAGTTTGTTTTGTGTTAATATTTTAGTTTGTTATTGGGTTCATCTCCCTCCTCTCTCATTTTATTCATCCATAAATCTTTAAGTACAAATTTTATATCACTAGACTTTTATGGCATGGGGCACGTTTTGTAGGTCTCCCTTGAGAGAATGTGGTATTATGGTGTATGGATGATTGATTGGTGATGGACGAGTTCTTATGGTGAATGTGGAAATTGTAATGTGTAAATGGGTCGTGAATCGGATTAGCTAGGTATAAGATAGTTAGTGATGACCAGCCTCAACCCCTCCTTGTTTTGACCTTTTGCCGTAATTGTATTTTAAATACAATAAATAACAATATGCTATCTAAGTAGTTCACCACCAGCAGTGGTTTATCTACTTCACGCCGCTGACGAGTATATTATGTTGTTGATGTTATAAAGATTACCATTTCATTTCTAACCTCCGTTTCGGTTATTCCTCATTCAGTAACCATTTCTAGGTTACAACTGTTTGTTTCTTTGGTTCACTGACAATTGAACTCATACACACCTGTGTGTATCATACACGCTTGTTTCACACACACACACACACACACACACACACACACACACACACACACACACACACACACACACACACACACACACACACACACATCTTTATAGCTAATTTTTAAGGTCTTTTCCTTTGATTTAATTTGTGTACACTTGTAATTCCTTCTTGTTAATAACATTCATTAAATGTTGTTTGTTTTAACTCCATTTTTGTGTTATTTATTTTTACCCAGACTCAAATGACTCCACCAAATATTGTTTGTGGGATAAATGTACCAGTAGCCATAAATGTTTGCAGAAAAAAATGTTCTCAACTCGCAAACAAAAGCAGTAACTTCCGTAACAGTTTTCCCATGTTCAAAATGTTCATACATCTTACATAATTCTGCTGTATAATGCACACCAATTTCGCCAGTTTGACAAAATAGCGTATTGAAGTGTGAAAATGCTGCACAATCATAAAAAGTTTTGCCAGGTCATTAAATCAAATCGGATTGAGAAAGCTTTTTCGGTTACTTAATCTAGGCAAACACAGTTTCCATAATAGGTCAACCAAAAACACTGACATTAGATTAACCCTAGATTCACGATTAACTTGGAATAAATTATTGTATTAAGAGGCTTTGGTAATTTGTCTAATCGCTTTTTCAACTTCTAACTCCGCAATCTTAACAAATCACGCCAATCTTTTTTTTAATAAGAATTCACAGTAAATGTATCGATATTGAATAGTTAACTTGAGCGTGAGTGGATAAGAGAGATGCAGAGAAAGAAGAAAACACTACTCACTCGTCACACCAGAATGATCTTTGAAGTCTAAGTTCCATTTCTCATCGTCATTATGTTAACATAATAACAAATGTTTTGGTATAATATTTAAAATAGTATTTATTTGGCAGACAGTTGACACTGTGGAGGATCCATTTGTAGAAAATTACAGCTCTATGGGTTTGTATAGAATTAGATTGAGAACCATCCAAGAAATTGAATTCAATATTTTAAGGAATTATTTTCAATATGTAAAGATATTTTTATATAATGAATAAGATAATTCACAAAAACCAGAAAATATACTACTGTGTATGGATATAGCTGAAAAGAGTAAGAAAAACATTAGCTATTAGAAAATGTTTGTGTTAAAACTAGTAGGAGATAGCCCAGGGTAAATAAATTTTCCCCAGAGGTGGTAAAGGCTTGAGCTGACACTGTTTCATTGGGAGCAAAAGAGAAGAAAGAAAGAGCGAGCTATATCTGATCTTTTACAGTCCTAAAATTGTGCCAACTACCAGACCAGGTGAGGGTAATCCTCACATATTCGGCTGACATTATTCTCAGCCTCTACATCAAATAATTGAGCCCTTTTTTTAAAATCTAATTTAAGGAAGGTAATTATCTTTTATTACTGTTGGCAAATAACCAACAAAATTGTATTTTTATGCCAATTTGGCTCTGTACAGACCTGGAATATTTGTGTATGACCTGAACCCAAAATTAAACTCACAAATTTGAAAGAACTAAATAAGTTGTACCTAGAGCACTTTTACCAATTGGGTCATTTTCCATAGGAGGATGCAATGAAAACAAAGATGAGGAAATTGGCTCGAATGAGTCAACATATATTAACTCTTGTGTAATTAGTGCACACACGCTCGCACACATATACAAGTGCACCTATTAAACTGACTTTGTGCAAAAAACAAAAATTTAACAAACGTGTGGAAAGGTATTTATTTATTTAGAGGATGAAAAGTAAAAATTGTTCTGTTCAAATTCTACAAAGTTGCTTGAGGAATTTAATGATTCTTTAGTTCGTATTGGTTGAAAATCCCTTATTTATTAACATAGTTGATATGTATGAATTTTAAATTAGGTGCCAGATAAATAAATAAAAAAAAACAAACTTTTGTTGTCACAGAAAAGTAAGATTCTAATACCAAAAAGCCCTTTTGCCAAGTGGTGAGTTTAATACTTAATAATTTTTTTCTGGTTTCAGTTACTTTGTTCAAAATCTTTCATTCCATGATTTTGTTTGATAGTTCATCTCAAGTGATGGGCAAGTAGGCAAAATGTGATTATTTCCCTTGTTCTTTTTATTTTAGTGAATTCTCTGTAAGTTTATGAAAAAGAGACAGATGAAAATTGTGGGAAAGAACATATTGAAAGTAAATGAAGTAGGAGGAAACAAACTTAACAAATTTGTGTGAAAGGATGACAACAAAAGACAAGAAGTAGTAGAGAGCCATGATCTCCTACATCCTCAAAGATTAGGAGACAAATCATTTGGTAAAAGCCAATTTCATTCAAGTGGCAAATTATTGACTTATACAGTGTTTCAGAATCTTTCAACATTGTCCATATAACTGGATTCAAAGGAAACAAAAGGAAAACTATTGCCCTCTGACCCCTGTTAACCACTGCATTTTCTCCATCTCTCTACCCATCCTCACCTCTCAATTTAGTTTTTAAGATTATAAAGACATGTTCTTTCTCTTTCTTTATGGATTTCATTGGGGGTTGGTCAACACATTTGCTTGCTTCATTAATGAGAAAAAAATGTTTTGGCCAAGCCCCAATAAAATAAGCTAGATTTTTAATAATGGGATACTTTTTATTAGATATATAAGACAGCACTCCGCCCCCTCTATACACACACACACACACACACACACACACACACACACACACACACACACACACACACACACACACACGTATGGAAATTACTGATGAAAGATGAAGGAAATAGCTACAACAGGTTTTGGGGTTGGAGTGGATTCTATCTCTGAGCACCAACTGATTATTATCTCTCTCTCTCTCTGATAGAATTGGATTGTCTCTAAGTTGTTCTGTGTCACTTACTCATGATGTGGTGGAACATTTTTGCTATGAAAAGACAAAAGGTTTGTGTTGTGATGTTTTGAAGAGGTAATTAATGATATTAGCAAGTCTCTTAGTACATCACCTAATATAACAAGAATTCATACTCTTTTTATATTCTCTTAATTTGGATATGTAAAGCATATGTAATCTCTCCCAGGCAAATATTTTGCTACAGTTTGACTTTTAGAAATCAAAATAAAGATGACATTTCAATGAGATTCAAGAAGGTTTTCACTTGTTATTATCATCTCTATGTCTAATCAAAATGCCAAGTGAAGCAACTTTAATATGTCTAGGATGTGGTAGATTCTACAACTATACTGTAGACTGGACATTTCATGTTGTATCATTCATGCTGCTTAATTACAGTGGTCAGCATTCTAAAACCAACTGGACTTCTACATTGAAGGCTCCCACGATACTCATTGTTCACTTTAGGTTTGGTTATATTGTAGAAAACCTTATGAGTGAGTGGGCAGTAGGGGGAAAGCTTATTGCCAACTGATATTGTCAAACTTGATGCATATGGATTTCTAAATTTAGCTGAGTGTTTATTCACTGTCTTTTCTGTCAATCATTATGTCATCCCATCGACAAAATATTTCTGTTAAGTGCAGGAAAAAGTTGGGTTCATGCATTTCATAAGGAAGAGAAATCAGTCAAAATTTGGATGCAATGTTCAAATTCTGTTTTTTGTATGAATAATAATTCATTTCCTCACACATCCATTACTTAATCATAACGCCTCCTGTAATATGGTACTCGACAGACATAACAAACAACTAGAGTACCTCATCACTCCTTTGATGATCTATAGATTATTAATTAGAAGTAAAAATAACTGTAATGTCTCCATTTTTATTTGAATGTTGTTTGTTAATGATGTTTGAATTGTCATAATTGGTGAGGTCCAAAATCCCTCTAAATTTTTATCTGGGAATATTAAAAAAAAAAAACAATTGGTGCCTGTGATGCTTATCAGACATACAGTGATGAGGATTTCTATCACTATCATTTGAATTTCAAGTTTCTTTTAAAAACTAAAAGATGCTTCATGTACAAATATATTAGGTAGATATGCCATAAAGGACCATTAAAACAGCATCAAATAGAGTTGCTCTGAGGGTTCAACAAAGACTCTTGCTTCAGCTTTAATTTTTGTATATCCTTTTTTAATTTGAAAGAATTGTAATATGATGATGATGATGATGATGATGATGATGACCATGATGACAATGATGATGATGACAGCCACAACGACAATGATGATGATGATGGTGGCAGTGGTTTGTGGTGGCAGCAATGGTGTCAATGATGATGACGACAATGATGGTGACAACAATGAATGAGATGATGATAGTGATGGTGATGATGAAGACGATGATAGTAATGGTGAAGATGATGATGATTGATGGTAGTGATGAAATTTGTGTAAATATTCTGACTGTAATATGCAATTAGTATTTACCATCAATAATATCTGGATAAACATTGCTTACTAAATATCTCAACTTTTGAGGAGAGTATTTTTGAGATACTTTTAAAGCTATTTTTGAGAAGCAAAATGTGGTGGTCTTATATGCTATTAAAAAAGGTAGACAGTTTAGAATTTTGCATTGATTTCAGCAAAAAGAGGCACAAATTTAAACATGAGTTTTTCTTTATCATCAGAAAAATTTATAAAATAAAAATATAAAAGTGAAACATTTGTTGCTGTTTGTCATTTTCAGGTCAGACCATTTTGAAATTTGTTCAGGATGTCAGATATACACTTATTGTAACTCTAAATGTCAAGTAAGTAATATATACATGTATATATCTGCATGTTCATACACAAATGCATATATATTCACATACATACATTGAGATTGATATATATATATATATATATATATATATATATATATATATATATATATATATGCACAAATATTTAATATTTATCTTGATCTTTTAACTCATACAAATGCATGTAGCCATCAAAAGATAATTAAAAAAATGTATAAAATCAAATTTTAATTTTTTTAAAATATTTTAAGAAGTTTTAGATTTGCTTTTACCTTTTATTCATATTATACTATATTAGTATGAAGCACCTGTTTAAGAGTAATGACTAACAAACTAGTCTCATAGATCATTACTTATGTCATAAGCTTGTCACCTTGACTTATTGCTAGTATAGAGAGTTTTATTTTTTGGGTGCTCTACTTTTATGACCACATGCCAGACTATGCAAATTTTTCACATCATTAACTTGATACATTACAAAGAATAAATAAAGTTATCTTTTTTCTTCCGTAAGAAAAATTC
Organism: Acanthosepion pharaonis; assembly: GCA_903632075.3. Classification (NCBI taxonomy): domain Eukaryota; kingdom Metazoa; phylum Mollusca; class Cephalopoda; order Sepiida; family Sepiidae; genus Acanthosepion; species Acanthosepion pharaonis. The sequence goes on along the minus strand of CAHIKZ030000722.1, from coordinate 70,078 downwards.
TATTTTATTCATATTTGTTGACATCATGTCATCATTTAAACTAAAGTGGCAAAAATTAGTTATCAAATAAAATGTAGTTCCTCTTTTTACCTGAATAAAGTCATAGTGTGTTTCTCTTGCTAGATCTTGCAAGAATAGAATTTTCACACCAGATCACTAAGAGAACCAGGTATAGGGTTGACCTGAGTTGACCTCTTGGCTACAGAGTTCAAAATGACATGGTGTCACAAAAGTATTCTAGTGGATGAAGGCTCCAGGTCTGTGCATGCACACACAGGCCCAGAGTAATTGAAAAAAATCAGGAATTGAATAAAATGTAATGTGAAATCTTAAAGATTCATGTCTTGCATTATCATTGGTCTGTACTTTTATGTCATTACATAGTGACTATGTGTGATGTGCTTGGAATCTACAAAGTATTGTTATTGTTGCATGGGTCCAGGTACATTCCAAGACTGTTTATAACAATTGTGTCTCTTGGATATATCTGCAGAGAATTTAATGAAGCCTGCAGCATATCTCATATGTGTACAATGGGGTTTAAATCTGGTGAGTGTGATGGAGAATGGAATACTTGAAAGGCAATTTGGTGTCTATGTAACTAGTTTTGTGTCATCCATACACAAATTGGAAGATTTGATTTATCTTGCTGGAACAAACCATTAGTGCCCAGAAACATAATAGTCATAAAGGGATACAAAAGGTCTTCAACTTGATCCTCTTTATATATAATGCATTCATGAGTGATTCTAGTTTCACCTCCAAAAGAACACAATTGACATCATTAAAAGCCACTAGCAGCTTGCACATCACCCCTGCTGATACGCTTGGTCTAGAGTCTCATGTGTTCTCCCCTACACACAAATTTGACTATCTATGTGAAAAAGCTGCAAATGTGATTTGTTTGACCAGATGACATGTCGTCAGTCTTTCTGTTCCAATGGTGATGTTCTCTGGCCCAGGTGAGATACAGTAACCAATGTCATGGTGTCAATAAATGCTACATTTCCTAGTCAATGACTGTGAAACGTCAGAGTATGCAGTGTATATGTTTGTACAGTTTGTTGACTGATGGGCTGAAGAGAACCAATTTTGAATTAGCATATGATTTGAGGCATTGTTGCTTTTTGTTAAGTGCTTATCAACTTTGCCTTTTACCAATTTGACCATTCTTGTATCACCTTTGCAGGGGTGGGGAACCTACAGTTTTCACTGATGTCTGTCTGGAATTCACATTTTCCACCTTCTGACTTCGGTAATCATTCAGCAGTCAACTGGTGTTGAATTCTGTCCATACACCATCATTGCCACAACTACACTACTTCTTTACCTATTATACATGGTTGAATTTATTTTGACAAGTATGAGAGGGAAACACCATTTAGTGTACAGCAGTCATTAATTTTTGGCACTTCATATTCCCTTGTTCATTGAAATCAGAATTTAATTGTACAAATCAACTGATTTTTTTATGTCTTTTATTGTCCCAGGAATTTGATTGGCCAATTCACAAGAGTGAATGCCAATGTTTGATTAATGTGCTGCCTGATATTCCTTCAGATTCAACAAGACTTATATTAAGATTAGTGATTCGAAGGCAGGTAAGTTGTCATCTTTGAAGAATTGCTTAGATTGTTATCACTTATATTTGGCTGTTAATCTTGGAGATTTAGCATGAAGTAACATTTAATGAATTAATGACATAAAAATGTATTAACCTCCAACACTTTATTTTTTGCTAAAAAATTACTGAAAAAATATTTAATGTGTCCATTATTTGAAATATCTTGTAGGCTAATATTTAACCAGATGCCATAGACCCCCAGTATTTGTATCTAGCCAGATTTCATAATACACGAATGTTAAATGTAAATAAGAAGAGGGTTTTATATTCAAAGTTGAAATATCTGGTAGGCTAATGTTTATCCAAACACTGCAGACAAACAATACACAAGTATTGGTCACCAAACTCTTTAATACTCTCATATTAAATGGGTATGTTTACATGCTATCAAATATCATATATATGCATCTAGCATTAATTAGTAAAGGAAAATGATTTATTAAATAAGTTTTTTGCTGTCAAAAGTCATTGTGATTGGATTAAGTCAATATTTCAGTCTGGTAAAATTGGTTGATACAGTTTTGTCTACCATGCTTTTTTTCCAGTCATGCACATAATGCACTTTGTGCATAGGGAAATGGCAACCAAAATAATCTTCATTCTAATTTTTTACTTTTATATATATATATATATATATATATATATATATATATATATATATATATATATATGCGTGTGTGTGTATTTATCTATGTCATTTGTAATTATAGTTACATCAAATTATTTTTTAATAATTTATTTAAAAAAAATCAGTTTTCATTTTTATCTTTAAAATTTCTTGAAAAGAATTTTTCCAGAATTATAAATTTTCTTTTAATATTTTAAAGAAAGATTATAAGTATTTTTAAGAAACAAAAACAAAATGAAGATCAATACAAATCTTGAAGTAATTTTCGAATAGGAATCACGTGAAAAATATTGATTGTTATGATCTTCCATAAGAAAAAAAATTATATTCTTGAGTCAAGATTTTTTTGAGATTTTCTTGCATGAAGCACAAAACACAATTACTTTACTTCATGTGTGAAAACTGAAATCATATTAAAGAAGTAAATAAATAAATACAAAAATTAAAAAAAAAACACCTAAAAACTAAGGGAGGACAGTCATGAATTTTGTGATATAAAGTGTAAACCTTAGGCAAGCTGAAAAACACAGCTGATGAAAACAACAAAGATAAAGATACTTGTTCAAATAATCAATAAATTAAAGTTTATAAGCTGTATTTCATTAAGTTGTTCTGTTTATATGCATTGTACATATTTTCTTTTTATCTTTACAGAATGGAGATGACATGAAAAAGTTTGGTGCAAGCAAATTATACCAAAGGCAATTCACTGATCTTATGTCTCGTTAGTTTTTCTTTCATTTGTTTAATATTTTGATTATTTGTCTGTATGTTTGTCTCTGATATATGTATATACACACACACACACACATATATATATATATAGACTAACTTAAAAGCTGTCATATTGGGTGGCATTTAAGCTAGCTCCTGTTGAGGGCTCTTGATTGGGTTTTCATCACAATAGTTAAGGAGGAGTAAATGTAACCGGCAACAATAAATGACAGAAGAAATCAAAATCAATTGCTACATTTAAGTATTGCATTTATATTTAAGCTTGCCTTTTAAAAGTTCAGTGATAATTCTTCTGCTGCCACTTAATTTAAAGACAATTTTATGTACATATGTTCTTACATTTCATACAAACTATTTTTTTTATTTCATGGATGACTTTTGCTAGATTTCATAATTAATTTTGATTATTCCCAAATTTATTTCCAAGTTAAAAAAAAAACTGTTATCATACAAAAAATTTGTCACAAAAAATCAAGTACAAATCAAGTCAAACAATCTCAGTAATGAAAAATTGGGAATCAGAAATTTCAGGATTGCAGGCCTGGATCCAGCCCAGAATGTTTTTAATTTGCTCATGGAGTTGGCCTGATTCCAAAATGGTATAATATATTGGGCTACAGCCTCTAGGAGTAATTTGCATTTATGATACAGAAGAAGAGCTATTGAAAGTTAGAGAGTTGTGTCCCTTTAATTGAAAAAGTATGACACAGTGACACACTGGCATTCACATTCATTATATAGATGCATGTTATAAAACCTGTATTACTTTTAAAATTTAGTTATCCAAGTTCTGTAAATGAAAAACTCATTCAGTAAAATACAGAAACAAAATTTTATTTGTTAAAAGTTTTAAATTATAATTTTTATTGATGTGAAAATACTTTTTATTGAAATAATGTCTTCTTAAATAAACGGATTCCTAGAAGATGATCTATTATTTTATCTCATGAAATTATGCAGGATATTTTATTGGTGTGAAGAGGATAGAAAAATATTGATTAACACATCAAAATATTTGTTTGAACTCCAGGTCAAAATAACAAATACAACTTCAAGTAACATCAATTATTTGGCTGTCTTTAGAAAGAGCAACAAAGATGGTTTCCATGTTAACAAGTGAGACAAACCAAAATAGCATTTAGGATAAAACTTGAAAACTTTTCAGCTCAATATAATTTTGACTAAATGATTCTATGATTTGTACAAGGTGAAATTATTAAAATGTGAAGCTTATAAAAAATGTGACATTGAAACAAGCCAATTGCTCACTGCAGTATTTTTAGGAACAATTTTTAGAGGTTCCAGTAATAATCCCATCAAACATAGAAATTAACTTTTGCTTAATAGATTTTGTTTATGCTGAGATGTTAAAGACAATTTTGATGTAGTCACATTTTAATCTACTTTGAATTCTTTTGATAAATTCATATTACATCAACAATTATTCTCAAATAAGATGAGCAATAAAATGTTGAAATGCTGACCAATGTTCATTTCTCTTCATGTAGAACTGTTTCTCCAAGATTCTGATTTTTTCTTCAGGTCTTAAATCTGCTTGACTAATTCACTTATAATTTTCTGCAATATCATGTGTTTTTTGTTTGTTTGTGTGTGTTGCATCTTCCTTAAAAAGCTCCTCCAGTTTATCTGTTTTCAATTTCCAAGTTCTTCTAGAATGTTCTTTGACCTTTAACTCAAAACTATTTTTGTAAATCATTTATTTGTAAATCATTATTTATGCATAATTACTCAACTGCATTTTGTCATATGTGTCAGTGCTCCATTGATCAGCCTCTACACTGCATTTTTCCTCTGACTATACATGAAAAACACATTTTATGTTCAACCATGTTTTTACCAGAATAAAGTAAATGAAAATTATCACTTTTGTGAAAACAACTTTTCAAGCATATGCATGCACAAGAAGTAAAAATCTGGGCCTACTCCAAAGACATTTTTAAGACTTCCCTAACATTGTGCAAAATATGTCACTCTGAATGTTTATATCTATCTTTTGTGTCTGTGTTTGTATATGTATCTATATTTATATTTGTAACATTGATTGTTACCAGGTGTCATTTTGTGTCAAGCTCAGCACCTCCCCACATGTACAGCTATATTCAAGTAGTTTAAGTTCAAGTAATTGCTCTCAGAAGTGTTCAATATTTATAAAAGTATTTAATTTTTTCCAAAAGTGTTTATGAATCACAAGCTGCTATTTCCTGAGAAAATTGGAACATCAAATTACAGCATTTAAAAAAAAAAATTAAACGTTTTTCATTCAAATATTTTAATGAAAAATTAAATACTAACTAAATACTATTTGGTTATTTGTAAAAGCATTTTAGAATTTTTCTTTAGTTTTGTAAAATTAATGAGAAATACAAAAAAATTAGGCCATTTTTGTTCCACTTTAGATTATTCTGAAATAAAGAAACATGGGGAGTGTTATAACATACAAGAACTTTGGAAATTGGCTGGCAACCAGATCGAATTACCAAATCATGAAGTTCTGTTGGACATTTATGGCAAGGTAAGCTCTGATATGCATTCAAATTATCCATTTTGTAATTTCAGAAGAAAAGATAAATTCCATATCAATTTTGAAGTTTTCATGCATTGAAAATGTACAAATCCTTAACCTCTGAATGTAAAGAATTCCTTTTATATTTTTGTTGATTAATCTTGCAATTTTTGGTCATGAATTTCAAAGCAACAAGACTTATATAAAAAGAGCCAGACAATAAACCAAACACTTCATTGGGGCAGAAGAGAGGCCAATAATTTGGTATATCTTTGATAGATTCACTAAGATCACAAAATTTCAGGTTAAATTGAATCTAAGGATTTAATTTTGATTATTGTTAAGGTAATTTAAAATTCTGTCTTGACAAATTTCACATTTTTTCTTTTTGTTTTTATAAGGAAAGTCAATACACACATCTACTAAAATGTATGAAAGATTTGTAATAATTCTTACTTGTCTCCATTTGACTGACCACTTCCCACACTAACTTCTCATTTTGATTTGGTGTTATTCCCTTTATTTTTGATCTGGTGTTATTCCCTGTATTTTTTATCTGGTGCTATTCCTTTTATTTTTTATCTGTTGAAATCCCCTTTACTTTTTATCTGCTGCTATTCCCTGTATTTTTTATCTGGTGCTATTCCTTTTATTTTTTCAATAACATCCAGACCAATCCTCATTTCAATATTTAAACCCATCCCTACAAAATAATCCCTGTAGATATTTTAAACTGTCAATCTAGCAAACACTTGATAATTTGAAGTTGTTTAGCTAGTTGTTTAGCTAGAGTTTTTGTTATTCGAATTTGAATTTCTATCATTCCTTTACCTCAAAGCTGAGAGGAACTCAACTGTTCAATTCAATTTCAGATTTATTTAAATAAAATTGATTATTAAGTATAATTTAATAGTTAAAATTTTGTTCATTTGTTTTATTTTATTCATTTATATGTATATAAATATATTTTATATTTTTATTGGAAAAATTTATTTTATTAATTACTTATTTTATTAATTATTTATTTTATTCTTATGACAAGTTTGATATCAAAAGAAAAATTGTCTTTAAATTCAAGCATTAATTATATAAATTTGTTAAATAAGTTTTTAATCAATTATTTCAGCAATTAAAATTCAAGTTAACACTTATGGTGCACATTCATCAGTGGTGCACATATGTTATATTCTGTGCTAATAGGAATATATACTTGAAAACAAAGGGGATAAAATAAGTAAAGGTTTATTGTAAAAAACCAGTACAATAAGAAGAAAGGCAACAGTTATGCAATCCAGTAGTGAGTGCAACTATTGGAAGGTTCTTTATTTACATTATTCGGACTATTATTTGTTGCCATATTTATCACAACTTTTCGGCCATTGTATGCTCCAGCCTTCTTCAGGTGGTTGGAATTTCAAACTGAACCCTTTATTTCACTCACTGTTCTAGTTCCACATGCCATGTTTGATGGATGTCAGTTATCAGTTATCTCCTGCTAATTTTCCCTCTGAAAGTTCTCCACTGCCTTAACCGGGTATTGAACTCACACTCTTTGGGTCCTGTCACTGAATCTAACCAACACCTTTATCCACTGTGCCATGTGTCCTTGAGGACATCTGGGTATGAATTTCTGGGTATTATAAACCTAATGTCTTCAGCAACCATTTTTACCAGTGCTCATAATTTTGCTGTTATCATTTCATGTTTTTACCAGAGCTCATATTGCAACTATGTTGTTATCATTGCTTTTCTCTGGTACTCCTTATTACTGGTTCCCATATTGTATTTATTTCTATGCTTGGTCAGCTCAGGAGATTTTTGTGGTCTAGCATATGTGCTGATTCCTTAAGTTTACGAATTTTCCAATGGTGTTCCTTGTCTATGATCTCAACATGATCCCACAGAGGGCGGTGATCTCCCTTCTCTCTCCATATGTGGTCAGCCATGCCAGATTTTTCTACTTCCCCTTGTGTTTTAGCTTTCTGGTGTTCTTGAAGCCTTACCTTGAGGGGGCGGCCTGTCTCTCCTTTATATTCCTTTCCGCAGCTGCATGGGATAGCGTACACACAGTCTTTATTCATGTTCTCCTCTATGGGCAGGGTGTCTTACTTGGGAGAGATATCTGCAAAAGTAAAGGGTTCAGTTCGAAATTCCAACCACCTGAAGAAGGCCGCAGCGTAAAACGGCCAAAACGTTGTGATAAATATGGTGACAAAGCTGAGGACAATAGTCTGAATAATGTAAATAATGTACATAATGCCTCATCTCAGAAATATAGACAGACTCTATTGGAAGGTTGTTTGTTCTTGTGTAAGTCTGAGTTGTACTCAAGAGATTCCAGCTAGTCTCCGTAGTCCGTTGACTTACAAATACTTATAGGTAGTTACTACCTATAGTGTAGTCACTCATGGGGGTGACAGGTTATTCCATTACATCAGTCTACAAAGGGACATGTTATTTTTCATGCAATGTGTTTTATGCAAGGGAACTTTTGGTCTGTGTTTTATTTTATCTTTGTTGCTTTTTTCTAAATTGAAACTCTATAAAAGCAAAAGAAGAAAACAATGAAATATAAAAAATTTAAAAAAATATTTATTGAATATTAAGAAGGATTTATGTCAAAGTTTCAGACAACCTTGGGTATTTAAACTTATTTAGTATTGGTAGCTTTGTAGCCGGCACTAAACTAAGGGCTTCATGTTTTAGAATCAAACAATATGTGGACAAAGATTCCTGTTTACCAATTGAAAGACCAGGAAATTTTTTTTTTCAGGGAGTTGTAATCAGTTTTAAGCCAATACCTCTTTTTAGTAGGTATCTATCTATCTATCTATCTATCTATCTATCTATCTATCTATCTATCTATCTATCCTGTTTCAAAAGTGTAGCTTCAGGACTAACATGAGAAGAGGGAACTGGACATGTCATGACTTTAGGACAAGTTTCTTCATGTAGAAATGTTATTCCCAAATTTAATACAAAATTTCCAGTTGAGCATCCAATAATTCATTCCATTGTTGGATAAGATTTTGAATGTCATTATTCTATGGATGGGAGTCTTCAAAAAAATTTAAACTTAATTCCATTGGTTGATCAGAAAATGTGAACCAGTTGAATGACTTTTTAAGTTTCCAGACCTTACACTACTCATCTTCTTTGGTGATCAACAGAAATCTCTTATCTATAACAATTAGTTCAGTACAATCATTTCACTAAAGGATGAAACCAATTTTGCATGTAACAGCCTCAGTTTGGATATATTAAGACAGTTAGTAGTTAAGTGTGGAAGAGATCAAAGTTGTCAATTTCTATATTTGCTGGAATAAATATATTAAAAAAATATCACTTTTTGCCTGTGGATCCACACTTCTGGGATAGCTATAGATAGATAGATAGATAGATAGATAGATAGATAGATAGATAGATCTGGAGAGACTGAGATGGATATGAGTAGAGTGAGATAATTTGCTTCCTAAGATTGATGTACATTGTAGTTGTGAATAGTCATTGATTGTTGCAAAGTAAATACATAATATCTCTGAAAATTATTGTTTATTAAATATTTTTTCAGAGGAGATTTTTGGTCTATTGTGATTTGTGGTGTATTGAAATTTGAATGTAAATAATAGTTATGTTTGAAAATGCTTTTGAAGGCCAATGTATATGTTTTTATAAATTATACTCAGTCTAATCACATTTATTGAATTTGTTTGAGAGGAAAAGACAGGTGTTGTATGATAAGATTATTTTAAAATTCCTTGAATATCAGGTTTTAATTAATTTCCTTCTTTTATTTCTTTCCAGATGCTTATCAACTCTTTTCTGATTCCAGATGAATATCTTAATAAAATTGGAACAGGTTTATATCTCAGGTGAGCCAAACTCTTTCTAGCTCTTTGTCAATGTTGACAAGTTTATTTTTCCTGGATTTTGTAGCTTTTGCAGGATACAAAAACATACAAAAAATAAAAATATTTGAAAAACCTTTAATAATAAACTTTGATTAAAAAGCATCATTAGATGCAAACATGAATTATATTGGCAGAATTTGTTGTTAATTAATTTTCCTCTTAATTGCAGTACATCCAAATTAGATCATTGTTGTGCTCCAAACTGTGTTTACACATACAATGGCACTGAACAGATCATTCGAGCATTGACTTATATTGAGCAGCCAAGTCCTGATAAGGTAATATGCTGTATATTCTGTATTTTCATCTTCCTTAATGAGGTAGTTATTATTTTAATTAAGTATCATTTGTTATTTATTTGCTTCAAAGTTTATGGAAATGATTCCTCCTCCTCCTTTTAGATTTCAGCTGTAAAGTGGTTACTCTCTTGAAATATTTCAGCATAAGATTAGGAGAACTGTCTTTCTTCTCTCTCTCTCTCTCTCTCTCTCTCTCTCTCTCTCTCTCTCGCTCTCTCTCATATAATATTGCCATCTTCAATTATTCATATTCATACTCACAAATCCCCAGTCATGATGGCTACTTATCAGGGAAAAAGTAGAAAATCAAAAGAAATTGGATTTAAAAACAAACTTTATTTCAGGTAGTATATTAAATATAAGAAACATTTGTCACCAGTGTGTATTGACACTGTTTGTTGGTAGGCAACCAAAATTAACCTGTGGATCCAAGGAGATGCTTAACTGGTGGAGGAATTTTCAAATATGTTCAAGGAAATCAAGCTGTCTTACCTACAGGCATTTCTAAGTGGATTATCTGACAATTCAAGTTATGAAGATAAAACTTCTAAAGATAAGCAATATAACAATAAAGATAAGAATTAATGTAATCTGCTTTGCTATAATTATTTTTTATTTAGTTTAGTTTCCTTGGATTGAAACTCCATTTGAGCTCTTTATAAATTTGAGCTTTGTGCTAAATAAACATTTGTACAATTATGTTCTCAATGAAAAGGAAAATTTACATTTTTTTTAATGAAGAAGAATGAAAGTTTTGATTTTTAATCAGGTAAATAAAATCTCAACCAGTTTAAGTTAAACTTGTAAAAAAATGATGGCTATGATTTTGTCCATATTTTTGCTTTATCACCAACTGCAAAATGCTTAAATGATATTCTACTTATACTCAATGAAAAGGAAAACTGAAAGAATTATAAGTCAAATTAGTCTGCTAAATTGAGAAGAAAGAAATGACTGTTAATTGTAAGAAGAGAGAATGCATAGTGGTAAGCAAAATGAACAACTTCATTTCTAGTATTATGTACTAGAAATGTTTAAATGAAACAAGTGCATAAATTTAACTTTCTGGGCAATGTGATAACAGAAAACAGAAAATCTGACATCAAAATTCAAAGTTACATACAAAGAGAGATACTTGTCAAAAATTGCACAAGGGAACAAAAAATAATGAAGATAGTGCTGGATTACTACACATGATGACCCAGCTTCTTATACATTAATCAAAGATGGATACTTTTGTCACAAATGGAGCAATGGAGATGTAGTTTTTGTGAATGAATGCTGCAAATCCCATAGAAAAATTTATGGAAAATGAGAAAGTTCTAAGAAGAATAGGGAATACAAAGAAATTGCTTATAACAACCAAAAACAAATGAAAATTTGGGACTATTTAATGAAGAAAGAAGTCTTGGCAAGCTTAAAACCCACAAGACACATTGAAGGCAAGAGAGAAGTAGAGGAAATTACTGAGCAACATAAATGACAACAAGGAATTACTTACTCTTGTTTTTCTTACAATGCCTTTTAGTTTCCAGGTGTTATAGAAAGAGAAAGAAAACCAAAATATAAGCAAATCTTTGAACAAATGCTCTCAGCTGAAGCCTGCTCAATTAGAAAAAATAAGTTCCTTGGTATGGAATAATCTTCAGTTAATCATTACTATGAAGAAGTGAGTTCAATCCTCATTGGGTGCCCCATATTTGTGGTCTTCTGCCAAGCTAAGCTTAGTGAATGGCAACTCTAGCAGAAGAACACTTACTATGGAAACCTGTTAGATTTATTCATTTTTATTCCTGATGCATTATAAAATTTCAATTGATGGCAATTTCTGCTTTCTTTTGGGACAAATGCTTATTTCAACTAGGACTTAGCCAGTAAATTGTTTAGTGAAAATATTCTTGTCAATTAAAAATTATTGTATCTTTACATCAAGATTAAGAATTTATAAAAGTTCAAGTTTGTGTTTAAAAAGGTAAATATGAAGTGTAATATGATCACTTTATTTGCCAGTGAATAAAATGCCTCGTTTCCTAAGAAATTTGGAAGAGGAGTTCTTCCTGAAAATTTTCTAAGCTTCTTTAGGTATCCTCCTAATCATAATAGCAGCTTATTGTATGTAGTGTAGTATTTATTGTATGTAGTGTGGTATTGTTACAAATTATTTATTTAGATGTGTGATATTTTTTCACACAAAGACAGAGAATTTTCTTTTCATTATTAAAATATTTGATTTTGTTTTTTAAAATTGCAAAGGCTTACCATAGAGTTTCCACATATTCTGCTCATTATGATTCAAAATTTTAAAATACTTAAATATCAATTAACATTCAGTTTCAAATTGGACCAGTTCCTCATTGAATACTCAATTATTGTAGCCTTGTGCCAGTCTAAAATAAGTGGAATTAATAACTGTGTTTCATTAAATGACTTGAAGCAGTGGAAAGCGAATTCATTATCATAGTTTTCTTGAATATTTACTTGCAACATGAATGATCATAATGGAATAATTAGTCTGAAAGTAAAAATAGTCCAACTTTATTTATTTTTAGATGTTTGTGACTTATATTGACAATGCAATGCCAAGCTGGGAACGCAGATTACAGCTTAATGAAAACTACTATTTTTATTGCCAGTGTTCATGGTGTGTGGATGAAGCCAAACATATTGTAAGTACATTTATCTTAGAGACTATGACTTATAATTTTCTAATTTTTTATTTAACCCTCACCTTATTGGTGAACAAAAGCGATACTTTACAGAATTCCATTCATCTTGGAATTGTAAAAGTTAATGCATTTGATGATGTATTTCAATATGAAATCTGTCTATCTAATTTACCGAAACATAATTTTAGCACAAAAAGGCATGAATTCACTTCTTCACCCAATCTATAGGTAAACTGTTGGACAGTTGGGGAGCACTTTAGCCATGTAAGGCAGACCAAGTAAAGATAATTCTAATAAAAATGACCTAGAACTTGGCAATTACCAGAAGTGGTTCAAAGCCCAACTGAGAAATGGAGAGGGTTGGAGAATAAAAAAAAGCTAAAAATTGCAAGGAAATAATGAATGAATCCTAAATTGTTTAAAATGGTTATAAACATAGATCAAAATGCTTTGTCATATGGGATGACCTCTTACATATCATTTTGAGGGTTTTTCATCATATACATATAAATTAGACATGCTTTATTTACTAATAGTATAAAAAGCAATGATTTGTTACCTTTTTGTTCATTTTTTTCACTAATTAACTAATTATATCAGAGAAATATTTATTGAGAAAAAAAATGAAAATTCTTTTCTACAAAACAATGGAAATGGCTAAAAGTTTAATATTTTCATGCAATGAAATCCCAGGTCAATTACCTTGATCAGAAGAAAAATGTTCTTTTCTCTTTTGATGTGTTATTCAAACAAACCAATTGCTCACTCTAGTGTGGTGCTGTCACAGTTTTTTCAGCTTCATACACTTAGTTATAAAAATTTGCTTTGAATTGCACCAAATAAAGAGAAGAATGTTTTCTGCAGCAGATGTTGAAAGTGACTCTGGGTTGAGTTACCAGTTTCTTCCTTCTGGATTTTCATGCTAAGTCTCTTTTCATTGTCTGTGACTGTTTAATTGAAAATTACTTTTTTTGTCTGTCTATATTTAAAAAATATGGAGACAAATTGAAAAATCCTACCAGAAATTGGCACGAATATTGAACCACCTGACATTCCTACACCGATGCAGAGACCTACAACTCATCCCTTCAGGCTTGGCACCAAGACTTCCCATCAATTCAAGGAGAGCTCGTTGGGTCACAGACACGCCCTTGTCCATGAGAGAATCCAGTACAATCGTTGGATAAAACAGCAACTACAAGCTCATATCTCCCAGACGCTTGAGGATTTCTTCAACATAATTACTAATGAAGAAGACCAGAGAAGGATCCAAAATGACCTGGATAAATCCTTCAGACATGAATTTGATGTAGTCAAGGCTCGCCAAGTGCAAAAATTAAATAGATTGAAAGATCAGAAGGTGATGCACAAAGTCCATCACCCACCAGTGAAAGCAGTAGTCAATATCAGCCAATATCAGCTGAGTGACTCAGAGGAGTCAGTATTGAATAAGGGTCTCAACTTCGCCACAACCATCAGGCGAGTGCCATACTTGGACATCATTACCAGAGTCAAGGAGGTGGCCTTGAACATCCCTCAGGCTCAGGCGGATGAACTGAGATGGAAAGTAACATAACAAAACTGGAGAGGCTGGTGATTGGATCCCTTCAGAGGAATGAAAACATCATCATACTACCAGCTGACAAAGGTAATGCGACTGTAGTGATGGATAGATTAGATTATACAAGAAAACTGGAAGACCTCATTAGCAATGGTAGCTACAGCAAAGTGAAAAAGGATCCTACTATGAAAATGGAACACAAACTGTCACAGATCCTAATCAAGAACAACGATCACTTCACACCTAAGATGTATAGGCAGTTATTGCAGCGTTATACCAAGCTACCTCACATATACGGTCTCCCTAAAATTCACAAAGACGGTATTCCACTCAGGCCGATTGTTAGTTGCCAAGGCTTGGTGTACCACACTCTGAGTCACTTCCTTGTAGATATAATTGACCCATTGATTGGAAAGTCTCCTTCATATGTCTGAAACTCCGCCCACTTTGTGGAAATAATCAAAGATGCTCCCATCCTATCCAACCAGATGGTGAGCTTGGACGTGGTGAGTTTGTTCACCAAGGTACCCACGGAGGAGGCACTCTCAGTAGTCAGAGACAGATTGGCCTCTGACTCTTCCTTAGAAGAACGGACCAGTATTCCAATAGATAATCTGATGGAGATGTTGACTTTCTGTATACAAACAACACACTTCGGAATGGGATCACACATATACCGACAGGATGAGGGCTTTAGCAATGGGCTCGCCATTATCACCAGCAATGACGAATATATACATGGAATACTTTGAGGAAATGGCAGTAGAATCTATATCTCTAAAGCCAACTATATTGTTAAAGGTACGTAGATGACACCTTCATACACTGGCCACACCAGGAAGATGTTCAGGTTCTACTGGAGCATGTGAACTCAATAAGACCTTTGATACAGTTCACAATGGAGAAAGAGAGTAACAACACACTCCCATTCCTGGATGTTCTAATATCTCGAACAGAGCATGGGTTTAAGACATCCGTATACCATAAACCAACATTCACTGGACAGTACCTCAATTTCAACTCCCACCATCCATACAGTGTAAAGAAAGGGATGGTCCGTTGATTACAACACCGAGCAAAAGTCATAAGTGGCGATCCAGAGACGTTAGATAAAGAATTGGTCAGTATAAGTAGTACCCTACAACGTAACAACTACCCTGGGTACATGGCAGCAGCCCCCAAAAACTGGGATAGGCGGGTACAAGAGGAGGAGGAGGGCAACAACACTCAGAAAACAGTCTGCCTGCCTTATGTGAAGGGGTTATCAGAGAAAATACAAAGGATCTGCGGCTCATATAACATCAGGACAACCTTCAAAAGCTTGACGACACTTTGCAGATATCTCTCCCGAGTAAGACCCCCCATAGAGGAGAACATGACTAAAGACTGTGTGTACGCTATCCCATGCAGCTACAGAAAGGAATATAAAAGAGAGACAGGCCGCCCCCTCAAAGTAAGGCTTCAAGAATACCAGAAAGCTGTAACACAAGTGGAAGTAGAAAAATCAGGCGTGGCTGACCATATATGGAGAGAGAAGGGAGATCACCACCCTCTGTGGGATCATGTTGAGATCACTGACAAGGAACACCATTGAAAAATTCGTAAACTTAAGGAATCAGCACATATTCTAGGCCACAAAAATCTCCTGAGCCGACCAAGCATAGAAATAAATACAATATGGGAACCAGTAATAAGGAGTACCAGAGAAAAGCAATGATAACAACATAGTTGCAATATGAGCTCTGGTAAAAACATGCAATGATAACAGCAAAATTGCAATATGAGCACTGGTAAAAATGGTTGCTGAAGACATTAGGTTTATAATACCCAGAAATTCATACCCAGATGTCCTCAAGGACACATGGCACAATAAAGGCGTTGGTTAGATCCAGTGACAGGACCCAAAGAGTGTGAGTTCAATACCCGGTTAAGGCAGTGGAGAACTTTCAGAGGGAAAATTAACAGGAGATAACTGATAACTGACATCCATCAAACATGGCACGTGGAACTAGGTTCAGTTTGACATTCCAACCACCTGAAGAAGGCCTGTGCGTACAACGGCTGAAATGTTGTGATAAATATGGCAACAAAGATGAGGACAATAGTCCGAATAATGTACTTTTTTTGTATCAAGCAAGAAAAAAAGATGAAAATTTGAATTCTGTTATTTTGAAAAACATTTTTTGTGGAAAGGAAATGTGACAGATAATTTTCTGGAATAAATTTATTCTTAATAATTATGAAAATTATTAATTGTAATTTAAAATTTTCATTGGGAATAAATTTTAAAAAGTTTAAGGAGTTTTTCCACTGAAAGTATTAGGTGCATACAAGATCCCAGTTATAAATGGTGTGGAAAATGCTGATGTATCGAGTGTGGGGATGATGGTTGATCAATAAATCTGTAGCCTTGCAAGAAGATAAATTTTGATCTGAAATTTTTACTGTATAATATTTGATCTTTGTGATTAATATTTATCTGTGAATTAAGTGCATTATCAAAGAAGGAGATTATGTAGATAAACAAATACTTATTGTGTGAAATAATTATTTGTTTTCATTAATGATATATTTATTAATTTACTTACATATGTGGTATATATAAAAATACAGTCTGAAATAAATAAAGCCTATAAATAGAACACCAAATGTTTGTCTGTTTTACACTGAAAATAACTTTCAGCTCACTAACTGAATTATATTCAATTTGAATTATAATCAGTTATCTTCCTAAACATTTTCTGGTCTTTAGGGATGTTTACTTTAAAGTCCTATAGGAAAAGGGGAGGGGATTACTGAAAGTTACACTTGCTATATTTGAAAATAGATTTACAATGTATTACCATACAATATATATTTTTTCAATTTATCAAATATGAAAATTCTTATGATTTCAGGATCGTCTAATGACAAGTGTAAAATGTCCAAATTCTTGGTGTTTTGGCTTTTCTGGAATTACCAAAGATGACAGTGAGTTGAATAATAATTTACCCAATGATTTTTTAAAAACTAATATCAACACCTCTTCTGTTGCTTTCTCTTATATGAATCAATATATCCTTCAGATATCTATATTAAATTTAATATAAATTGTGTAAATTTTGAATGAGTAAGTCAAATTCAGAGGAAATTTGAACTCCTATCCTAAAGCATGGCCGCCTACAATGTTGTATAAGTGATATGTATATCATGTTAGTCATAAAGATAATAAGTAGAATTATATGTGACTTTTCATTGTACTTATCTATATGGCAGATGTATGGAGGAAACAGCATTAAAAGATAATATGTTGACCTTATCGACCTCAATTAACCAACTTTCAGTCAAGCTTTATGTTGCATTATTTATCACAAACTCTCTCAGAGGATAAGTTGGTCTGCAAGTCCCACCTGTGCTGATGAGATAAGCTTCTTATCATCAACATCAGTTAATAATAATATGGAGTAAAACTAGTAATAAAATAAATAACAGTAAAACAATAAGATGGTATTAAACTAAGAACAAAATAGCAATAGTGACAGTCCTTCATATAAAAAGTAACAAAGGGGGAGTAAAACTAATAAATAGAATTGTATAAAAAGCAGCAATAATAAATTGAGATGAAAATAGTAATAAAATAGTAATTGAAAAAATAATACTTGTAAAATACAACAAAATTGAGATGGAATTAAACAAGTAATATTTCATGGATATTAAAAGTATGCCATCCAATCATGAACTACACTAAATCATTTTCATACCAATCACTTTTAATAATCAATACTTTGATGTTTGTCAGAACTGAGAACAGGAAAGAAACATGACAGCAGTTTCAAAAGATTTCTGGTGTTTTGTTCATTCTTGAGGATTTGCTTAATCAGATTAAAGATTATTTTAGAAATTAATTTATTATGTGTACATTTCATGATTTCTAGGATTTTAATAAATATAAGGGATTATAAATTAATTCAATTCTTAAGATAAAATAGTCAAATACATACATATTTATTGTGCAAATATAGAACAAAACCTGCCTTTAACTTCTAAATCATTAAAGACAAGATCAAATTTATATCAATCTTTGTGTTCTTTATGTATGTAGACAAAGTATTCACTCAATATTAGATAATTCTTTATTTACAATTTCAAAGCTTTTATCACTTAGATTTTCAAACCAGTAGCAACTGGTGGTATTCACTGGAGTGGCAATAGTTCTCAATAGTGCTGAACTCTCCTCAGTATTCTAGTTGATTTTAATAGCGTTGTCACTGGGATGGCCTCAATTTTCTCCTTGAGTCTTTTTTCTAGGCTCTTTGGAACTGTTACCAGTGCTCTGATAATGATTGGTACAGCTGTCATCTTCATGTTCCATAATTTCCTCAGCACTAGCAAAGTCAAGTACTTACTGGCTTTTTATTTTCATTTAGATTTACTGTATGTTCAACATGAACAGTAAAATTCACTAATTGAGGCATCCTTTTCTGCTTGTTTAAAACAACCAGATTCGGCCTTCTGGCCTAGATTGGGTGATATATTTGAATCTCAGGAATTTTATACATTTCATTCTCTAGGACACATTCTGGTCAATGCTTTTTGAGCATTTATCTGTAGAGTCAAGATGCATTTACTTGCATAATTCCCATTGGACCACTTTCCCCATTCTTATATTCTTTCTGTATCAATTTGCTCATCTTTGTTTCATATGTTGGCATTTATTCCTGTCTTTTATGTATCCTTATTATTATGTTGGTGTCACACATTCATGTAATCAATGCAAATTCGTGAGACTTTGAACAACTTGGGAACTTTTTGGAGAATCCTTGCTGCATAAATGATGGCAGTTTTCTGGAGGTCGACAATCTTTGTCTCAATTTCAATTTTTCCTAAGATCTCTTTCAAGATTCTTGGTGGTGTTCCAAGTGCACTCATTACTATAGGAATTACTTCAATATTCCTGTTCCATAGATTCTTCAACTCCCATGCTAGATCCTGGTATTTTTTCAATCCTTTCAGTTTCCTTGTATTGTATGGAACAGCAAAAAATCTATATTTTGGGAATTGCTAATTTTTTTTTATCTATCACAATTAAGTTAGATTTTTGTGCTTCAATGACATGATTTGTCTGGATAGAGAAATCCCATAAAATATTTAGTGACTGCCACTTTCTATCCGTGCTTCTGACTGATATTTATATCCTTTCTCTTTCACATTGAAACCAAATTTCCCAATGGATTCTCTTACCAATTCTATCATATTATCACTTTTACTCTTTCTGTGCCATCTTGGGACATTCACCACATATGTGGTTATCTGCCTCATCAACTTGCCCACATATCCTGCATTTGTTTTCTTCTTTTTTTTATTCTGGCCTATTCTTTAACTAAGTCATTTTTCCGAAAAGGCAAAAATTTATAAACCTAACCAAATGTTCATTATTCTTGAATCTTAGATTAATATAATATAAGAAAGATTTCATATTTTTGATAATTTATTTTGTATATTTTTCTTGATGAAAATCTTCAGCTGGACAAACACAGCTTTTATCCTGTTCCGGTTGTGGTAAAACAGATTTTCCAGTTGAATATGCCCGAGAGATTGTCAGACTGTGGGTTTATGGCACAAAACGAATAAAAGAATTAAAAGAAATGGACAGAAATGAAGGTATTTTCTTTACAATTTTATGAAGTTTGCATGAAAAACAGGAAAAGTTTAACTCACTTCCATCCAATTCTGAAAAGTTGTTTGTAAATTAGGAAAACTAAACAGCCTGTTAATATTAGAAATGGTATGTCTACTATTTTAATACACACACACACACACACACACACACATACATATATATATATATTACATGTATTTTTCTTGTCATAAATGTGAAGCAGTTTGGACATATGTATCAGTGCCATATGAAGACAGTCTGTTTTATACTTAAATGCAATTTTCAGGTAATTTTGGTGGAAAAGTAGCTAAACTATTATGCTTGTCACTGGGGTATTATAGGCAGGAAGTCCAGGTATTTCCTTTTTACTGTATTTATTTTATCAACGTAAGAATAGAATGGAGGTTTTTCTTTAAGAGACATTAAACTCATGTCATGAGTCAAAAGTATAAATAAAAATACAAATGTTAATCCATAACCTAAATCTTCTAAACTTTATTTCAAATAAGAAAATTCATTAAACTCATGCACAAAAACCTTCCCAATATCAAGCACTCTCCACAGGATATTCAACAAAAGGATCCTGGAAACCAAGGGACTATGTACACAAAACATCCTTTACAAATAGTAAATATGTGAAAAGTACAATGCTTTCTAAACATATCTGATAGACTAAAAACATAAAACAAGTCACACCAAAAATATCATGGAAAATAAGAAAAGAACCTATCACAATCAAACCAAAAACTGTAAACTCTGCCTGGAAGAAAAAATAGCTATAATTATCTTCCCAGATCAAAACAAACTACTAAATAAATGTTCAGAACTCATCTCAAAATGCAGACATGAACACAAATTTTTACAACATTACTTAAAAAGTGAAAACTGAAAATGAACAAGAATAAATGAAAATAAATAAAAAAACAAGTAAAATAAATTAAACTAAACAAATAAATAAGTAAATAAACTAAGTAAAATTAACAAACCACACCCACCAAAATAACTGTTAGAATAATACAACAGACTACCCATGATGCAATAGAATACCCACAATACATCACTGACCTGTATATATAAAAATTCAAGCAAAAAAAACAACTCATATGGCCTGACAATTGTGTTCTGTGGCCCAGAGACTATGATCAAAGTATAATGGATATTGAAGTTTGTTTCATTGTTTAAATGCAATCATTGTCAGACAATTGTGTATTAGCATGACACAGACTGTTGCATCTGAGTTTCCTTTAAATTCATATAAAAATCTGCACCAATGTGAATAAATTTGAAAGCCTAAAATCATTGCAATTATAAAGCAAAAGATGACAAAATCTTGTATGCACAAGATTTTAACATTTCAACAAGAAAAAATAAAATTAATTTTTGATAGTTTTATTAAGATTTTGAATAAAAACATTACATTGTAATGTATTAATAAAATAATATAACAATACAGTGTAGTAACATCTATGTACAAGCACAGGTTTCTCTACAATTGTTAATAATACAATACAAATTTTACAAAATTAATATGAAACAACATTTTTAATAAATTTACAAGTACGTAATGGAAAATAAAAATAAAGTTTATAATAACACTTTATTCAAGAAAGTCAGTAATGGAGAGTTGCTTCTTGTTGTTTTCTCTTTTCTTGGCATCTCTGAACATAGTTTGTAGTTGCAAAACCTTTACTGCTATCATCAAAGCTCTCATGAATTTCCAGGCTACACAATTGTGAGTGTGAAATGCCAAAGCCTGAACAATAGTAGATGCCTGGGAAAATATGGATATACTGAAGGTTTTTAAATGATTATGATTATTGTGAAGTGGAAAGAGACAGTGCATGGTGGGAAGGGTTAAGGGAATATAATAAGTAATTTCATGAATAGAATGAACTGATGAGTGATTTCTCTGCCAGGATTCCTATTTTCTCTTGTGCATGATGATTATTCAATTTTGGTATTTTTGATTTTTGTGAAAGGAAACAACAAAAAAGCTTCTTTCTTTGACATATTTAAATGACAGTAATTTAATGATTCTTTATTGTTAAAAAGCATTTTTGTTTTCACTCATGAAGATTGCAATTATCATTTTTAGTTTAACATAAAATAATTTAATGAAACTTGAAATATGTTGGTGTTGATTTTGTACTTTAAATCATGTTTTGTTTTGTTGTCTATTTGATTAGATCATCAAAGTTTACTGGAACTTGCTGAGAATGTCCTGGCTGAGTTTAATAAAAGCATCATGCATGAATCTAATCTGCAGTTTATTAGAGTTAGAGAAATGGCCAAAGGAGCCTGCATAGAACTGAAACTTTGGCAAAAGGCTGTTGAATATGGTGAACTGGCATGGACTCAGAAAATGTAAATCAATCTTTTTCTCCTATAGGAAATGCAACTTGTTACTCGAAGGCAACAAAGTTAAATTATGCCCCACTTTGCTTTGAACATCTTGATGGCCAAAATGAAATTGTTTTAGTATTATTGAGTTTATTGAGCCATTCATTTTGGAGGTTAATACTCTTCACTTAGAGAGTTCCTACTGGACTTTGAGATTTACCCAAAAAGATATAATTTTAGTTCCATTTTCTTCTAGATTCTTCAATGCAATAGTTTTAATTTTCCAGTATCTAAAGTGTAATGAAACAGGATAATAAGTCGGAAACACTGGTTTGTTTAATTGTAAACAGAGCACTGTATTTGTAAGATCTTAATACTCATGACAATAATAATATTGATTGGCTAGCTTTGTGATGAGGTATGGATGAGAAAAAACAGACAAGAATATGATTACTTGTTGCTTAGATCTGACTTAATTCCTTTTACAATAATATTGCTATTCTTTCAGACTTTATTTTGGCTCCAAGTAGCCCATGTGAAGTTTTCTTTTCATAAGACACCTGCCTTGTATACTTGATTCTAGTCATGCTTTCTTTTTACATGTGTGTTTTTATTATTTAAGTCTTATTGTCTACATCCTCATCTAATCAACAAGTTTTCATAAGATAATGTTTTTCATCTATTTAGAATTTAATATCTACTATCTTACTGCAATTTTTCTAATTCCTCTAACACAAATGTGTTCATGAAATGTTTTTAGTAAAACTAGGCATGATATCTGTGTAGCTTGATGAGTGATTAAAGAATTTAAAGTGAATAAAATGAAAAGTTTGAATTTGTTCTTTGATAAATAAATTAATAGATTCAAAATGTTCAAAATTGTAATACAGATTTTCAAATTGCAAATTTTTTTCCACCAGTCTGGGTTAACATTACTCTTATCTTTATTCACATTACATTAAATTAAAAAAAAATTAACATTACAGTTTAATTTTATAAGGAAAATAATGTTTTGTTGGAATGTTATACAATAATACATTTTTCAGTTGCATAGATTTATAAAGTTATAAATTATTACGATATATTTCTGGAAGAAAAGAAAAGAAATATATTTAAAAGTGATTTCTTAAAATCTGAATTAAAAATGAAAACATTCAGTTTTGTTACTTGGAATTTTTATTTATATTTTTCAAATTGCAAATTGTTTCATTTTCAAAATTAAAATCTAGTTAATTAGTATTTTTATTAAAACAATTTCCTTCTGATTTATATTTTATTCTGGTAAACACAAAAATATGTTGTAAATTAAATTTATTGTTAATGACAGCTCATTTGCAAATATTTTTTGGCTTAAAGTTTCTCAAGCTCACAGTAAAGATCAATATAGTTTCCTATTCTACATTGCTGAATCATTTTCCAAATTCAAATATTCTTGCTTTATTTCAATTACTCTTTTAGCAAATGTGTTCCCCATCCAAGCCCTTCTTTGGGACTTCAACTTTTCGAACAAGGAAAATTGCTAACCAACACTGGAAACATTGATAAAGCATGGGAGATTTTCCTTAAGGTGAATTTCTTTCAAATGAGTATTATTTTACCTTATTAACCTTTATCTCTTTCTCGACCATTTCCTTTAAAAAATATGTGTTAATGGTTCTCCACGGCTTCCTTCCTTTTGTATTTGATCATATAATGACCATAAGCTTGGTTTTGTGTATTATTTAGGAGTTTACTTGAGAAACCAAACTAATTCTTTAGGTAAGTGTTTCAACTGAAAAGCATCACAGTTTTACAAATAATAATAAAATTACTTAAAGCAGCAAATACGTCCCTTTCGTAGAGATATTAATGGTGACATCCCTTTATAACTTGGATATGGTCTTTATACAATTCTACATTTTCTGGCAGGTATTTAAAAAGTTATTCAGACCAGCATCCTAGTCTTTATTATTTCAATCACTATGTTCCTTATGAAAGGCATGACAGCCTACTAAATATTGCTGATAATAGCAAAATGAATTACTGTCATTATTTGAGGAATTATTTGGACTAAGATATTTATATTAGTTTTTTTGAACTCAAGATTTTGTCCAGTGAAATCTACTTTCTTCTGGTGGACATTGCATCAAGGAATTAAATATTGGTTTTTATTTTGCTAGATAAATAATATGGTTTATAAATAGAGAAAATTGAAAGATTTTCTGGGTTGCCAGATGTGATATCCACTGAAGTTGTTGCAATGTCTATTAATCTTTCCGTCTGTTTCTTGATGCATTCACTTGTCTAATCTCTTTTCTAGTTTTTCGGCTTTTTAATATATCCATTTGTATATCTGTAAAAGTGTAACCAGAATAATGGCTGGATGCTTCTTTCTGAGTATGCTTATTTATTAGCTAATCCCTGTTGCAAATACCAGCTCAGGCACATTTGTGTTTCTTCAAAACCTGTGGTTTATATTGCAATTATGCTGGGTAGAACTTAGTTACAATTTCTGGGAGTGGGCATATAATCTAGTGTGATCTGTAGTTGAACAAAACAAGTATGCTTGAAACTCAGGCATGATGACTTGTCACTTTGGGCTATCACAACCATCAATGACTTCCAAGCAGTTTTGTCTACTCAATTTTACTTACAAGGCTTGGATCAAACTTTGTTATGGTTTTCAGACACTTCCCAACAATGCTGAATGTTGAGATTGTTTCCTTAGGCCAATATTATCACCCCCTTGATAAAATGACAGTTATGAGATTCAAACACAGATCTCATGGTTAGAATGCTAATGATCCTATGACTCAGAAACTTTGAAACCAACATACAGAGTCACTAATTAAGGGAGACACTGGCAAGCAGAATAATAGGATGAAATGAAAACAGAAAGAAAATATTAGACTGAATAAGATTCTTCTAGTTTATTGATTGAGTCATTCATTTTTACAGATTATCAACCCATTGCAGGTTATTTAAAGCCAGAAAAAAATTTGTAGATTGTAAGAATTTTTTTAAGATAATAATGATTTAGTGATTAAACCTTCTTCCACCATAACTAGTGAGAGAAGAGGTCAATTCATATCTTTCCCAAGTGTATTTGCATATAAGTGAATATAATGAACCCAACTGGAATTGTAACTTGGCTCTAAGATTAACAATTCCAAGCCATTATCCATTGTACAATTCTTACAGTGGTAACCTATCTAGGTACTGATCAGGCTCAATGTTGCTTAACTTTGGTGATTGTGTGGGTACCAGTGTTTCAATATGATGTGGCCATAAGCCAATTTTTCAATTTTTCTTAACAGTAAAAAAATCACATTGCATTGTTGCTTCAAGTTTCATTTTACAATCAGTTTGAAGTCCACCTTAAGAAAATGAGTGATTAATACTCTTTATTCATTTAAATTAATGTTTATTTCAAGACTAATTAATAAATGTTTATGTTAAGTGACAAAATATTTGAGACTGTTTGATATTTTTCTTTTCAGGCTGCAAATATTCTACAAATCACTCATGGAACAGAAAACAATATGTATTTAGAACTTGAAGATTTAATTGAGCAATGTGAAATTGTTCTTGACCTGCCAGTTTGAGAGACATTTTAAATATCCCAAGGCATCTACATATTTGGTAAAAATATTTTGGAAGATGAGAAAAGCAGTTTTATTTGTATGTGAAAAATTTATAATTTTGAAATTTAGTGAATACCCCCCCTAAAAAGGAAGAACAACAATTTCGGTAAAAAATGACAAAATTCCCTAAAGAAATTTGATGTTCATCTTTTGTCTTATTGTAAAGAATTATAATGGAATAAAAAGAATAAAACAGAAAAATGTGATCCCATTTTTTTTTTTATGACTGATATTAATTTTCTGTGTTACATTTGCAAGTTTATTCCACAAGGATAAATTGTGAGAAGCTGTCATCTCAGTGTTTCAGGAATTGAAGACAAAGGCTGTCATGTCACAAGGTGAATTTCTGGTTTTCATTCAATAATTTGTGAACTTTATCCTCATCTTTGTTACTTAAACATAAAGTTCATGTTTGAACCGGAAACAAATTTTTGGCTCTTCTTAAATTCATGATAGAAGAAAAAAAATCTAGTTTCAATGAATCAACTGATAAGAGCAAAAACTCTGCTCATTTACAAGTGGAGGGAGAGGGGAAAATGAAAGTGAAAGTAAAACTAATGAATATAATGCCATTTCTTAGAAGTAAAATTAGTTAAGAACAAATCCTGTTATATAGAATAAATACTTTATGCAAAATTTTATCAATCTATATCCATGAATTATAACAATTTTAGGTATTTTACATAATTTCTGTTAGTTATTCTGAAACAGAGAACATTAATTTGTTTTCACTTTTATTTTTACAAATGTGTCCAAATTTATGTTATCAACTAGGAAATAAATTTATTACATTTTTAATTATCACAAAAGAAATTGAAAGATTTTTGAGTAAGCAAATTGATCTCTATGGTCATTTGCTTTTCCAACACTGTTGAACAAGGCAACATTCAGAGCTTAATATCTACAGGTTGTTTGTAACCTTTTTTCAGTAATATTCTCATGTGCTTAATAAAAATATTGATAGGTTTACTAAAATAATAAGTAATGCGGATAGCTTCCTTCATGAAAAGGCCTTCAAAAGAGATCCAGACAATGAATTGAGAGTCAATCCATTATTTCCATTAATTTCCTTGGGCCCAATGACAATTTGTATGAATAGCATCTTGGATAATCACTCTCTAATGGGATCATCTTTAGTTGTTGTAATCTATTGTGCTTTTTGTTTTATAGACATAGTATTTGCATTCCATGTCAAACCATCTTTATAGAGCTTCAGGTGTCTGGGTGTTTTTCCATAGACATCATAACACATGGGTTTCAATTCAGAGTTATCCTTTTTCTTGACCCACGACTAAAGAGCCCCAGTCTACCCTGTCATTTAACCAACAGCTGAGTGAAGAAGAAATGGATCCATACATTTCCAAAAAATCTTTGTAACATCCATTTTTTTCTCCTAGCAGCTCTGTGTTAAATAGCAGGCTAGACCAGGATATGGACTTTCTTTCTTTCTTTCTTTCTTTCTCTTCTTGTCATCATTGTTGTTGTCATCATCCTCCTCCTCCTCCTCATGTTTGTCAAAAGTCAGCGAATTTTGGCATGTTAGACAAATGTGATAAGCACTAAACCATGGAAATGGATTAAAAAAACAAATTTTCATTATCTAATATAAAATGAAATCTCTGCCTTAGCTTTCTGTCTGCTTGTGGACTCCTGAAAACTACTGGAAGGATTACAACCAAATTTAACTTGCAGATAGGCTATGAAGCAGGAAGTTATGTGGCTTTTGTTATTTGGTAAAGTGTTTTCTTTGTGATTCTGTAGAGTTTGATTAAGTCAAGGAATGTCTTTCTTAAGAGCTAGTGAATTCATTGCTTGAAAACATATTTATTCATTGATCTGATAAAAGGGTTGCATATAGACTATACATTAGACATTTCTAAATGAGTTAGACGCCAAGAACGACATTTATATAAGATTTTCGATATTACAAAGCTATTTAAGAACATGAATCAAGTTTTCATATTAATATTTTGGTTTTGTAATATCAAGTACAACCTATCATGTGTTGAATTTCCTTATTGTCTATACATTTCTTATTACAAATTTAGCATTGGATAAGAAAATGACATTTATTATATTGGATAAGGAAATGACATATAAAACTAGGTACCTTCAAAGAAATGCAACATCTTAGATTTAAAATGAATTTTTTTAAAATGAAAAATCTTTCTTGAAATATTTATAGTAGTTTTAATTTCAAGCTAATAGATTAAATTTAATATTTCCAATAAGCAAAATACTTTACAAAAGGAATTTAAATTGACTAGAACAAGTTTTCTTAAATTGCTAAAAACAATGATTGTAATACCATTTTTAGCCATCTGTCAGCACAATATAATTCTCTCTATTAAAAAATCTTTTAAAAATAAAATATACTTTTCTGAAACTTTACTTGAGGAATATTATCTGATTTAAAGTTTAATTAATTTAATTTGAAACAAATATTACTTGCTTTTAGTTTAAAATATTGCAGAAATGCATCTTTTAACATGGAGGTAGGTATTTATTTAAAGTGATGACAGGTTGACAGCTTGGCTGACAGACAAAAGTTTATCTAATTTATTTCAATGAGGATATATCTGTAAAAATTACTTGAGTAATATAACGTGAGCACATTTTATATAATTTTTAGCTACACAGTAATCTTAAAAATTTAGGAAAATATTGTTGTACAGTGTAACCCGGATATAAAAGAGTTGTCGGGACCGGAGAAGAAGTCTCTTATATCCGGGTTTCTCTTATATCCGGGTTTCTCTTATATCCGGGTTTCTCTTATATCCGGGTTTGATCTATTTTGTTTAGGTAAGTAAGGGCTCTAATTTGGGACCAGAGAAAATCTCTCTTATATCCGGGTTTCTCTTATATTCGGGTCTCTTATATCCGGGTTACACTGTAATCTAATGTTTTATTGAATTTTAGGTACTTTGTCTTTAAATTTACAGTCAGTATAGTTATAGCTCTTATTATTTGATAATATTATTGTGTATGGACGTCCGTATTTGCAAAAATCGGTACGTTTAAACACATATACACACAAAATTAAAAATTCTTTTTAAAATATTGGGAGTAGCTGAATTGTAGTAAGCTTTTCAATTTATGATTAGTAAATAGTTTTTACTAAATAACAATATCACCTAAACTGGTACAAATTAATACAGTAACTGGGGGTCCCGTTTAAAAAAAAAAATGATGATTTTTAAAAATTCTCCTAGGAATTCTTCGTATAATTAAACAAACATTAAGCCACACAAAAATGAATTTCTCGAAATTTCTAAAAGTTAATTAAGTGTGTGGATTGACAGATTTAGAAAAACATTACTAAAATAATTTCATTCATTTGTGAATAAGTCCTGAACGTTTCATTAAAATGCATTATTCATTTTAAATAATTTAAATGTCTTCTTATTTCAATACTTTACGTAAAAAAAATCGAACCTCCATTATTGATGAAAAATTAAACAACAAATTATAAAAATCTCTTAAAAATCTAATATTTATCTTAGAGATTTGTTTTAAAGTAAATTAGTAAATTTAAGGATTTATTAACTGAATATTATAAAAATAATACTTTTTGCTTGAAACAGAAAAAAAAAAACAACGTTTATTTTGAGATGTTATTGATTTTGTTTGGTTCGGTTTGTTTTGTTTTACGGCATATCAACCTCAATGGGTTATTTAATGCCGACAAAATTTTTATTGCGGGTAATATTTTTCATCAAAAATCTGTTTCTGGGAATATTTTTCCTTGAAAAAATCTATAGCTGGTCATATTTTTTCCAAAGAATGTATAGCTGTTTGTTTTGCTGGTATTGTTTTAATTTAAAAGTATTGCTGATAATAATTTTTCCTTCAAAAATTATTGCTGGTAATAATTTTTTATATTACAAAGTATTTCTGGTATTAAAAACTATTTTTACAAAAGTTTGGGTGTTAACAATTTGCCCATAGCTGGGACCCTGACAGGTGCTACTGTGGACTCGTCCAATCATCCTTACCTTTCTGACCCTAACAAAAGCAGAGTCCACATCGTACGCCTGCGTACCTAGAAAACTTCGACCAATAAAAACGACAAGAAACGAAGCAAACAACCCCATTGGTCAATCACTTGAAGTTTACGTGCAAAACAGAAATTGCGCCAAAACCAAGTGAGCCACTCGGTGGATATATAAACAGAGAACGTTTGAACCTTCAGAGAGAATAGCAGCAGTAATTACCAAGTTTCAAGAAGTAACATTCACCGACTCCCGTCTTAGTCATTGCTGACCAGACGTTAAAGACAATTACCAACTCCACGCTAGTCAGTCTCACGAATTCGCAGAGTAATTTCCAATATACTCCACGCCGTTACAAACCACAATTTTGCCGCGCACGAAGACATTTAACTGACTCACATTCGAACATTCATCAATCAACTCTGTGAACACTTTTCTCAACTTTGCTTATGTACAGTGAATTAAATTCACTACAAAAAATAAGTAAACATCAAATACGTTTAAGGGTAGACCACTTTAAAAAACTCTTTCCAAAATCTCTTATTATTCATAATTACGATATTCGACACAAACAAAAAGACAGCGAACCAACGAACAATATCAACAAAGAGACATTCACAAATCTAACAATTACACACACATTTTGTCCACACGACACGCACTGATTACCCAATCTGTATATTGATAAATTGTATAAATGTTGCATTGTTTTCTAAATTGCTTATGTCTCATTTTTAATTGCATTTGAAAGTTCGTTTATTTATATATTTGGGGATGCAGTGAGACACGCAGCCACTAAAATTTCCTTCTGATTCTTTCTTAAATAATTAACAATCCTGCACGTCCCCAACACTACCACCCCGGGTCAGGGTGGACCTGGGAACACCAGCAATTAAGAGGTGGTTTCAAAAACCTCCTGATCAGAGGCCTTGCTATTGGACGTAGTTTATCGTCTTAGCCAGGACGGAGATGTTATTGAGACCATAGGTCAAAAATAGTAGTCCTCTACACAGACAATGTCATGTCCACTTTTATAAAAAAAACGCGTGTAAAACTGAATTATGTACGAAAAACAAATTTACTAGAATCTAGAATCTGGTATTTTTTTTTATATTTAAAAAATAAATTTAACTGCCGTCTATTTATTTTATAAACTATTATGAAACTTAATGTTAAGTTATTTTTATACTAATTCCCCCCACCACACACACACAAAAGGAGCAATTAATGAAAAAATGAAATAATTCTTTTTACTTTTACACACTGCATTTATTTTTTTTTTAAATTCTAATCTTGTTTGATGTTATAAAATATTTAATTGCACCCAATCAGGTATTTTTTTAAAAAATTATTCTGATTTTAAAATTTATTAAATTTAAGGAAGTGTGTTGCAGACTGGCGAATGTATGTTGATTTATCAGAAGGCTTATTTATGTGCGTGTTCTAAAACATTCATCCACAACAATTAAAAAGAGATAAAGAGCTTTGAAGACAAAACATGCAAGATGGATCAAAGTAAAACAAAGATTATTAAAGGCATAATAAAAATAACACCAATTTATGTACAATTTACATATACATATACTTTGGATATATTTGTGTAATTGAGGATAGCTAAGTTAATTTATGAAGAGTGTTTTTGTGGAGTTTGAACGTGTGTAAAGCTTTTGTTGAGATTTGTGCACGAAATTAAATTAAGTAATTAAACGTAAATAAAAATGTCTCTTGTGCAAGTTCAGTCCTTAGTGTGTGTGCGTAAATTATCTTGCATTAATGTTTAGAGTTGGTAGGAGTTGCGTACCTTTAGTCGTGTTAGAAGTTTGTTTAATTACAAATACTTGTTTGGTAGTAAGTATATATTACTTTCTGAAGTATTGTAAATGGTTGTTTGAAATTATTCCTGAGAGAGCGTGATTGTTATTTGCTGAGTCAGAGAAGTTTTTTGTTTTGCGCGGTAAAAGTTATTTGGTCAAGGTTTTGACTTTCGTAGAATTGTTTGGCATCTCTTCAGGAGTGGAAATCTGACTGTTTGAGTCAATCTGGATTTTCCTTTATATAGATTTCGGGCAAATAAAACTGGCTCCAGGCCGTTGGGTGCGAAAGTTCATTTTCACGTGAACTTGTTATAGTTCCAAAGGTCTGGACCAATGAGAAGTCTCGCTTGCCGAAATTAGAGTGTTGATTGGTTGTTATGTTATTTGGTGCAAAGTGAATTATACCGGAGGGGTGAAAGGTTAGTATGGATTATTCCAATAAGTGCTACAAAAAATTGATAAAGACTTATTGATTGCAGTCACAGAATTATTTCCTTTTTGAACTTCTTCAAAAAAAAATAATCTAACTGTTGTAAAAGCGAAAGATAAAATAAAATTCTTTTAAAAATACACACATATACAAATACACACGCACATGCACGCGCGCACGCACATATATACACACATAAATTCGAGATTACATTTAAACTTAACATTTTTATTTAATAAAAAATCTTTTGTTACGAACGGTAACTGGATGAATTTCAAAATCGCACTAAAAATTAAAATTTAAAAAAAATTGTTAAATACATTTTTTTCCTACGAAATCTGAAAGAAAATAATGTTTTTTATTAAATTTTGCAAGCACCAACTCTCAGCAAAAAATATTTTTGAGTTTTATTGAATTATTTGGTTTGGGACGAATATTCAATATGGTCACAGTTGATATTGCATAACATTTTTTTTACTGCAATAACATCTTCAGAGATGTTTCCTTATATAACTGTAAAGGAAATTTACGTAGGAACATTCTTAGATCATTAGTAAATATATCTATGCAGACGATATCACAATTTATGGGCTCACCTTGAGACTGGCAGCTGATCTCTCCTATGATCTAGTTCTAACTGCGCAAGTAGGGGGGCGGATAAACTGGCTTTTAATTTCCAGTACCACTAAATCCAAGCTACTAACCTACCTCATCATCACCGAGTAGACACTGAATTTTCTCCACTTATGAGGAACAATGAAGGTTGTGGATCTGAGAAGGTTGCATGAATATTTTAGTGTTTCGCTGAAAATGAAACATCCACAAACAAATTTCAAAAACAACAACAAAGAAAAAGAAAAAAATGCAATAGGTAACGGTATGCAATTATGACAAAAAAGAATAGGCTCAGAATAACAAATAAAATTTTTATGTACAGAATTTTACAATTTGTGTTGTAATAACGTGTGCGTAAAATATTTAGGAGAAAAGGTTCTCGTTGCTGGTTTGGAATGTAAAATGCAGAAAGTTCTGAACATTATTGGTTAAAAGTTCAGTGTATGAAAGTTTGAGAATAAAATTGTTATTAGAAATTTAAAATACTGTTGCAGTGTAAATTTTAAATTTACAATTTTTATGAGAGTGAAAGTTGTCTACCTTTAACTAGAAAAGTCAAGATTAATAAAAATTAAAAAGGACAAAAAATTTCTGAGAAAGATATGCTAGTGGAAAAAGTTTTTTCACAATGAGTTATTGAAAACGTTGGTGAATTGCGGTGTAGAGTGTTTTTTCAAATCTTTCAGAAAAGAAGTTTGTTCCAAAAGCAGTCTCTGATCAGCATAAAATTAAGTTCTCTCTCGGCGTCTCTTTGTATATCTCTGTGCGTAGAAACTTGATTGCTGTTCGTATTTATAGATTTTTCGATAATTAAACTGGCTCACCGGAAATTCAGTAGACTCTACTGCTAATTCCAAGAAATGCGTGGGTGAGATCGTACTTTTCTTTTTTTAACCAATTGAATTGTATGAGACATTCAAGTTATGGGTAAATTAGAGAAAGAGTTTTTCAAGTAGGTTAAGTCTACTTTTGCACAAAAATCGACTGGTTTGCGCTAAAAGTTTCTAACCAATCAGATTTCAAGAAATTTTTGAAAGTAAAAGAAGGGTTACTAAAAGCTCCTTGCTTTGAACGTATATTGGGACTCAAGTTCACGCCAGACGTCAAGTGGAGCCTATATATACAATCCATCACTAAAGATGGTGGAAATATGGTCGGCTTCTTGTACTGTTGAGGAAGATATGGCTTCGGGGCCATTTATAAAAGTGGGCACAGCCGCTTTACCTCTGTTCATAATTTGGTTGGTGAAATTCCAGAATTCGCGAGATCCAAATTGTCTCTTTTCAACCTTGGCCTGGACAGCCTACGCGTAGCTGCACTTTGCGTTTTCCAGAACTCTCGATTGTGTGTGGTTCTGAAAGAAGACTACGCCGCTCCTTGTGATAGATATTGAAGTAGTGGTTCCAGTGAACTATGGCTGCAGCGCATTCAAGGGTGAACCAGGGATGACTGGTTTTTGCTGGAATTCTTTTTGGTGTATAAAACGCTCCATTCCAGAAAGAATTCATTCAGAGATTAGGACAGCAGTTTTTGAGGCAGTATGCTTGAAGAATGTTGGTAGAAGAATTTCCGTCATATAGGACCGAAAGCTGTCCTAGTCTGCCTAACGAAAAACCGTTCTATCGGTAAATCAGGAGATGTCATTGGTTTGGAATCAATTTGGACACTGAGTAGGGAATGGTCTGATATGCCTATAAGGGGGTGGAGGTAAAACTTTTGCTAAGCATTTGTCAGGACAGGATGTTAGAAATAGGTCGAGGGGATTTAATGATATGGGTTAATTCATTAGCGGGAGATCAGGGTCCTTGCTTTTTTTATCCTTGCCACAGGGGAACCCGTCCTTGATATAGGCACCTAATTCGTAGGTCTGGCGATTTAGATAATCGTATTTTGTTACAATGGGTGACTAGTCCGGGATTGTGAGTTCCTGCAATGGGATTGAGGCATTGATAGCCGTTTCAGACAGGAACAGAAGGTCAGGTTTAGACTGAAGAAGATGGAGTTCTACTTCTGGAAAGTTGAAACGTAGACCCTCTTACATTGGGGTAAGAGATGGTTTGGATCTACTATGTTTTTTTTAGGTTGGGTTTGCTAGTTTTGTTCATTTTTAACTTGATCGCTTTCATACTTCAACTCTATACTTCTAACGAAATTTTATTCACTGATTATTATTTTTCCTCTCCCAATAGGCGTAGGTTTGCCCATTGTCCAGTTCACACTCCTCTGCAGTCTTTTGAATATGAGTAGAGGTTTATCCCTGGTTTCCTGTTTAGGTTTCCGGTTCCTTCTAAAATCAACCTCAACTCTATACTTCTAACGTGTCCGACTGAACTCTGAAATGTTATTCACTAATTAAATCTTGACCTCTTCAAGTCTGAACTTGGCCGTTGTTGCTCCTGCATGGCACCAGGAACTTCACTTCTTGCCCTTTCTTATGCTCATCCAATAGCACACAGTAAACCCTTTACCTTGAGTGGCTCTTGGGTCTCGTATTGGGTGAACATTAATATAAAAAATGATACAAGAATTTTGACTCCCTATTTAAAAGAGGTACTTGTATTGATATCAATTCTTTGTCCGTAGCATGAAGCCATGACTACTACTTCTTCACGCTTCTTTTTCAGGGAGCAGTTGTTCCAACATTTATCTTAAAGGTAGGAATTTTGTTAACTCTCTTCCAAAGAATATTTCTATGCCGGTCCTGTGTACAAACTTATATTGCAGGGACAATGTTCTAAATGACTGTTTTGTA
This sequence comes from Acanthosepion pharaonis, assembly GCA_903632075.3. Classification (NCBI taxonomy): domain Eukaryota; kingdom Metazoa; phylum Mollusca; class Cephalopoda; order Sepiida; family Sepiidae; genus Acanthosepion; species Acanthosepion pharaonis. The sequence goes on along the minus strand of CAHIKZ030000722.1, from coordinate 34,926 downwards.
GTAAACTACAAATAAATATTTCTTTCGAGTGTAACCAAATTGTCTTTAATTGAGGTTTCTGAATCAGGGGTTGCTTAATTTTAGAGGTGGAGTCGGTTTTCAAACCGATTCTCTTTTAATATTGTGGATCGTAAAGACCGACACTTTTTTTTACACCTAAACCAGTTTTACTTTCTTTATTTTACTCTCTTAGTCTCCACTGAGTCAATAAGTTTTTAAGGTTAAACAGATTAAAAGAGAGAGAGAGAGAGAGAGAGAGAGAGAGAGAGAGAGAGAGAGAGATACATGTATCGTTCAGTCTTGGCTTATTGTTCAATACACTCGGCATGCTTTTTAGTTAAGATTTAAGGTTAATGACCTATTTTCATGAAAATATGCGAAACAAAATCAGTTTTACTTTTATGAGTTAAACTTTAACTTTGTTGGCGCATAGTATAACTTTATTTTTTTTAACATTTGTTCTTTCATCTGGCAGACGAATGCATTTACATTTTATCAACCAAACCCATTCATCGAAATTTCAATAACAGATTTTTTATTCTTTAAACTATATTATTTGTTATTATAACAAAAACTGAAAACTTAGTCTTTTAATTCTGTTTAAAATTTTATAAATTCAGTAGCTTAGAAATTAACCACAAATAGATTTTTTGTCCCCAGATTTTATCCCCAATTTAATACCGAGGATAGCATCATTTTTCAAAATTTTATTGACTCAGAATGAAGTACTGACACTTCATTCGAGTTCTAGTGGATTTATTATTCAACTTGTAGGAATGAAGGAAGGAAGGAAGTTAAGGATGTGATTAAATATTGTTGGTTAATAGTACGCTGCTTGCAGTAATCTGAACCACTTGTGTGTACTGTACTGTAAATCGTTTTGGTCTTTCATTTGATCGTTCCAGTTATTTTTGTGGTTGGTTAGTGATTCTCGGATAAACACAGTGGGCCCACTTAAAGTAAAAACGTCAAAATTACCACATTTCTTTACAATTTACAACATTCTTCCTGATGGCCGTTCGAAGTGGAGATGTGATTTTTAAGTGTCGACCATATGCATATGTTTTGCACGAAGAAGAACACAAAAAACGATGTCATTTTTGCTTCACAAGGTATTATTTTATTTTAAGTACATTAGAGTTCTTAGATACTCTTATTTTTATTTGAGAATTAGTATGTATGTATATCCGTGTTTCTTCATCATATCTCTCATGCTGACGAATTTGACTCAGAAACGAAATCTAATTTGTCTTTATTCCAGTTAAATTTTGGAAAATTGTCATTATTTAATAAACTTTTTTTCAGTTGTGCTTTTACCAAAATGTTCCAAAAATAAACGAGCACTCTTAATTTAGTTATAAAAATACAAATAACATAAATGATATAAAAAAATATAATTTATATTGGTAGTTTTAATTTTTGTTTGTGTTGGATATGTTTTGTTTTTTATTGATTACACAACGTATTTCTTTTAAGTAATATTGATCAGTTAAATAAAAATCTATGATTAAGCACTTTAATAGTTCCAATATTTTTCACAGAAGTCTGTAACTGAAGATGTCAGAAAGATTACTGCAAAGACAATAATACTAACTTTATTCACTTCTTGTTTAGCCAATAGAAAAAAATGCTGATGATTTTATGGAAAGAGATTGTTTCTTCAAACTCCAAAAGGCTGCAACTTAAGGAGATTAAATACTTGGAATGTATTTGTGAAATAATTATTAAATGAACAATGTCATTCATTTGTTAGTTTTCCAGAACAAGCAAGCTTTTAAAGAAAGTGTATCTAATTGTACTATTAAAAATTGAATAGTTAAAAAAATAACTAGCATGCCAAAAAGCCACACAAAAAGAGGATCAACATTAATGTCAGTATCCAGGAAAATATTGCCAAAATTGAACTTTAAAATAAGATTAAAAATTTACAGACATAGTCAAAAACAGATCACAAGGTAGAAAAAGAGAATTGCTATTAGCTTGAGTAAATTTGAAAACCTTTGAGATAACATCTCTTGAAAATACCTATAAAGGTGAAACTTTGCAATAGATCTTGGTAGTCAACTTAAAAATGATAGCTTGTTTACACACATTTACAGCAATATATTTTCACCCACGAGGTAAGCAAAGTCATTACAGATAAAAAAAATTTGCACTGTTTTCTATGAAAATATGCATCCACAAAAATCCATTTGCACATAGTTTTACACACAAAAATTTTGTTATAAAAATGTAAATTGCAGCTTTGAATTTTACCACACAGGCATTTTGAAAAGTTACTGTTGTCTATCTTAAGATCTTGTTCTATGTACAGAGGAAGAATCCCCAGTATTCCCCAGAGGAAGTTGAATTTATCTATTGCAGGATTTTGATTGAAATAAAATTTCTTGAACACAAAGTACAAGAAATTTGTACCATGTTGATATATCATTATCTACTAAGTTTTTCCACAAAGCTACAAGTATAGGCCACCTAGTGAGGAATTAAATCACTATTCTGTATATTTTGAGGGCTCTAAGGTAGAAGCATATGATTAATCCTTATTTTTGCTTGTGGTAGGAATAGAAATTAATTAAATCCTTTTTGTTAATAGTTAACAATTTAGTTTGTAGTTAATCAATTAGTAGTTGATCAGTTTCTTTTTCTATCACAATCAAAAAGTAAAATCTGGACTAATCATAAGCCTCTACCTCAAAACCCTCAATTCAAAACACCGAGATGAAGAAGAAATATAAACAGAAAACTTAGACTTCTTCACTACTCCTCATCATTTTCATTTCATTCACAATGCTAGGAAACAAGCATATAAAACATTAAACGCCATCAACAAGAAAAACACAAAATTTATGATTCTACCCTCCAACTCTCTATCAAGAAAACTTGCAAAACATTTATCCCCAACACTAGAATCATATCCACCACCTCCAAGATGATCAGAGATCTGGTTAGCAGAAAACACAAAACTATGCCACATTGGATGCTGAGATATATAAAATGGAATCCCTGTGTACATTTGTAACCCAACACCTGCAAGGCCATAAAAATGATGTAGACAAAACTTTCAGAAGCCTAAAAGCATGCATCTCTGAATATGAGAACTCCATTGACATAACCCACTAAACATTCTAGTAACACACAGAAATCAAACATTTAAAACATATGACCCTAATAAAAAACCTATCCTGTTAAAAAGAAAATATCTAGAGGGAATTTTAATTAATATCCTTCCATTGATAAACCCATGCCAGGCACATTTTTTCATATTACTAATATTTATAAAGACCCAGACAGCTGTTGAGGATGAAATCTAAGCTCTTCATGCATCCATGTTTCTGTATAACCACCACACATTTACTAAAATACCTTTACTCCAACAGTCCAAATATCTCCTGATGCACTCAAAAGTCACATATAATAACAAAAATTTCTCAATATACATGATTTTTCCATAACTATAAAATAAACTCCAATATTAATAATACATTTAACTCACAGTCAACACACACACTGACACCACCAACTTCCACAAAACCAACTAAAAACTTGGTACACACAAAATACATGCACACCTTTCCCATTTCTTTCCATTACTGTCTTCAGGAATTAAACACAGATACTACAAGACAGACACAAAAATACTCACTAGAATTCAGATGCAAACATTAGCACTACAAGACATAAACACATAAGATCTACCTGAACAATGAAAAAAAAACAATACAGATTTCAAAGGACCAGAATATTCTCCTACATACCTCATTTTCCGCAGAATTTCTGATGAAGCTTAAATAAAAGCAAGACATGTTAAATTTATAAATGTTTCTATTTTGTTACTTATTTTATCATTCTATCAGATTTAATCCATATCTGTTTTCATTTCATATATATATATATATGTGTGTGTGTGTGTATGTATGTGAATTTTAAATAGTCTATGCTAAATTTCCAAGGTCAGCAGTTCCTAACTTGTTCAGATTGCTTTATTGTCTGGCTATAAAAGCCCCAAAAATGATTGACAGTGGAATATATATTTTACTTTATGAGTACTTGTGAACATATACATATACAAATACATTTCTTTTTTTATCAGATCTGAAAAAAAGAGTTGATTTGTCAGTGGGGAAATGACTGAAGAAAGTATTAACAACTGTCCAGTCTTTGAAGGTCATTTTTATTCATTGTTCTTCATTAAATGAAAAGATTTATAAAAGTTAAGCTAACAGAAAGTTTTCAAATTCAAAGGTAAATCTTTGCAAGAGAAAAGAAATTAATGATTTCTTTTACATTAAAAAATCATTACATCATTTAGATTTTTAAACAATGCTTGATTCACTTAGAAATTGTTCCTTTTCAAAAAGTTTGATTTCATTGGGTAAATATTCTATAAAATGAATGACTGAATAAATGTTGCATCAAAAAATAGATGAAGAAAAGTCATCAAAATGATGTATGAAAAAATGATCAATATACCCAGTGCTACTGCAACTACTCCATAATCAACAATGCAAGAAAAAAAAAAAACAGTAGCAAAAACTTATGAATGAGAACTCAGCCTTCACATTAACTTTTGTAGCTTAATGGTTACATTGTCTATAAACAGATAATAAATTGCCTCTGTGCTTGAATGTATCTTCTAAGGCATTGTAACAGATTTAGCTGATTTTAAATGACTAGACATATTGACTTATGTCATTTGTTATGATATTGCAAACTGAAGTAATGATCTACAAATTATGTTGACTTTGAGTTAAAATAAAGTCAAAACGAGTGCTAAAGAGACATTGTTTTGAAGAATGAAAACAATCACTGATATTGATTAGTGGCTTGAGCTGAAATGATGAGCATTAAATCAAATTAGATTTGACTGTTAATCTGAGCTTCATTATAATCCTGTTGAAACCATTATAATCCAGTTGAAGCCATGACCAAAAAAAGCACTTTTCACCAAAATAGACTCATTTTTTTCAGAGCTGGTAACTGAGTGCATTTTTTTTCTTTTTTTGTTTCCAGAGACTTTTTGAAGTACAAAATATTAATATATGTAGTCAGCTAAGTTGCTGAAATTAGGAATATTAATTGACCTGACCAGCTAAGTGACAGAAATCAAGAATATTAATTGACCTGGTCAGTTAAGTGGCTGAAATCTAGAATATTAATTGATTTGACTTCACCAATGTTGCTATTCGAATTTTAATTCATAATTTTCAATCTCTTGGTGCCTTCAGAAAATTAATTCATGATTTTCTTGTCCTATGTCACTAAATTCATGTACTTTTAAAATATTCATGTACTTGTAAAATAATTAATCCTGCAAGTTTTATCTTTCTTCAAATTTGGTTTGCTTTGTGATAGTGTTTGGTGTTCAAATGCAGCTAAAAATCAGGATTTCAAATGCTGAATTTCAAGGTCTGCAGTTCCTCCCTACTTGAAGATTGTTTTTCAATATCTGTCAGTTGAATATAAGTTTTTGTTCTGGGCAGAATTAGTGGCCTCATTGCAGTCATCTTCATTTTTTTCCTTTTAAAATAATAAACTCATTTATGTTGGGAAGTCAATGAATTGGTCAGAAATAAATGCTTCCTGGCATTCATAGAATTTTGAAATGTGGAAATTTCTAACAGGAAATATCTTTGAGTAGAAGTTCAGCTAAAGGTATTCAGTTTTAGGAATATGAGTTCATTTTAGTGTGTGATTTATTTATTTACATGGCATTTGTTTTAAATAATTCTCCAGAAACATGGTCCTTCTTTGTGTTCTGCTTGCCACATTATCCAAAAATAAAGATAGCAATTTTGTTCAATTAACAATCAATTTGTTATAGAAATCAAATCCCAGATTACATGATCTGAAAAAACCCTTTGTTCTTCCCTATGAATCCTTGACCAAAAGACAATTTCAAGACTAAAAACTGAATCTTAGTCCAACTAATTCAATAATAGGTTAACAACCATAAGTAATTTTGTTAATTAAATATTAATTATGGTGCAGCAAACACTTTGTAGTTACCTTCATTTTTTGCCATCTTACAAAATATTTGCAGTGTTTTAAGATTCCCTTTATGAATAACTCACTTATGCCTTAAGGAAAATAATGTTGCAGATTTTATTTAATTAAAAACTCTTTGATCAGAGGAAATTAAAATGATTTTTATGCAGATAAGTTCTTTTAATTGTTGTAAGAAATGTCTATTTAAAATGTGGCAGCCCTACATATATAGAATAACATTTTCTTTTACTATGTAATGGAAATAAAGGTTTAATGTTCAAGAACATGGCCTTCTATCTTTATAGAACTACAAAGAATTGCTTTAGTAACAATATGGATCCTCTGCTATGAAGGTTTGTTTTCTGCTATCTTTCCAAGATGGTGGAAATATAATGTTTGCATTCAATTTATCACTTCCTGTGGAAGATAAACTTCTCATGGATCATAGAACTGCAACAACACCATGCTAGGTGATGTTGCTTCAGTTTCAGTATAAAGTGGATTTTACAAGGGTGAAGTTGTAAGCCTCTCACCCAACTAGTTTGGATTTAGAGTTGTCCTTCTCCCAGTCTATCTTTTCTTTTTCATCCACAGTTTGGAGTGGGGAGAAGTGATGGATTCATACTTTTACCAAGTGTGAAGTTAAGGCAACAAATGCAGCAGCCAGAATTTGAACCTGGCTCACTAATTTCATTTTCTATGCTAATAAATATGAGATCAGAGGACTTAGTTTGAATTCCAGTCTGGTTCATTACATTCACTTATGTGCAAATACCCTTGGGAAAATTAAGAATCCAGTTTCTCCTCCAGCTATGGGTTAAGTAGTAGGACTTTTATCAGGAAATATCCTTAAAAATTGTTAAGGCAATATTTACTTGCAAAAAAAAATTCTTACAATCCTAAATATGTTTTGGCTTTGAATAACCTACAAGAGGTTGATAAGCCATAAAAAACAAATCAGTCAATCAACAATCCATGCTGATAACCATTACATACATCCAGCAAGTAAAAAATATTTGTTATTCATAGAATGGATTAAAAAATATGAAACAATAAAACATAGATATGCAACAAGCAAATGTTCTTAAACCCCAAATCAAGTGCCTGTCTAATTGCTTTCTTTTGTGTTAATTCATTAACTCAAAAGAGATGGTTTCGTAAACAGAAGTCTAAATTAAAATGAAAAATTCTGAGGAGAAAATTTTTGTCATTTGGGATCTTAAATTGCTACAATATTCAGCTTTGTTAGGACAAGCTCTCATTGACAGAGGAAACATAAAATAAAGTATTCAAGTACTGTCCTCTGCTTGTGTTCACTGAGCCATAATGCTTTTATGAAGGGCATAAAATCATTGTGCCTTGTCTTATTGCTTTGATAAAATGTCTTGCTGACAAAAAAGAGAGTAGAGAAAGAAAAAATGAGTAACTAACTAGGCAGACAACTCTCCCATAAGCATCACTCAGACAGTAAAAAACCTGTCACACCTATTATCCAGTTTGACAGGGGCAAATTAATACTGTCCCAGAATTTTAAAATTATTATTTTGGAAACCTAATGTTTTGTAATAAGGCACTTTTTGACATTTGATCTTTATTTTCCAGGTCAAATGAATTGATCACTTGTTCTGGTTGTCGGTTATTGAATTATTGTAATTCAAACTGCCAGGTAAGAGGCTTAGCTGTAGAATAGTTTTCTTTTTCTGCTTCTACCAATCTGTATCATTGGTAATTACTTTTGGGTCGAATACACAGTGTCCGCCTTCCCACAAAAATATACAAACTCTAGACATTTTACTGAACTTATCTTAGTATGATACAAGACCACAAACTTCTTCCTTGATTATGTTGAGCCAATTTTTTTAACAATATCTACATTATTGGTAGAGTTCATTCACATGTAAATGTCTACTGTTCAAAAATTGAAACTCAGAAAAAAATGTCTGCTTTTTCTTGTTCAGCTTTGTGCAATAACAATCCAGCAAACTAAAAACAGCCTTCCTACTTTGCTGGATTGTAAAGCTCAACAAGTAAAAAAGCAACGAAACAAGAAAAAGCTGTTTCTTTGCATTTGAAAATAAATACAATATTATAATAAATGCAATATTATAATAAATACAATATTATGATATGTATAATTGATGTTGCAAATTATCATAATTGGAACATCCATTATGACCTGCTGCTTGATATGAATTTTGCTTCTTATATATCATATATCAGGTTAGGAATTCTTTTTGGATTCTCATTCCCTCCAATCATCTCTGTCAGATATCGCTGTCAGCAGGTCCTCCAAATGGCATCCAGAGTCATCTACAAGTTGTTAAATGTAGGTGTGATGAGATCTTCCAACCAATCTTTTACCACACAATGGGTTCCATAGGACGGTGTCAACTCACAAGTTCTGACTTACTTCTCCAGGAGTGACCAGCTAGCTGACGCCTTCTTTCTCTTAGCAAAACTGAGATAGGAGGATGGTCTCCATACAGGCATTTCTTTGTTGGGTGTTTCTTCCAGCTGATGACCAATGCAACTCGTAACATCCTTGTGTATATTCCGTCAAGTGATGTGTCTAGGTGTTTTGTCAGTGTCCATATTGTTGAGCTCTAGAGCAAGACCGATTTTACTGCAGCCTTAAAAAATCCCTCTTAAGATTGTCAGAGAGGAAGGACTTGCAGATGGTGCTCAGATTATCTAGGACACCCCAGGCCTGGCCTTTGTGGATTTTGATGTCTCTCTCCATTTGCTTCTGAGTTTCTGTATATTGATAAAACATCTTTCATTAAATCATAAAGTTTTATTAAAACAAGTAAATATTCAATTTTTTTTTTTACAGTATTGTTCACCCAGTACAAGGCCCGGAGCCACTCGAGGTAGAGGCTTACAAAGTACGAAGCATTGCTTATGTGGATATGCGTGTAAGAGAACAGTTAACTCAAGACATGAACTGGTTAGGATTGTAGTGATCGAGGAAGCACCTTCTTGATAGTTGCCTTCACAAGGCAGTGGTTCATGGGAAAAAGCTGCTTGAGTGGAACTTACATCTCACCAGGGGAATATGAAGAGAATAAGGGTGGTTTGCTACAATGTGCATGGCATGGCAGATCTTAGCCATGAAAGTTAGGGATTGGTGGAACTTCATTTGAATAATCTCCATAGTGAAGTGAGAGGCTTGCGACATCTCCTCTGTGAGAAGGAGTTACAGAGTGGAAAATAATTCATCACCTATAAGGACATTGACATGTTTTTGAACTCTATTGAGAGTGGAAAATGAAGACTGGTCAGCTCCTGCCCATTTTTGGCTTGATCTGGTTCTTGTAAAGGTAAAGCATAGCAGGAGGAGTCAGGTACTTCCTGGAGTGGTACAAGAAACCAACCATTTTCCCAGCATCATTAGCAATGGATCATATGCATGAGTTTCACTTGAGGTCTGGGTTGAGTTTAAGTCACAATAGGTGTTCAAGACATAGCGCCCCCCCTTCCCTGAGGGAACATTTGTTCATCACAATTCAATCCAATTGGTGATGGTGGAAGGTCACTATTTTAGTTTTTGAGGCATTGAATGTGACCAGCCAGTCCCCCCAACACGCACACTCACTGAGCTTTTAGAGCTCAGTCAGAGGATAGATCACCTCTGCTTTTGTCATTGAGGATTTTGGAGCTGCATCCATATCCTATTGTATCTTCAGCATGAATATTCACAAATGATCAGAGTATACTCTTAGGTAGGTCATTTATGTCGAGTAGGAAGAAGGTTGGACTGAGAAGTAAACCTTGGGCAATGCCTGCATTGATCACCTGGAGCTCAGTGGATTGGCCATTAACAACTACCTTCAGGGACCTACTGTTATACTGGAACATACCTATTCTATTGTTAATAGACTCTCCCACACATAATAAGTAGTAGTAGTAGCAGTCGCCAGGGGGCTCAGTGGAGTTGAGTGAGTGAGTCAATGTTGGACATTAAAGTATCATCACTACAACTAGATTGCTGCGTCATTAACTATTATTTCAAGTTCCTAACGTCTTGTACGTCGAACCTATTTTAGGACCGACTTAGTAAAATACAAGCCTCCACTGTGAAAACTACTCTACAACACATTGGCGATGAGGGATTCGTAATTCATACGGAGAAAAGAAAAATTTTTTGTTCACTCTATAACAACTTTGGCGACCAGGATTCAAAATAAATTTAAGGAAAAAAAAATTTGTTTCGCCATATACAAGACTTGGCGACGAACATATTTTGGATTCATACGGAAAAAAAAACAAAGTTTGCGTTCACTCTACAACACTTGACGATGTGGATTCATAACTCATACGAAAAAAAAAATTCACCCGCCATAACAAACGTGGTGTACGACGGATTCAGATTCATATAGTGAAAGAAAAAAAAATTGCTCGCGTTATTTGGTGACGAAATCTGATATGGAGAAAAAAGAAAGAAAAAAAACTTGAATGTCAAATTTTCGGTGACAACATCTCGGATTCACATTTAAAAAACAAAAACTTAGAAAGGTTTTGCAAAAGACAAGATGTATATTTAGTGACGAAAAAATCAGTCGTATTCTCAACTGAGAAAAGAATTTTTTTTTCGATAAGACAGTTTGCTTAAATAGGTCACGAATTGCAAATTCGTTTTTGGACCCCCCCCCCTCTACAATATTTAAGCATTGTGTAAACTTTTTGCGAAGATGGAGGAATACAAAAATATATTCCAGGAATTTTTTAAGTTCCAGACGGAACAACAAATGACAATATTAGAGCAACAGAAAAGATTCCAGATGCAACTACAGGAGGAAACTTTTAATAGGCAGATACAGTTTCAACAAGAAATGGAACTGATGCATAATGAGTTTCAAAACAAAATTCTGGAAATAACTGAGAAGAGGAAAGAGAAAAATCTATGAAATGATTCTTTCCCAGAGAATACAATATGGAATTCGATTGAGTTATTCACATACAGTCCAGATGAAGAGATAACTTTTGAAGAGTATTATAAAAAATATACGGATGTGTATAATGAGGACTGCCACACGTGGTCTGAAGGAAAGAAGGTTAGACTTCTTTTAAGCAAATTAGGAACTGCTGAGCATAACAAATTGGTAAACTACATTTTACCGAAAAAAACTAGTGAGTTGACTTTTACCGAGGCGGTAAATATATTAAGTGAATTATTTAGTAAAAAGACATCTTTGTTTCACAAGAGGTAGAAATGTTTGAATCGAATGAAAGATGAAGAACAAGACTATATAATGTATGCAGCCAATGTGTACAAGCATTGTGAAGAATTCAAGCTAGCAGAGTTAAGCGCTAACAACTTTAAATGCTTAGTGTTTGTTCAAGGGCTAGTATCCAAAAGAGACGCAGAATTGAGGAAATTGGTACTTTCAAAATTGGAAAACCAACAAAGTCTTATGATACAGAGTTTGGCAAAAGACTGCACAAGATATGTTAGCGTAAAGAAAGATTCAAAAAAGATAGAACAGTCTGGCGTTTTGAATGTAAGGAAAAAAATACGCTACAAAAAAAGAAAGTCAGTTCACCAAAAGAATTCTAAGATTGCAGAATATCAAACAAAAAGTGAAATACCAGAAAAAAATAAACAAAAACTCCTGAAGCCATGTTTTGCTTGTGGTGAACTTCACTGGTACAGATATTGCAATTTTAGGAATAAAAAATGTTTCAACTGTGAAAGAGTGGGGCATAAAAGCTCGCACTGCAGGTCTAAAAATAAAAACAATAAAATAAGAAAATTAAAGTCCGACGAGGTGAACGATGGAATAAGCAGAAAATTTGTTACCATCAAAATAAGTAATAAAAAAATAAAAATGCAACTCGACACTGGTTCCGACCTATCTATCATAAATTTGCATACGTGGAAAAATTTGGGGAAACTAACTTTAATGAAAACAAATAAAATTGCAAGGTCAGTGACGGGAGAAAAAATACATTTTATTGGAGAATTTGTTACAAACGTCATTTAAATAAAAAAACAGTTATCCGCAGCCAAGGACATGCAGTATTATTAAATGATTTAAGTCAGCAAGAAGAACCAACAGAAACTGTGAGTCCATCTTTAAGAAGCTCAAAGCGGAAGGTTGTTTCTGGTAACGCTATGGAAATATAAAAAAAAAAAATATAGAAAAGCGGATTAGCTATATGAGGTACTTGGTGAAAGGGGAAAAACTCACGTGCAATAACTAGATCAGACAACGTTTTTCAGACCTGGTTGACAGCGGTCCCGTAAAAGAAAAAAAATAAACGCTGATGGAGGTGATTTTCAATATGTTTGATCTAACAACGCCTGCAAATAATTTTACCTGAGGTACGCCGAAAAAAAGAAAGGGAACTGATCATTTAAAAGTGGATCAAAAAACGTAGGAAATATGCTACGATGTTGCTAAAAAAAAAAAAAATTTTTTTTGTTTTTTCTTCATATTTTCTGTAAAAAATGAAAAATAAATAAATAAAACTTTTTACTCCTACGGAGTAAGGTTTTAGGTGGGGGTGTTATACCGGAACATACCTATTCTATTGTTAATAGACTCTCCCACACATAATAAGTAGTAGTAGTAGTAGTCGCCAGGGGGCTCAGTGGAGTTGAGTGAGTCAGTCGATGTCGGACATTAAAGTATCATCACCACAACTAGATTGCTGTGTCATTAACTATTATTTCAAGTTCCTAACGTTTTGTATGTCAAACCTATTTTAGGACCGACTTAGTAAAATACAAGCCTCCACTGTGAAAACTACTCTACAACACCTACCCATTAGGAAGGACTTTTTAACTGAGAAGACTCTTCCAGTGATTCCATAACTAGAGAGCTTGAGCAGTAACTCCTTATACCATACCTTGTCAAAGACCTTTGAAATATCTAATGTGACCATCCTTGTGATGTATTTGTTGCTAAGTGCCTCACTAGTTCTGTGAGTAATTGCAGTTAGGATATCAACAGTAGATTGGACAGATCAAAATCCATACGGCTTGTCTATTTCTATTGAGGTGATCAACAACCTTCTTGCTGATTATATTTTCAAAGAATTTTCTAATGACACTGAGGAGACTGATAGGTCTATACTGTGAGGAGGATGATTGTTCAGTCACATTCTTGAAAACCAGGCATACATTTGGCATATTCCACAGACTTGGAAAGGATTTCTCCTTCAACCAGCAGTTAAATAATTTTGCTAAGATTGAGGATAATTTTGGGTTAATATTTTTAGGGACAACCACTGTGATTTTGTCTGGACCAGTTGTGTTCTTAGGGTAAAGATTGTTTGGCAAACATGGTTAAACATGGCCGCAATATGACATAGTGTGAAATGGACAGTTTTTCCCGGGACATCACTTATTTAACTACCGTCACTCTTTGGTAATGTTTATTGTTTTAAGAACTGAGGATTAGAATGATAATAAAACCTAAACATATGATGAAAATAAATTTATAAATTTGTTTCTTGAGAATTTACAACAAAAATATTAAACATTATTTATTTATTAGATTGTTTATTTACAAGAATCATTTTATATTTATAACATTCTAAAAATGAATACAATTAAAACTAATGCAATGCAATATATTTATCAATTTATAAAGAAATAAATGTGAAAACAATTTTTATTCATAAATTTATAAACATTTACTAAATTATTAAAATATGTGAACCAACTCTAAGAAAATCCTTATTATATACCATTTTATAAAATTTAAATCAGTTGGCAATTAGCTGACATTTTGTCAACCATTTCAATAAATAATGTAATAAATAGTTTAAATAAACAATCTAATTAATAGTGTTTATTATTTTTATTGTCAATTCTCAAGAACAAAGAAAAGGTATAAATTCACTTTCGTATGTTTAGGTTTTATTACAATTCTCATCATCACTTTTTAAAGCAATAAACATTGCTGAGGAGTGGGGGTAGTTAAAAAATAGTGTCAGGAGGAAAACTGTCTTTTCACACTCTTTCTTATTATGGGCACATTTATCCATGTTTGCTGATTCTTTTTTTTTTTTTGCAACCTTTTGTTGTTTATGATTAGCGAGTGAATTTCTGCCAAAAAACTGAGATGACTTTGTTACTGAATACTTGTTGAATTTGGTTTTTTTATGGGTTTGCTCCTTTATTTATCTCTGGCAACAATGAATTCATTGATGTTGTACCCATTTTGCCAGATGTATTTTATTATTAAGTAGATATAGGATTATATAATGGCAGTAAAGTTTCTCTATTCAATAAAATGGTATTCTATCATTATAGAACTACAAACAGTAGTTTTAGTAACAATATGGATTCTTTGTTATGAAGATTTGCTGTGTTATCCATGATCCCTGCCATTTAATATTTGCATTCAATTTATCTGTGTTGAGACAAGAAATTAATTCCAAATTGTGGAAAGATGATATAGGCTTTATATACATTCTATGCATTGTTGTTATTGAATTATTGTCCAATTGCAACTAATTTTCCTGTTCATATAGTTCCACATCTTCTGTTCTCCAGTATGCTCCCTGTCTTTTAATCAGGCAGGCCTGCTTCTAATTTTGATTACAAGATTGATTCTTATCAAAAGTACTACAGTTATTTGAACATAAGATTTGACTGAAAATAAATAAGCAGAACTCCACTTTTACATTGCTGCTATTGTTATCACAAAGATTTGATTTCTTTCACAGCCTTTTTCAGGTGTATAGTTCGGATGGAAGAGATAGGACTCTTTCATAAGACACAATATGGCATGAGAAAATAGTTACTCATATGCCAGCTGGATTGGTTCTTTGTAACAATAAAAAATATATTCTACCATTGTTTGGAATGCATGTAATACAAGAGATTCAAACATAGACAGTGGGGAAAGGGGATCCTTAGTGATAGGAGAGGAGATAAATTCTACTGCTCAAGGAAAAACCCACTCCACTGAATTCAACATTGTCCTGAGGCATGATGTTAGATTTCAGGCTAAACTGATGTGACATGACTTATTTTTCTCCTCTTTTCTGTGCATGTTTCACTTGTCTCTCTGCACTCTTCTTAAATATAAAGCTTATTAACACCTGATACTTTTATTAGTCCAGACATCATGATGACAATCTAACCTGATGATGATTTATGTCATAGAATATATTTTTCATACAATTGCAACATCTAAAACATTCAGTTTGTAATTCATCTACTTGTAAAATTCATAAGACCAATAAAGTTGAAAATATCTGCTCATTTTATTTTAGTCTGCTTATAACATTTTAGTTTCTATTTTCTCTAGGATTTGGATTATACATTTCATTGTCTTGAGTGCCAATGTCTGCAAAATATGGCACCAGATTGCCCTTCTATCATGACTCGACTCTTGCTAAGATTGATTATCAGAATGCAGGTAAAATTCTATTTCTTCTGTTTCAATTTTATATACATGTATAAATGCACACACACACACACACGCAAATCTATGTACTGTGTATATTTAGGCAGCATATTTTCAAACAGGATTGGTTAAATAATTTAGACATATTATGTTGATTAGTTTTCATTGTGATCCTTTCAAGTTCATGGATTAATTTTTTGGTAGCCTTAGATGGAAGTTATTGAATTTTGTTTCCTTTTGTAAAGGTGTTAGCAAACAAGGAACCTACCATGTTGACACTTTGTGCATATGCAAACTTTCAAGGATGATTTTATACTAATTTTGAACATGTTTGCTAATTCCCAAATGATTAAGCAAATATTTCTTAAGATGGTGGTTCCCACTTGTTGAATAGAGTCATCATCAATAACTGAAGTAGTTGGGAATAGGAACAGTTTCCATTGAAGGCTGATAAATAAAAAAAAGTAAAAATTTCAGTATTTTCAATAACACTATCAAACAGGATATTTGGTCTGTAGGCTGCCATCATGTTTTTTCAAAATTGTTTGTGGCATGTTGTTTTCAAAAACAGAAACTCACTTACAATTTTATATTTCACTCTCTCCATAGCCACACCTCCTGGTACATTCACAACTGAATGATAGAAACATTTATTCATATGCATTTTCACAGTGAAGTGCATCCCATGCATAGATGCATGTTTTGTTGTTTCTATTCATTGGGAATATATCAGCATGATTTTTTAATGAACACTTCTCTCTTTAAATTATGTTTATATTGTTTTTATTTAAAAATGACATATTTGACATGATGAGACCAGATTAATTTAAAAGATTCAATAGAAAAATACAAATAAAATATTCTTTAATTACTAAAATCAAATTGTGTAAAACAAATTCTTAACTCAATGATGGATGCTATTCATCCTTTTAAGATGAAGTTTAATTTATGAAAGGAATTTGCCATAAATTTCTTATAAATATTATTTTTCTTTAAACAGACTGGTGATGATCATAAAATGTTTGAAGAAAACAGAATCTTTCAAAGACGATTCATTGATCTGATGTCACGTAAGTAAAAATAATTCTAAAACAATACTTATCATTGTTTTGTAAATTGTGTAACTGGATGGTTTTAAAAACATAACTGAATGAAGCATAAAGAAGCAAATTTTCCTGGTTTTTCTGGTCATTTCCTAAAAAAAAGCAAAATAGCAAAAATTGATATAAAATCTTGAAAATTTGCAAAAATAAAAATCTACAGATTATTAAATATATTGTAATTTCAGTGACTTGGATTTTCTGGATTCTTTACTTGGTGTTTTTTTTTCATAATGAAACTCGCAGATAAGAATGAGAAAAAAGATTTATGTTTTATTTTTACAAAAATGCGGCTCAGTTTTGGATAATAAGAATTTGTTGCTAGTTGAGTCCAAGAATCACAAGTCTCCCACTTTCTCTTTTTCTCTCTCATGGCCTGCCATGCATCTCATGATTTTTTTGGGGGGAGACACCTCTTTTTGTAAGAATATTAGCCACTTAGTGATCTTGGGAAATCCATATGATTTCCTCTATTTCATTCTTAGCCAGCATTTCTTTGAGGATGGCCATCTCAACCTTTTATCAAGATTGAGATTGTTTGAATGAGTGGCACTATGTACTCCAGAGTTGTCTGTTTTGTAGACTATGGTAATCTTTGACAAATCATCTGTGTGCAGAATTTCACAAAATAATGTTTTGTAATATATGTAATATATACATGCTTCAGTAAGATCCACTAAAGCTAGAGTCTCTGCCACTTGTGTGCTTTTGACAACTCTCTTTATCCTCTTGGATTGCTAATGAACAGGGAAGTATTTGCCGTTGCTTCCAGCAATGAAAATGATATACCCCCACCCCACGCCTGAGAACCACCATCCTCTAAATTGGCAAAAGATGCATCACTATATGCCACTATTTGCAGTTTCTGGAGATCACCATGAGCTGGGATACAAATCCAAGAAGTCTCCTTCTTGGCTTTTTTTATGTTTTTGTTGGCTTGCCGTATGCTATCAAATCTTCCCTTCTTCATAAAAGATGGAAATTCACTCACATTGAAACTGAGATCAGGCCTGGTCTGGGTGGCAATCCAATCTAACCTGCTATTGGCCTGTCTAACCATTGTTTCTTCATCAGAACTCAGTCTTCCATCTCCAACAACATAAGGAACAGGGATAAGCTGAAGTCCTTGAACATATTTGTCCTGGCTAATAACAATGTTGTTTTTTCTGATTAACATCTAATCCAAGGTACCTGAAGTTAACTGAATCCTCAAATTTTGCAACAAAATTGGCCTTTACTTTATCAATGATGGATCTCCTGAAAAGCTCAGAGCCACCCCCAACAGAAGTCATCAACATGTGTGGAAATAATACCATGCATTTGCTCATTGTGGAACCAAGTAAAAATAGCTTGGTCATATCTGGATATCTTGGCTCCAAGTTTCAGCAGTGCATTTTTTGCCATAAGATACCATGACCTTGAGGCATCGGTCAAACCATAAACACACTTAGTAAGCTTCCAAAGTTTACCTCTATCATTAACAGCTTCAGGTGGTGGCAACAAATAAACAGGTCTGGCCATTTTCATGCCTTGGGGAAAAGCAGTCTTTATGTCTAGAGAATTTCAAGACCAACTTTTCAAGGCTATCACAGTCAAAGCAATCCTAAATCCATGTGGGAGAGTCAGATCTAGTGGATCTTTCGTCTCTGTCCTGAAATCCTCTAGCAACAAGCCTAGCCGTAACAGAATTATTGTGCAGTGTTTTGGTGCACACTCATTGTGTGGTGACTCTACTCTGGCTCATTGTCAGGAACAACTGTTTATACTTTATTCTTTAGCCAATTACATAATTCCTTCTGTTTTGCCTGCTCAACATAAGGATCAGATATAAATAATATGAGTCTCTGCTGGATCTGTTGAATCCACTACTGGGACAGGTGTCCAAGAAATAACAGTATTTTCAAAATCAGGGCAAAAGGGTCTATTGCCCTCTTGAACAATATTCATGAAATATTTATTGGAACCAGTGGCTTTTCCAGCTCTACTGATTATTCTCAGGTTATCCAGTTCAGTCTGGTTGGTCATTTGGCAATTCTTGCCCTGGTTTAGGTAGATTCACCTGTTTTACTGGTTTCACTACTTTTTCTGGTAATGCTTCATTTGTTGGGGGACAAATATCCACATTGTTACCAGACTCTTCTGGCATTAGATATTCTTCCTCTATGTCACTGAAACAGTCTACCGAGCTCTCCAAAATAATGGGGAAGCCCGAGCCGTGGCACTTGACATCTCCAAAGCATTTGATAGGGTTTGGCATGCCGCCTTCTCAAAGCTCCAGGGTTATGGCATTACGGGTTGATTATATATCCTAATACAATCATTCCTGTCAAACCGAGAACTGAAGGTCGTTCTCAACGGATTCTCCTCCAGTTCCTATCCCACGAACGCAGGTGTCCCTCAAGGCCCATCCTAGGCCCCACTCTATTCCTATCTACATAAATGACCTTCCCGACGCCATAACTTCCCAAGTAGGCATCTACGCGGATGACACCACAATTTATTCCTGCCTCAAAAACAAATCTAGTCTCGCTGACAAAACTCACCTTTTGTTGTAGCGATCGAAAAGGACCTCCAATCGATTGTGAACTGGGGCATGAATTGGCTGGTCAACTTCAACGCTTCGAAGACAAAACTGCTCTCTATTAATCACCACAGAGAGCCTTCCTTCCCTCCATTAGAAATGTCTGACGCCAACTTCGGGAAAGAGCAACTGTCTGCAGCTCGGTCTCACGTTGACTGCTGACCTGAGATGGAATAAATACATCGAGTCAATTGCCCCGTCCACTGCGAGGAAAGTTGGCTCCTGAGCCGCTGCTTAGGAAAGTTTTTCCCCTGAGTCGATCCTCCAGCTATACAAATCCACAATTCACCCTTGCATGGAGTATTGCTGCCATATATGGTCCTGGCGCCCTTCTGTTTGCCTCGGGGTTCTGATAGGCTCCAGAGGCAGATATGCAATATGGTTGGCTCTGCCCTGGCGTCGTCTACAATCACTTTCTCCAGATGTGCCGTCGCCTCCATCTGTCTGTTCTACAAATACTTTCATGGAAATTGCTCCGAGGAGCTGCATTCGCTGGTTCCCAGACGTCATGAGTTCCAGCGCCCTGAGGCTGGCATCCCGCTCTCACCCCTCACTGTCGAAACTCCTAAATGTAGCCCGTCTCTTCTACTCTAACAGCTTCATGTCTCCACCTCTCGCCTGTGAACTCCCTTCCCTTCTCCTGTTTCCCTGCGAGCTATAATCTCCAGCTATTCAAGTGTAATGTCAATCGACAACTCCAGTTGCCTTGATCTATCCACTACCCTCATCCTTTCTTCTATCACTCCTATCTGATCTTGCTATTTCCTGTAACCCCTTGCATCCTAGTGGCTTCCCGCCTTGCTTGGGGTGAAATGCTTAAAAAAAAAAAAAAAAAAATGTCATCCTGAGTCGGACTGTCTGTAACATTTCCATGTACCACCTCTGGATTTTCTATAGTGTTTGAATCACTGTTAACTATTGGCTGTTCAATCTGATTGGAGTGGTGCATCAGCCAACAGGGATCTACTCTTACATATATTCCTCCATCTTTTACTAGGACCTACTTAGCCACCCATCCAATAACTGTTCCTGGGCCCATCCATTTTTCTGATTCATTTCTCTTGAAATATACTAGATCACCATTGGCATATTTCTGTGGAAATGCTGATCATATTTGATGTCACAGGGCTCTTCTTATTTTTTCAGAAGACTCACTTTCAACAAATGAACTTCTAGCAGCATTGCATTGCATTTAGATTGTTGGCAACTATCTCACTTGTGAATATCCCTTCCAGAGCAGGTGGTCTATTATTTAGTAATGTAGGAATGTTTGAGTTCCTACCTAACACCAATTGATTTGGACTGTATCCATTCACATTGTACAATGCAATCTTTGCACTAACAGCCCACCCAAGAGTCACCTCCAAATTACACTTAACATCAGCCAATGTCTTAATTACCATATCTCCTAGAACAGCATTATGAGGCTCACATAACCCAGGGGATGACATTGAATGGAAAATTGAAATTACATGAGTAAATATAAGATGAGACTGGATTTTCATCTGGCATTCCTACTCTGTCTGATGATGTAATGTTGTTTTGGGACACTTGGATAATGATGGTTCTACAATACATCACAAATCATGCCAGACCCCACAGTCATCATCTTATGAAAGTTTTATTGGTGCCACAGTTGTTTTTGCTGTAACATGTAAATGAAATTAGATTTACACCCACAAGCACACATATTCATGTGTACACACATGCACATACACTCACACATATTTAATGCAGACTCAGTACATTTTGAACTATGATGTAAAATTATAAATTTTTTCTATTTTAATTCAAAAGTAAAATGATTATTGAATTAACTGAACAACATTTTGTTTTTTGCCTTTATGTGTGTGTGTGTGTGTGTGTGTGTGTGTAATTCATGAATTTTATTTCAAGAAGGAATTCTTTTCTTTTTGGGAATCTTAACAGCACCATAATTACGAAACAA
Source organism: Acanthosepion pharaonis (assembly GCA_903632075.3). Taxonomy (NCBI): domain Eukaryota; kingdom Metazoa; phylum Mollusca; class Cephalopoda; order Sepiida; family Sepiidae; genus Acanthosepion; species Acanthosepion pharaonis. The sequence goes on along the minus strand of CAHIKZ030000722.1, from coordinate 13,947 downwards.
TGTCAATTGAATTTTCCCTTTGATTGTAGATTCTGATGATTTACAAAGCGATGGCATTTTTTACAATGAAATGGAAATGATGAGATATGCAAAAAACTGTGTTGATTTGCCATCACATGAAATATTGATGGAAATCTTTGGCAAGGTAATAATACTAATAATAATACATGAAAGTTTTCAGTGTTTTTATAACAGAATCTTGTAGTCAGTTGGGTCAGAAGAGATAAAAGAAATCATCTTGACCAAATCAGCCTTGGGATATTTAAAATTAATATTTGTCCAGATTGAATTTGAGGCTTTATAAAACCTTTCAAATGAAATTAGAATAAATTATCCCACTGTAAGCCAAAAAGTTACTGAAGTAAATTAAAAATAGTATCACACTAAGCCAAAAAGTCACTCAAGTAACTAAAACTCTTTATAACTAAATAAGCAAAAATTAATTTTCTTTTGTCATCTAATGACTGGAAAGCAACTCTTTTTACCCCAGTTTAGTTCTCTGATCATTAAGGCATGACTAAGTTTTTATTTTGGCAATATTTTTCCACTGACAAAGATAATAGCTAGCAAATTTTAGTTTTATTACATTGATTAATAAAAAAGGGAGATCATTTTAACTGATATACTTAAAACATCAGTAGGCCATATGTCAGTGTAAAAGCATCTATATAAGATAACACTAGAATTTCCACTTAAAGTTTAAGTTTTGAGTTACACCCACCTTATAAGTGTGTAATATAGTAAGTGTAAATCTAGCACTTACTGCTAAGGGCTTATTGCCTCAGTAGATTTTTCCCAACCATAACAATTACAAGTGAAGGGATGTTGTTAGTTAAGTTATGAGGCAACTCAATATTGATTATTTCAAATTTAACCAGTTCGTTTCAAATAATGACAAAATATTATCAATTACCTACAATAATATACATCAAATGTGTCAGTTAGATATCTTTTATTTTACAAGAATTAATATGGCATCAAGTATAACTTTACCATTCACTTAAAATTAATTTGAAATGTGTAACGGCGAAATTAAATTTACGAAAATTTTTGGAATTTTCGTAAATTTAATTTCGCCGTTACACATTTGAACTAGTTTATCTACAACACTTGTATATCGTTATAATGGGGCCTCACATCAGTGAGGGGGCGGTGTGCAACTGAAACTGTTGAGAGGAAGGCCCCCAAACGGTGCACATTCTCTCCTGATGACCCCAGTTTAAAATTCGAGAGGAACACATCAAAATTCAGTGAAATCATATGCCGTAGAGAAGCTCGGTGGAAGTGTCATTGGCATGAGGAGCATTATAGATTCAGCTCACTTCAGGTGAGTTTCAATTACTTTCCAGTAATTTCCTTCTTCATTGCAGCTGTTTTCTTTCATTTATAAACTCCATTTTATTTCCTATTATGAATGAATGTGTCATCTACATTAGTCATCTGCATGATGTGCTCTTATTTTAAGATATATTTTGATGGATTTATATTTTTTTATTATTTTAATCTAATCTTGTAATTATTCCAGCTTCCCAAATATATTTGTAAGTTTAAGTAGAAAATACTTTGGACTTATGCAAGTATTTTATACTGTTTTCTTTTGTCACTGGAGATACTTGAAACCTTATGATGCTAAGGTACATATTTTATACTTGGTGCATAATATGATCCCTAGTTTTGGGATGATTTTTTAAGGTTCAAATTATGCATCAATATTTGAGTTGGGGAGGTGGGGGGGCATTAGGCTGCAGTACTAAAGTGTGGAAAAAATGCTTCCTTTATTTTGAATTTTATGAACTTTGTAATGATTTTCTATGTTCTGATGATATTATTATTATATACATGATGAGTATATACAGGTGGAAATTTTCTTTAATAGAATAAAAATATTTATTAAATAAATAAAATTATTAAAATTATTTGTTTCTGTAAATAATATTGGATAAAATTGTTTATTTATGCTACACTCTATTTTCTTGTTTGCTGAATGTTTTTTCCTTGATGTCAAAATGCATTTATTTCAAGGTGAATTGAAATTTGTTAATTTTTTTTCCCCAAAAAATTTTTTAGGTTGTAACAAATTCTTTTACGATCACAGATGAATATTTGGGCAAAGCAGGAATTGGCATTTATCTCAGGTGAGATGTTCACATATTTCTCCCAGATTATCACATTTCTGCTTTTCTCTGTTTAAGACTGTTCATATCTGTTCATATAATCAAAGACATTAAACAGTCTTTACATTCATATATATGTAAAATCATATATATATATATATATATATATATTGTATTTTTTTATTTTATATCTCATTAAAAATAGCACTTTTTATATAATATTTTGAGAATATTTTCCAATATGATGAATTTATTGGTCATTGTTATTAATTTTTAGATGAAGCACTGTTAACCATTATTAGTTGTGACACCAAGCCGTCAGCCCGTGATCAACTCCCAGTCGCGGCGCAAAGCTGTAAAGTTTCTTCTACCGGCGTTTTGGGGTTGACTCTTTGTCGCTGCCACCAGCCTGTGTCCCAGTCATTCGGTGGTTGTCGCTACTCAGCGAAATCCCCTGGTCAGGATACCAATATATGACACTCAGCCATTCAGGGTCGAATCCAGTGGTTACGGCACCAATATGTGGCACCAGGGTCGAGTTCTGGTCGTCGATGTTAACGGCTTCACCAATTGTACCGGTTCAATGCCAACTCTATTGTTCACAGCTCATTTGCAACATCTGGTTACTGGAGTAACTGCCTTGATTTTAAGTCTAACCTACCCATGTTGTGACTTTGATCTTAGGTAGACGAGATCAATCAGGTGTCGGGCTGTAGTGTCAGCTGATCCAAATTGAAGGTGACATTGCACAAGCGCAAAGAAAAAAAATAAATGAAAGAAAAACCCAAGAGGTTCAAGTATGTTAAGAAATAACAATTCTACTTTATCCTTCTGTTATATACAGGAGCATGTTTTTCTCCCAGCCTGTTTCCTACGAAATGTGACACTTCTATGTTTCAAGCAAGTTGGTCCTCTAAGTCAACAGGTTTAGTTTTTAAGTACTGGCTTAACTTTGTTCGTCAGTATAACTTGCTATTGGTAGCATTGGAGAAGTTGGAGGTCATGGAATCTCTCAGTCAGCTTCTGCGAGGCAACACCCTGGTTCAAAACCAGCTAAACTGTGTCTCCAGCTTGAACTATACTCAACTCCAACTGCTATTCCTTCTCTGTTGAATGACCCATCGTTGTTCGTTTGTATGGGTACCAACTGAAACCCAGTGTGTGGGCCCGACGTGGCCTGGGGTTCTCGATAATCTCTATTTCTAACAAGAAATCTTTGTTGTCAGGACTGGAAAATTGATTATTTCCCATTTTTGGAAAATTAACCACTTCCCATTTCGGGGGGGGGGTCTCCATCGTTTTTGAGGGAAGGTCGTAGGAGAGCTATCCTCCTAGACTCTTTCTCTCTCACATTGATATCTCATACCAATCCCTTCAGTGGGCGTTAACATCTTCTCCACCTTTCTCATCCATTCACCTCCGCTTATCACCATGCTACCATATAACCAATGATCTCTCGGCAGTGCAGGTGTGGCTAAGCTGGCCTCCTTAAAATTATAATCTAGAATTTTTGTTTACAAAATTCTCCTTGCCAATTAAATTTTTTTATCACATGTTCTCTTTTTCCTGGGCCACCCAAAAGTCACTTATCCAGCACTCTTACTGTCTCATTAATCACTGTCAAAGTTTGCCATATGATCCTCTATGCGAAGTTAGCCTTATCATGGAATCCTTGACTTGTTAAGGAATTAAATTCTTTTATCTCGTTAAATCTCAATTCTCCACTATTTTCTGGAGATTGCCAAAAGTTTACAATTGCCACATAGCCATTTGATGTCTTAGCATCTGTTGGCAAAGTAAATGATAACAATCCTCTCACCTATATCGAGACAATGCCAAAATTTTATAATTGCTTCTCCTCACCTGTATCCAAGAAAAAAAAATTAAACGATATCTTGGAGATTCTCACTGCCTGTCTCCAACCAAAATTTTTATGATCAACACATGTTCTGGCCGATAATTCCATACTTGCCCTTCTTTCTATCTCCCTTGGCGATAACTCGACAGGACAAGACCTCACATGTGGCTTCTTCCATGGGCTATTTTTGTAAACAAATTAAAATCTCTCTTTTTAATGTCGATCAGTCTATCTTGCGTTATAGTTTTCTTTTTTTTTATCGACTTTAAGAATGTCTATTTTCTGTTTTAATTTCTGTGATTAGTTAGTTAGCCAATTACTATAGTTAAATAGTGTCACATATTTAGTTACTTTTTTCTCATAAAAATTTACTAATAATGCATATTAATACTCTTTCTAATAATAAATAAAATCTAATAAGACAGTTTATTGATGCTTATTTTGATAAAAGAAACATTTATGAGTATTTTATTTATTCATAAAAAATGAAATAATGCTGAATTGTCTGAAATAATGCATTTTATTTTTATTTTTATTTTTTTGTGGGGGTAAACAGCACCTCAATTCTTAATCACAGTTGTGCCCCAAATGCGACTGTTGCTTTTGAAGGACTTGAACAAATAGTGTACGCACTTTCAGACATTCCTCAAGTTGGGCCAGACAAGGTACTTCATTTTTTTTTTTTCAACAAAAATGTCCATAACTAGTTTGAATTCCTTATTTTAACACTCAAAAAAATTATTGATCTCTGGCAAATATATAAGTGTTTCTGCTTGAAAACTGGTCAAGATATTTTTAAAACTCACATTCAAAAATGTTAAAATATTCAATAAAAGGAAAAGCATTTAGAATATTAAAAAAAACATTCACAAAACTTACTTGTAAAATTTAATGAAAAATGCTACCATGTATTGAATAACAAGAATTCTCTTTAATGAATTTCTGCAAAGGGAGATTGTCCTGATGTCTTTTAAATATTGAATATTGAATTTATAAGATGAACATTTGTTTGCAGTCTTTTGCAGAAGGAACATCAATATTCTGCTCCATTGACATGCATACATGAATTCATAGAATGAGAGAAACTGAAAACTCAATTTTTGGTTTGAATTTTTGTGATGAAATATTTTGATTAAATTTTGATATTTGTTGTATTTTTTTTCAGTTCTCACTTCATTTGAAATACTTAGATCTTGTAGCATCAGAAAATAAAGAATTTTCATCCCATATGATTAGTAGCCTGGGTAGTTAATAATTAATAATAACAAAGATTTATCTAAGATATTTGGATGACTTATGTCTACAATACTTGATCAGCAAGTCTGTAACTTGATACAGTTACTATAGTTACTATTTGTTGTATAACACAAATGCTTTTTTCATAATTAGATTATGGACTTATAGATATACCTACAAATTTACCATTGAATTAAGTGCATTGACAAAGAGATTATCTTGAAAAATAACTATTTGTTGTCTAAAGTAAACACACTTTTCATCATTAGGTTATGAATATATTGATGAACCTCCATACTGCTGCTTTTGCTGCTGCTGCTGCTAAACAAGCAAAATATAACATAGAGAGTGAGTCAGAAGAAATTTTAGGTTGCTGCTTGGCTTGCATGGCCACATTTGTAAGGTACTGTTCATATGTGACAGGCTTCCAAGGATACAGGATATGAGTTCAAATCTTATCTGCAGCTACTTATGAATTTTAAATTCTTTGTTTGCTTACTGGTCATAGAATCTTAAAACAAATTGTGTATAAAAAGCAACAAAAATGAGCTGATCAAAAAATAAAATTGTTTTCTTTTTTAGGTTTTTATCAGTTACATTGATATGAACTATCCGAGTTGGCAACGAAGAGATCGACTATGGAAATGTTACTATTTTTATTGCCAGTGTCATTGGTGTGAAGATGAAGCTCAATATATTGTAAGTATTCTGAAGAAAAAATGGTAAAAAAAAAGAATCAGTAAAAATCTTTAAAGGGAGAGAACTCAGAAAAATTGTTCCATTAGAATTATTTTTTTGATCTACTTTCAAAATAAATGATTTTGAAGAAAAATTCTTGGAAAACAATGAGTTAATTCTCTGAAAGAAATAGAAGATAAAAGAAACATATTTATATGCAAAACTAATATTTTCAAGTATGGCAGCATATTTGTAAGAGTTGTTCACCTTTTTTAATTTTGACCTTCACATTCTTGTAAATGGCATGAAAATAAACATGCAAACATAGAAAGCAAAATATTTAAAAAAATAATGGTGCTTTCAAATTGAATCTTTTTTTTTTAAAAATATATCTTCAATACTGTTTGAGCAGATAAAGTTTTCCCATGGTAAAATTAATGGAAAATTTGAGGCTATCACAAAGCATCAGAACTTTTCTTAAAAATCTTTTAATAGTAAAATTAATTAAAATGCCTGTTTCTTTTATTTATTTTATTGATGCATGTAGGATAATTTTAAATAATTTAAAATCCTTTCTATTGATTAATTATATATTTAAAATAATGTATTATATAATCCATTATATGTACTTACTATTATAAGTATAGTTATGATTTCTGAAACTGCTAAATATCAAGATAACTATTCTTCTTAAACAAGGTTAAAAAGTATCTGTACTCCAATGATAGCAAAAAAAAAAAAAAAAAAAGTAGTAAGTAACTCTGGTTGTTATGACTGATATTTATCAGATACAAGATGAAATAGTGTTTTTCTTTTCAGTACAAATCTAGCACAATCTCAGTATACTCATTTGGGAAAACTAGAGACAGAAATACAAAATAGAAAAGTGTTTTTATTTTTTAACTTTTGATCTGAGCTGGAAGTTTGAGTAAAGAAACAAATTAGACAGTGGTTTGGAAAAATGACCAAAGATTTATTTTTATTTACAAAATATGAAAATGTCTCTGGTAAGTTGTATAATGTAGTGTTAAGTGTACAGTGTATGAAGTGTATAATGAGAGCATGAAAAAGGAGCATGCTTAAGCCAGCTGACTGCTTGTTGGTTATCAGTTTGGCTTGTTGATGGTGGAGTCCATTCTCTTTCTGTGTTCATGGGAAGTCATTTTCACAGCCTAATGGTCAGACAGGCAGTCAGTCATGCTCTCAGGTAGCCTCTATAGTTAGCGTGTGTGTGTGAAGTATGTCTTTCTTTCTCTCTGCCTGTCTGGTTTCTCTTTTAGCCTGTATAAGGGAAATACATAGACATAGTTGTAGACATCTCTGGCAACTGAGAGTCACTTTGATAATGGCCAGCACTCTGGTATATTTGTGTTTGTTTTAAAATTTGTTTTGAGTAGAGTGCAGCATGTGTGTGAATTAGCTAGATGAAAATTGGTGTGTGATTTGAGATATATATTTTCTAATAATTGTATAAATTTGGCTTTAATTTATTATCTCTAACTATGTGTAAATTGTGTTTTTTTTGCAACAGGTATACCTAAAACTCTGGCTATGTTGGATTGTACAGCTGGTAGTTTTATAAAATAACTTGTCTCTGTAGAAATTATTTCTTTCAGATATTGTAGTGTGATATAATTGTACAGTATATTTCTTAGTGTTAATAAGAATAAACAATGATTTTGTTTTTCACTTTCAGGATCGTATAATGACCAGTGCTTTGTGTCCTGTTTCAGGATGTTTGGGCTTCACAGGAATCAACAGGGATAATTGTAAGAGAGCTTTTCTTTTTCCTCATCTAATTCTTCCTGATTTTATTTATAATTTAATTGAGATAGAATAAAGTCTGAAAATTTATTTTGAATTTTTTGTGAAATCTGTAAGAATGCTTCATCCAAAGCAACATTTTTAGTTGGCAGTTGTGTCTGTGAGCAGTAGACAACAGAAAAAATAATAAAACAAAAATAAGGAAAACTGTTTGAATTTCTACGATGAGGAGTTATCATTATTCACATAATTTACATGCTTACTATTGTCCTCATCTTTGTTGTTATTATCATAATGTTTCGACTGTTGTGTCTTCTTGCCTTCACCAGTTGCTTGTTGACCTGGGTAACTTTTAGGGAATTTCAAACTGAACCTTTAATCTAATCTACAAGGACTGATTATTTTTGTTTTCATAACTATGTCTAGGGATATCTTGTCTAGTTCTTTAGTGCTGCCCAGTTATTGCTCACTATGTTTCTATTGCCTTCAGGTTTTCACTATCCAGTTCAGGGATTGAACTCACAATTACTATGACATCAAATTTATGAACCAAAGCTTTAATCCACTAGGTTACTGTTGCAGAAAAATGGCCTAGTGGATTAAACAATAGTTTGTATGTAAATAATATAAATAAGAAGATCTCTAATCTAGAAATTATTATGCAAATAGGGAATTTGATCAACTGTTGAACTAACATTGGATGGACTTATAAATTTCTCTCACTAGCTACGCACACACACACACACACACACACACACACACACACACACACACACACACACACACACACACACACACATTCTCTCTATGTATATAATATCTTTGTTATGGAATTATTACTTTCTTATTTATTTTTACCATGACAATATTCATTTTTATTTTTACCATGACAATATTCTTCAACTGGTAAGTCATAGGTCACTTGGACTAAACAGAGAGAGATGAGATCGAAGATATCATCCCCCTTGCTACTGTAATGGTCGACCTAAAAATGACTTGGACAAGAAAAGAGACATGAGATAGTTATGCTTCTTTCTATCAAGATAACAGCCATGCTGAAATAGACTTAATATAAGAAAAAAAGAGATGAATGTTTTTAGACAAGCAAATTTCTTATATGAAGTTTACTACTGTTTTCCATCAGCAGTTAATAAAGGTATGTCTATAGGATAGCATAAATAAGTGTGTGAATACAATAAATGTTTGTGGGAAAAATTGTCTTTGGGTGATAGAGAGAGCTTCATGAATTGGTGTGAGACAGCATGAATGTACTTAATTGAAACAGTGTAGTCAGGATTGGGTAATGTCCCTGTCAGTATGTGAGTATCAGGCTGAATAGAACTTTCTTTTTATAGATTGTGAGTGGATCAAGCTTAGTGCTTTTCAAACGTAAAAGTCCTCATTCATCCCAAAATTACCTTTTTGTTATTTGAACCCTTTTGTTGATACAGCCAGAACTTATGTATGGGGACTCTGTGCAGAGGGCACATTTACTCACTTCTCTTATTTCCATGGAAGTATATATAAACATCTGGCTAGACTCTCCAATGAAGGCCCACATCTTCATATTCACTACAGTAAATAAAATGCCTCACCATTGGACAATGGTTAGCAAGCTAATCATGCAGATTATTGCTACCATAGTAACATACTTTGCTGACTCAGGCAGAACCTTAATTGAAGCACAAAGAAATAATTATACACTTGGCTCCAGGAGCTTTTGCTTTCAGTAGTACCTATTCCATTTTATTAAAAGTAGATAGCTAGGATTAATCCATGTGTCCATGTGGCATCCCAATAGTGAAATGCTAAGACAATGTAGCAGTTTTCATTGCTAGTCCCATAGTAAGTATCATTTTTGTGACTGACATGTTTTATACCAAAGAGAATTGCTTCTAAAATTAAGATTTTCTCAAAGAATAAGCAGTGAACTGCATTTAAAATCAGGGAATAAATGTTCGCAACAAATTACACACACTTATTTCGATTAACCGTGTTACATAAAATGGTTACTTCACTATTTATTTCATAATTTATCTAAAACAGTAAATTGATTAGTGTGTTACTTGAATGAGAGTTTTTCCAAACCTTTTAAAAGTGAACTATTTACATTATTCGTACTATTGTCCTCATCTTTATTGCCATTTTTATCACAATGTTTCAGCGTTATATGTTCTGACCTTCTTCAGGTGGTTGGAATGTTGAGCTAAACTCTTTATTTTTCTCACTGGAGTAGACTGTTCTAGTTCCACATGCCACGTCTAATCGATGTCAATTATCAGTTATCTCCTGTTAATTCACCTCTCCAAGTTCTCCACATTACGAACACATGGTAGAGTGGATAAAGGCATTGGTTAGATCTAGTGACATGACCCAAAGAGTTGTCAGTTCAATATTTGGTTAAAGCAGTGGAGAACTTGGAGAGGTGAATTAACAGGAGATAACTGATAACTGACATCCATTAAACATTGCATGTGGAACTAGAACAATCTACCCTAATGAGTGAAATAAAGGGTTCAGTTTGACATTCCAACCACCTGAAGAAGGCTAGAGTGTACAACAGCCAAAACGTTGTGATAATATGGCAACAAAGGTGAGGACAATAGTTCGAATAATGTAAATAGCATACATAATACCGCATCTCAGAAATATAGACAGATACTTATAAAAGTGGGTTGAGAGCATTAAATCAAATGTCAAAAACTTGAAGTGATGCAAACTTATTTATCATGAATTTAAATTTAATTTAAATTTATTATAAACAAATGCAAATTATTTATAAGATTTATTATGCAAATTTAGTTGATTATCAGAGCAGACATTTATCCTACCTCAGTGAATTTTCTGTCTCTAATCCTAACCGTCCACCACAATATCCAACAACACCTCAATTGAAATGGTATTTGCAGCACTTGTGCATGTTTCTTTTTATTTGAGAATATTTATCTGAAGATGATAAAGATGACATTGAATGATTTACTTGACATAAAAATTGCTGCCATTTTTTCTACAATTAAATGAACAAAGTGATATGTTTTATTAAAGTTATCATTAGTTGATAAAAGGTTACAAAGTTGGCAATGACATGGCTATAAAAAGGTACTGTTGATTGTTTACGTTGACTTTGTTTAAATAATGCACTTATTATTGCTTGCGTCAAGTAGCAATAATAAAGTAAAATTATACACTAGAATAAGTAACCTAGTAATCGTTTTAAGTTCTCTGAATTTCATAAATAGCGTGTCAATAAACAAGGGAGGCAATCCAAGATTTTTAAACAAGGGAAGTAACTTGAACTATTTTAAGAAGTGGCTGAGTTTCGCTTCGCTTCTTGAGTTTATCTTGATAATTAAAAAACAATTTTTTTTTTGCTTTCCCAGCTGGGTTCTACAAACTGTTGCCATGTTCAGTCTGTGACAAAAAAGAATTTTCATTTGATTATGAGAAAATGGTTAGGAAAATTTGGACTTATGGACTTGAATGTTGCAACAAACTTGAAAAGTTAGAAACTAATAAAGGTAAGTAAGTTGCTTTTAGTTTTTAAAATATTTGATTTTTATTTTCAATCCCATTTTTTTAAAAAATTCTGAATGGGTTAAAGCTACATATTATATCTCTTTCTGTTACGTCTTTATTGAAGATACGTTACCTTGTTCATTTTATATTCCTCTCAAATATTGAAATGGTACCCGTTTTTGTTGTTGCTTTTTGAAAAACTCTTCAATGCAGTTGTATCAAGATTCTGTATAACTATTTTAAATCAAGTTGGTAACTCTGGGCAAGATGGAATTTGGTTTTCTTGAATTGGCAACCATAAAAACCTGTTACTATCATTTAATACTCTTTTATAGAAAACACTTTACAAATTCTTTAGACAAAAGTTGCAATGAAATAAAATTGAAATTTTGTTTTGTTTTATGAAAGTCATTAAGCCATTGTTAGAAATTTGTCTACAAAGAATGAAGCTAGCATTAAGAATTACATTTTAATTATATTATTGTCCATACTATATTTAGTATTATTTTTAATTACTTGATTTTTAATTATTTTTTTATTATTTGCTTTATATATTTTATTATTTTTTTCATCATAACAATTTTCTCTTTTTGTTTGTTAAATGAAACTATAAGTTTTGAATAAAGAAAAGGTCATAAAATAACATTTGAAATAACATTGTCTATCGCAGCTAATTACTTGATCATTAGATTATCAAACTTTTTTTATGATCAGAGCGGATTCTCTGAAACATTTTTCTCTCTTGGCACTTTGATGTACATGAGTTTAAGTCTAATCTGAAATAATTTCTTTTAAATTGCTTTGCATGTATGTCTTTTCCTAGTCCTACCAATTGAAGAATGATTTGATTTAAACATTTGTAATACAAATGAAATCAGCAAAAACATTAAGGAAATCATCAAATATCAATAAAAAAAAATTGTAATAAAATACAATAAATAATTACGTATTTATTTTTTTCAGATTTCGAAGGTGTTTTAAGCTTGGCTGAAGAGATTTTGCAGGAGTTTGACAAGAGCATCATGTATGAATCAAATCTGCTGTATATTAGAGTGAGAGAATTTGCTATAGGAGCTTGCACAGAACTTGGACTCTGGACAAAAGCAGCAGAATATGGCGAGAAAGTTTGGCCCCATAAAATGTAATGTTTTTAAGCATTTTCTATTCCACCCCACAATAAAAAAAGTAAATGTAATTAAAAAAAATTATTGCTGCGACATCATTTTTTATTAATCAAATGAAGGGATATGTTTTTGACAACATGAATAAGGTATTGGTCATTATTATTATAATTTTATTATTTTATTATAATAAAAAATTATTTTATTTTTTAATTTTTTTTATTTTTTTTTTTTTTTTTTTTTTTTTTTTTTATATATATATATATATTTATTATTATATATTATTTATTATTATTTTATATATATATATAATTATTATATATATATAATTAAAAAAATTATATATTATTTTTTTTTTTTTTTTTTTTTTTTTTTTTTTTTATTTTATTATATTTTTTATTTTTTTTAATATTATTTTATTTATATATATTTTTTTTTATTATTTTATTTATTTTATTTTATATTATTATTTTTATTATTATAATTAAAAATTTTTTTATTATTTATTATATATTTATTATTATATTTTATTTTATTATTATATTATATTATTTATTATTTTATATATATATTTTATTATTATATATTATTATATTATTATTTTTTTAAAAAAAATTTATATTATTATATATTTTTATTTTATATTTTATTATTTATAATTTATAAAGTATTTTTGAAAGTTTTTTGAAAAAATTAAATATTTTTATTTGTTTTATTAAAATTTTTTTATTTTGTTATTATATATATATTATTATATATATATAGTTATTATAATTTATTTTAAAAAATAATAATTTTAAATTTTAAGTTAAAATTTAATAAATTTTGTATTTTTAATTTTTTTTGTAAATTTTTTAAAAAATTTATTATTTTATATATTTTATGTAAATTAAAAAATTTAAAATTTAATTTTAAAAAAAATAAATTTTTTAAAAAAAAAATATTAAAAATTTTGTTGTTTATTTTTATTTTTAAATTTTTTAAATTTTAAAATTTAAATATATATTTAAAATATTATATAATTATATATATTTTTTTTTTTTTGTTATTTAAATTTTTTAATTTTTAAATTTATAAAAAAATTTTTTTTATTAAAAATTTTAAATTTTAAAAAAAAAAAAAAAAAAAAAAAAAAAAAAAAAAAAAAAATGGGGTTTTTTTTTATTTAAAATTTTTAAAAATATTTTAAAAATTTTTGTATTATTTATTATATTTTTGAAAAAGGGGATTTGTTTTAATTTTATTTAAATAAAAAAAAATTACAAAAAAACATTAACAATACATAAATCATAAAATTAATCATAATAATAATTTAAAAAATAAAAAAATTTACAATTAAAAAATACAAACAAAAAACCAAACAAACCCACAAAAAAAAAAACAACAAAAAAAACCCAAAAAAACACCCAAATTTAAAAGAAAAACAAAATAAAAAAAAAAAAATAAAAAAAACAACAAAAAAACAAAAAAAAAAAACCCCAAAAAAAAAAACAAAAAAAACAACAACAACAAAAAAACACAAAAACAACAAAAAAACAAAAAACCCAAACACCCAAAAAAAAAACAACAAATAAAAAACCCAAAAAAAAATACAAAATATTTATAATTAATAATTTTAATAATTTTAATATTTAAAAAAATTAAAATAAATTAAATAATA
>CAHIKZ030000721.1:725000-760356 GCA_903632075.3 Acanthosepion pharaonis | reverse complement strand
CCCCTTTGATTTTTTTTACAAAATTATATATATTTTATAATAAATAAAAATATACAATACACACATAATAATATAAAAAAAAAAAAACCCCAAACATAAAAAAATTATATATATATATATATATAAAATAATAAAAATATATATATATATATATATTTTTTTTACATATAAAAACCCCCAACATACATATAAAAAGGCCACACGAATATAAAAATTAAAACCCCCTTCTTATCATCTCCCATCCTTCCCACCTAATATATACATATATACACACACACTCACATATATATACACACCCCACACCCACACATATATATATATATATATATTTATAAAAAAAAAACAACAATAAATACACATACACCACAACCTACATTCCTCAGTTGCAATACTCTAAACAAATACATAAATAAATATATATACATTTAAAATTTAACACTAATAACACTATGCAGGTATACAATACACACTTATATCGTAAGTATGACCATCAAGGCAATAAAAAACACTAATCTATTAAAAATACAGCGACATATCATTATCATTTAAAGTATATGACCCTACACTAAGTTAAATTTATAACGGTGTTTACAATTTACTGTAAGTTCCTTATCTTTTGATTTAAGAGATCAGCCTTGTTTTTAAATCTAATAATTTCAAATTTTCATTAAGGCATAGGTAACATGGGGTATATAGGGAGTTACATGTACGAGCTTTCTTAACCAAACTCCATTTAACCGTAGGTGTTTTGTTCTTTATCTTTTAGATTCCAAAAATGCACCAATTATATATATATATATATATATATATATATATATATTATATATATATTATATATATTATATTATATATATATATATATATATATTATATTATATATATATATTATATATATATATATATATATATGAGAGAGGGGGAATAATCCGAAAAGAATGCCTTTTTATATCCACGGAAGCTACATATAGAGGAGCCACAATATCTTTGGACAGAGAAAGTTTTCAGCTAAAAACATCGTTTTTTTTTTTTTTTTTTATATAGTCATCCCCTTCACGACCATTGTCTATGCATTACGGTATTGTTGAGCCTGTATGCCACACGCATGAAAAAAAAAAAACTACCAAAGGGAGTAAGCCCATTTATTTAACAGCACCGATAACATCGTTGTCGTCAGCAAAATGTTTCCTTCTGGGGGGTCCCGACTTTCATCGGCTCGAATGGATGAAAGTCAGAAAATACCAAATCCGGACTAGACAATGGGCGTGGTATGATAATCCAGCCAAAATGTGAAACATAAATCACCGTCTTCAAATTGGTACGTGGCCTTGTGTTATTGCGTCGCAAGTGTAATATTGTTTCCTTCTCAGGCTGAATCTAAAACTTCGTCAGTAAATACCACAAGATTACACCTTTCTAAAAAGCTATGTGAAACAAAATCTCTGGACCTCTTAAAACTATCTAGATTTCATGTCACTTTTTTTTTTTTTTCACCCTTTTTTTTAAAATCCATTCATCCTACCCCAAGCAAGAGGCTACTGGAAGTGAAACAGAAGGAAATACTTTAGAATGAACTGGAAACACAATAATAATATAGAACTTTCAGAGTTTAGGCAGTGATATTAAAAGTATTGAGTTTAAGTAGAATTTAGAAGGAACCGGAAACCCAATCTTAAACAGGAAACGTGAAATCTAATAAGGTATTCGGATGAGACTTTTGATAAGCCTTGTTTCTAAGCCTTATTATGACGACGCTATGTCTGGCTTAAGGTAATGTTCCGGGGGTAAAAAGGATTGAGAAGAAAACTCATCCTCTGGATTATTTTGAAACAATCAAAAGAACAGTATTTGAAACCCTTGATAATTTGGAATGATAGATTTGTGAGCTTACTGGACCATTTTACTCGCTATTCATTCATGTCACGATTGAATATGAAAACTAAAATCTGACATTTTACCTTTCTGAAACAATCTTCATGAAGAAGCCCTCCTCGATAATACATTACTATTAGCATAATTCTTCATTCGGCAAACCTTTCATTTAACAACAGATGCTTCATTACTATGATAATCCTGTTGACCACAGACATTAACTTGTGAGCTTCGTTGTCTTCTTCATCTATAAGGTAATCGTCCAGCATTCACCACCATAGAGGAGAATTGATATTACATTTTTTTTAAACTAATCGCTAAATTAAAACTTCAAAAGATATTTAAATTATTGCAATACCCCTTTATATATATATATATATATATATATATATATATATATATATAAATGAAATGGACTAATATATTTTCCGTTTATATGTTATTTTTATAGATACAATTATTTAAGTAAATGCTCTGTTTATAATAAACAGTATTAATTACTTTTACCGGCCTAAATGTCCGAGAAATTTAGTAAAAAAATATATGTGTCCTCCGATAGGATTCGAACATGTATCCAACATGGAACCGTCATTTTGGTCTGACGTGTTATGCCATTTAGCTACAGAGGAAGCTTCTGGTTAGTTGTGTCAAATTACTGTTTTTAAACAAACAAATTTCTTACGATCATTCTCGAACGATCTTTATAAGGGCGGTAAATGAAATTTATTATAAACAGAGCATTTACTTAAATAATTGTATGTATAAAAATAACGTATAAATATATTAAAAATTGTCTTACTTAGTCCATTTCATAATATATATGTTGTCATTTGTTTACGTTAAGATACGCTTCGAGCAGATATGTAAGTAAATAGTATAGCATGTCGGGCTAAATGACGGTTTTGTGTAGGATATAGGTTCGATTCTTGTCGGAGGACACATATTTTCTAGGACATTTTTCGGACATTCAGGCCGATAAATATAATTAATACTGTTTAATTAAAACAGCATTTATTCAAATAAGTTGTACCTATAAAAACAACGTATAAACAGAAAATATATTAAAATAATTGTCCGACTTAGTCCATTTCATTATATATATATATATAGAGAGAGAGAGAGAGAGAGTATAGAAACTGTATTGTTTTGCTTCCCTTTGTTTGTCACTTTTGTAGTTTAGGTATCTTTTAGATTGGTCACCGTTTTGACCACTTCCAGTTAGCCCTTAGTATATCACTGGAACCCTAAAAAACAGTTTAACAAATGCACTGGTCATACATACAAATACGTTCAACAATGATTTTGATTATATTAATACTACACTCATAAAAAAAGAAAATAATTCAATCAGAAGAAAAATCATCAAGAGTGTGACCATTGAATATTATCCAAATATTAATCTACGTCCCGGTTTTCCCTCCAATATCACCTTTTCAAACAGAATCACTACTCTCCCAAGCCAACGTACACAACAAATATATCAAGAAATCAGAAGAAAATGGTTAAATCCGCCAACAAAACAATATAAAGAATATTTCTGCATGTGAAAATATTCCCTTCAAACAAAAAGTAATTGACATAATTTTTTCAGTTCACCATATGAATATACAATAGCGTTTCTAAATTTTTCTACTTACTAACGACATTTTATTTTTTGTTATATATATATATATATATATATATATATATATAACAATGAATCATTCAAACAAAAAAATTTCCATGCCTGAAGATGACTGAATATACAGTTGAAAGTACTTACGTATTAAAGAAAGACCTTATATTGCTTATAATGAGGATCATAACATTCATCGAGTGATTTGTAGGTTAATGCACGTTTAAAATTTTGTTTGCAAAGGGATTTCGCCATTTTATATCATTAACTTTACTAATCTACTTTTTGTATGAATGATTCATTGTAATATCAATTGAACTGCACCACATATTTGATAGATTTATTTATTTATTTATAAATATAAATGACAATAGGAAAACTGTAATAGTTACCGACGCGTTTCGTCCAATGTGGATTTTTCAAGACAAAAACAAAATGATTTATTGAAACAATATATATATATATATATATATATATATATATATATATATATGAAACGCATCGATAACTATTTACACTTTATAAATATTGTCTTTTCTACAGGTTAACTCTGAGAAATTTTCATATATATATATATATATATATATTCTATCATTAATTAAAGCCTTCTCTATGTAAAACAGAAGGACTTTGTATTAGGCCTCTAACTAATTACCGTCTATTTTTTTTTACCAATACACTTTGTCTATTTTTCTTCTTTTTAAATAATTTACTTTAACCTCGATTTAGCTCTGTTGGGCGAGGTTCGAAACCGGTGAGCTAGCCCGTTCTTCATTTTTACTTTTTATTATCATCATGAGTGCTAATAATAAAATTAATTTTTGTCTGTTTATGGCAGTGATATATATATATACTTCTACTGTACTGATGCGGCATTTCCCCTGGGCGGATTGAGCCGGCTTCTTCCTGTTATGAGAAGAAGATTCTTGGGATAAATTACAGAAGTAGGTTACCCAGGCCTACTCGGATAACGTTCTTGCTTGCCGCGGGGTTCCCACAGACGCAGAGAGACAGGAACGACCAGAAGCCGCCATTACCGATGCAGACGCCCTTGGATTACGGTCAAATCCCGCTGAAACACCGGTTTCTCGTTATCACCGAAGTTAAACAGCGTAGAGCCAGGTCAGTACTTTAGATGGGGACCGCTTGGGAACACCTGGTACTGTAAGCCCCAAAGTCCAACCTTACTTAACAGTCGGTTGGGGGTAAACGGTAGTGTCAATAGCTATGCCGCCCGGAACTTCGTTCCTGGTAGGGCCACCCAAGGCGGACAGGTCTGACACACACGCCGCCTAACAAGGGCTCTGGTGAAAATCCAATATATATATATATATATATATATATATATATATATATATATATATATATATATATATATATGATGTAAAATAATTAAAAGACTTGCTTTTCAGCTACCAGGGTTTCTACCTTTATGGTGGCATCAAAATTTTACTGTCTGGTGTTAGAAACCGTGACATCGAAATGTCGGTGTTCTAATTATTTTATGTCTTAAATTGCCATACATCTTCGTTTTTTGAAAGTTGTATTGATCACCTTTTATTAACCTGTTTCTTGGAAGATATCACTTTTTGTCAAAAACCGGTTTTGTAAAGTATGTGTGTGTGTGTGTAAGATGAAACGGATTAAATCCGACAAATATTTTTATGTATTTTCTGTTTATACGTTGTTTTTATAGGTAAATGCTGTTTTAATTCAACAGTATAAATTATATTTACCGGCCTGAATGTTCGAGAAATTCCATAGAAAATATGCGTTCCCCGACAGGAATCGAACCCGTATCCCATACGGAAACCGTCATAGAGCCTGACGTGCTCTTTAACTTGCTGTCGGAGAACGCAATCACTCCGTCCACTTTTCAAGGGATATAAACAATGTAATATACCTACCTAGTTGAGATGTGAAACACATAAAATATAACATTGTATTCAGATATATTTTGTAAGAAAAGATGTGAGAAGAATAAGTAGGCCATATCTAACACCCACCCGCCCGACTGAGATAAGAAAGAAAGAATAGTGTGTTTGGGCGTTCCAAAGCAGGGGATACTGGTTTCTATACATACAAAGATTGAACTTTTTTTCTTTTTTTTACTTTAGTAAATGATGTAAGTTTCTATTTTTCTTACGAACATATTTTCTACTTAGCTTATTTCTGTTAAAAAAAATATTTTGAGTAATCCCCTTACAGGAACTGATGTTCCCAAGCGGTCACCCATTTGAGCTGGCTCGACGTTGCTTAACTTCGGTGATCGTACAGTGTTTCAACGTTACGTGTGAAGAAGGAAAAGATACAACTGCCCCCGAATCAGCAAGAAGCGGAAACGTTAGACTAAAATGATCAGAAGAAAGCTGTTTTTAAATTTTCAACGTAGCCAGTTCCTCCTCTAAACAAACATGCTGATGCAGATCAATTCTCCTCCCACCATTAAACAGTTCAGGATTTAATGTCTGTTAGGTT
This sequence comes from Acanthosepion pharaonis, assembly GCA_903632075.3. NCBI lineage: Eukaryota > Metazoa > Mollusca > Cephalopoda > Sepiida > Sepiidae > Acanthosepion > Acanthosepion pharaonis. Next base: position 754,394 of record CAHIKZ030000721.1, on the reverse strand, counting down.
AAAAACTTACTTTTCTGAAAACCGCTGAGACGTTCTGGCACTTTAAATTTCGATAATTTTTCGTAGACTTTTTTTTACTTTTATATTACACGTCAACATTTAAGTCTTCCCCCGAAAACGCGTTTTCCATTGGGAGGCAATGAAAAATGTCCCACAAACACATGTAATTTTTTTTCATTCAAACTTACTTTGAACCAAATATGTTTTCACATTCTTTTATTATACATTCATTGTCTTTGTATATATATATATTTCTTGTTAATACATTATCATTTGTTTGTACATATGTTGGTTCTTGATTCATTTTATTTGAGACGTGGACTTTGAATACCGAGTCCACCATTCAATTATTGTATTCCAGGACATAATTTTCCCAACTCAAACGCACAACATACTACTGCGCGCAAGAAGGCTGAGACTGAAGGGTTTGTTCTTGTTGCACAAGTTCAGAGTCTGCTTACACGCAACTACCAATTTAATTTCTTGAATAACAGTACGGATTCAAAATGTAAGGTTCTGTGACCAATAGATTGAAACTAATGATCACCTCATCAATACTCACATTCAATGAATACAAAAACCGCCATGGCAGGTTAGGTCAATATCTGCATCGGAAGATAAAAACAAGTTAAATACAGCTTCAAACTGACATGAACATCATCCTGAATCTATAGTTGAGGGAGCAGATATTATTATCCTCTAGGATTTTCATCTATCAATTGGCTTGTAAAACTCATTTTAATTTTCAAATCAATTCGAGATTAACATTGAGGACAGAAAAGAAAAAAATAGTTTTCAACTGATTGACATAAGTGTACAAAGTGACAAAGACTTGGAGATGGAAATCGAAAAAAATGTGGCACTTAAAAACTAAAACCATTGGTTAGAACTTTGGGTCTGATAAAGAAACTCGGGAACAAATCGGCAAAATCCCTGGTGCACCATTTCTACAGGGAATTAAAAAAATAATTCTAACAAGCACAGCCCATATCTTGTGAAGAGCTTTGTCTATTTAAGTTGTTTTTGCTTGTGGATGAATAGATGGCAGAAATTACTTCGTGTTATTACACGCCGTATCACAGAGAGAAGTCGGACACGTGTTGCCCGTACCAAGGTTCGCGGTGAAGATGTTGAATTTAACGTCTATTGGCTGTATGTCCATAATTCCGACAGGGACAGTTTTTGTTGCATGCTGGAAGTATTTTTATTATTTTTATTTTTATTTAATTTATTTTATACAACGTTTTATTACGATTGTTTTATTTTTTTCTTTAGTATTATTATTAGATATTTTATTCTTATTTATTTATAATAATTGTTATATCTGATAACGATAATGGGTGTGTCCCCATTCACATAAATGTAGTAATAAATACTGGATGTTGGTCTGCAGTTGGAAACTCAGAAAATTGTTTTCACTTGATTCACTTCTAGCAGTTGACTACTTCTTCTACGCGCCGCTGGCGAATCTTATATGCAGGATATTATCTTATCAAGATTATTTTCAATACCAACCTTCGTGTGATTATTCTATTCCGTAACCTTCACTATTTTGGTGACAAAAGATGAAATTGAAATGTTATAACATATATTCACCCGAAGGTTGGTAATGAACGATAATACCCATTAAGAACAATTCATATAAGATCTGGGGTCAGCGGCGCGTAGAAGAAGTCTTACAATTTCAAAATGAGTCAACTTTGTCTTCCACAATGGATCTCCAACTGCAGGATATCTATCAGATGTTTTCAAGGCATGTTTTTCTTGGGGATATCTAGCCCGAAGGTCTGCCAAAAAAACCCAGGGGACCCCGTATAAAACGGGGTCGGGTCACAAAATTTGACCTTTAGACGAGACATCTGCCTTTCGACATTTGCTCCTCTGGGGTCATCCTACCCTCCCTTAAAAAAGAGAGTTTGATATATATATATATTGGAGACATATATCCAATTGCGGACCAACATACAGTATTACTGCATTTATGTGAATGAAGACATACCCATTATCATCCGTAGGTATGCTACAACAATAATAATAATATCCCTACATGCTAATAGCTATCTTTTGTTTAATGAAGGGGAAATATGACATCCTTCGCTTAGACTTAGTCACTGTTTATGTGGTTATAAAACAAATGCTGGGCAAAAATAATTTTTTAAAATAATAGTAAAAACAACTGAACCCATAGAAATTTTACGTAGGACATTTTACATGTTGTCTTCACATTGGGAGATAACTAGTAAGCATTCACTAAATACCAATACATTCATATACTGCACATCACGCTTTTTTTTTCTGGTCTGTTTCATCTCCGTTTGAACATTTTGTCTCGTTAAACATTTGAGGTGAACAACTTTAATAAAATATTACAATAACAATCATAAATATGAATGCGGGTCATTATTTAAAGAAGTAAGAGGGTACAAATGAAAGTATTCAAAATTAAGAGAAAAATATCTCATGTTAGTTTGCAATCTACCGATAGCGAAAGATGATGTAGATTATTTTACACATTTGACCTTCAACGAATAAAACATTAAATGTTTACAGTTATTTCTCACGATAATATGATAATGGCTTAGACTGCATAACAGAGACCAAATGTCAAATACTTGGCTTAAAAAATAAACATGATAAATCGGTTTTGACAAGTTATTTGTTTGTTTATATAATATATATAATATACTAGCAGTAGAGCCCGGCGTTGCCCGGGGATGTAACAGTAAGAGATAGATCAAGTATCGACCATCATAAAGACTGAAAAATAAAATTGACAAAGATTATTGTTTAAGGTTGACGGACACGCATGTCTTAATTAGTTTTTTTTTTACGAATTGGTCAAACCCAAATTCAAACAAAAACATTGTTTACAATCGTTATGAGTCTATCGATTGGTGAATAGAATTTTATTATAAACAATTGTCTTGTAAATGGAATTTTTAAAGCATTCTGAATGTAAATAAAGAAAAAAGTGTGCAAGACAATAAGAAACACTACCTGTCCCCCCCCCAAAAGTGGATGTTTGTTTTATCGGCTGAAAAATGTAAGAAATCCGATCCCATATATAAAGGAACACACACACAGACACACAAACAACCTGGGTTTTTTAACCTAAGTCACTCCACGGAATCGCTAAAACATGGAGCATAGTCTGATGAAAAAAACGCCAAAGTTTATGAAAACAAAATGTTATCGTCAAAATGAAATGTTTTTATGAAAGAGGATAGGCTAAATTTTTCTTTATTTTTTAAAAATTTTTCCATCTTTTTAGAATATTCTAAATTTTGATTTAAAAAACCTTGTTTCTCTTTGTCGCAACAAGGGGTAGTAAATAACATAGATAAATTTTAGCGCGTTTTTTTTTTTGTATTTACACATTAATTTGGAAAATCTTGCAAAATAAAAATAATTGTCAGATGAAAAACTTTCAGAAACTATTCACAGATGATCGAAATTATTATAAATATGTTTTTTTTTTTATTAGTCATGGCAGAAATATATTTTTTTTATATTTATTAACACCCCTATAACTAATTTTATGAAAAACTCTAGAAATTCGAGACCATCGGTTTTAGTGATTACAATAGTTAAAAGCACAAGGCTTTGAAGAATGCAAATCATGTTGTTTTTTTGTTTTTTGGCCAACGTACCTGAAAATCAGCTGTGAATTGTAACATACAAAACTCAATAAAACAAATATATAATAATATATTAAAATTAAAACAAATAAAAGCATTTGAAACTAAATATAATTTCAAATGCTTTTATTTTTTTTAATTTGTTTTTATAATATGGACAATATTTTCTGAAAGCAAAAATTTTTTTCAATGAAAATTGAATTTTTAATACAATTATTTCTTATTTCTTTAATTTTAAAAAGATTTTTTAAAAAATGTTTAAATTGAATTTTAAAAAATATTTTTAACATTAGTTAAAAAGCAACATCAACCTTTCAAAATGTCCGTGTGAGATTGTCATTGTCTAGCGCTTTGAAAATTGTATAATTTGGACCAATCAGATTAGCCATGGTAATTAAGAAATGTAATTTTTGTGTTTATAGTCGGACAGTAATTATCAAGTACGGAAGACCAACCAGAATACAATTTAGTTGCATTATTTGAGTTCAGCATTGTTCTCCGCTGTTAAGCCCTTTACTTTTGCGAAACACGTATGGAGAAGTTAATTTGAGTTTTCAATTTCAACTGAGAAGGGTACCTACAAGTAACAGTATCATCTTATAAAATTTAACTACTGCTAAACTGTAATTTATATGATCTTATTTTTATATTAATCTCAGTTATGACATTTTTCCATAAATGAAATATCAAAATTAATAATAAAATGAATGGAAATACAAATAACACCGTAAAATGTAATAAATGTACATAAAATTATAGTATTTTATGTACACTTCTGATAAAATTTCATAAGAAAGGTACCTAAATTAATTAGATAACTTTTTCTTATGAAATTTAATCTCACTATTAACAGTCTTATTTTTTAATTTCTTTATATTTTCCATAAAGCATCGTAAACGTAAAAATGAAAGCTAAGTACAAAAAAAAAAAAAAAAAAAAATTAGAGCGCTGAAATTTTTCCTTAAAAGTAACGAGGTAAATAATTTGTTCACTTAAATAATTTCATTTACTTCCATCTGTAGAAAGAATTCTCCTCCCGTAAGTTATCTAAACGTCATGAATGTGCCTTTCGTCAATCGTCAAGCGACGCGAAAATTACATTATGACCTGCTTGGTTCAAAATATATTTTAAATAAACAGTATAATTTCTGTTTTTTATTAAAATCAGTTTTGAAAAATGATAATTGATTTTTAAAAATATCAAAGTCAGATTTTAATCTTTTTTATCAAATCGAAAAAAAATGATTGAAAATGATTGATTATCTGTCCTTTTTTTTTTTTACCAAAAAAAAAAAAAAAATTTTAACGAAAATTTCAGACGTGCTAGGAACGATTAAAAAATGTAAAAAATAATACCCAAAAATACTTTGATCTTTCCTCTTTAATAATATGAACATTAGACGATAAAATTTTTGTTTTCGTCAAGTTCGGCTTTTTTTTTCATCATGCTATGCTCTTTTGTTTACATTTTCGTGGGTGAGATGTCCCCCTTTCATTCTCACGATGTGTCTTAATCGTGTTTTCAAATTGATTTTTTTAAAAAACAAGTGTTTTTCCCATTTTCGGCCCCGTTAGAACCACCACAAGGTAATTTTATGTAGTCCTGAGAAGTTTTGTTGAAATCGGCTAAAAAATGTAGGAAATTCGATCCAACATATAAACGTTACAGACACACACACACAATATGCGTTTTATAATAAGATATATATATATATATATATATATATATATATGTGTGTATTTAGGCAGCATCTTTTCATTCATACACGTTTCATTAAATAATATAGACAAGTGTTTTCTATTTATTTTATGTAAATTTTTTTCCTAACGTTTATCAGACGTTACGAAAATAATTTACATAAAATAAATAGACAACATTTGACTATATTATTTAATGAAACGTGTATGTATATATATACATATATATATTGGTACCTCTAAATATTCGTTAAATATAGGCATGTATTATTAAAAAGTGCCCAAAACTTAAAACAGTTTTATGGTTAAAATCTGTGTTATTGTTAAGTGGAAAGACCAAAGAATTTTTTGATTATTAAATTTTATTTTTTATTCTTTTAGTACTTGAACGTTTTTGGTCAAAAAAACTTTTTTTTGCATCAGCGGGTAACCATAAATTCGTATAGGAAATTTTAACGTCTTTTTGCAGTGAAAAACACGTTGATTTGGGAATTCTTGCAAAATTCAGATGCCATTTGTTTTTATAGATACGGTGAGGAGGACATACGTAATGAAGGGGCCTCTAAATTATATTAACCCATGAGCCCTCAAATTATATTACCCATATATGGCGAAAATATATACGTAAAACTTTACCCTCAAATTATATTACCCAGGATCCTATTAAGGACTAAATACAACCCTCTTTCCTATAAATGGCTACCTTTCTGTATTTTTCTCCAAACACAAAAAACAATACAACAGCAGCAAACAGTATTATATGGATTAAATACAGCATTCCTACTGGAAGATTTCCATTAGCTAATATACTTTCTGGTTTCAGACTAGACAATCTTGCTTCTCATTGTAATGGTAAGCTTTCAGAAGAATCGATACTACCCAGAAATGTTTTCAAAATTAATATATATCTTGCCTCAGAATGAGATCACACAATTGACTCACTGTCTCGTGCCAGACAATTTTTCATTTCAGAATCTATCTTACATATATGTAAGTCTATCGCTCAGCATTGCTTAGAATATTGCTGTCACATACGGTCTTGTGCTCCTGCTATATATCTAGAGATCCTAGGGTACCGCGAGGTGGTGTAATGGTTAGCACGCTTGTCTCTCTAGAACAATTACGACTGAGTAGTGAGTTCGATCCCCACTGGGTGCCCCCTACTTTCGACCTTGTGCCACATCAAAGCTACGCTTGGAAAATCACTACATCTAGAGATCCTTGATAAAATCGAAAGACTAATCAGCAATATTATCGGTCCTGGCCTGGCGTCTCGCCTTCAGTCTCTTTCCCACCTCCGTAAGGTTGCTTCCCTGTACCTTTTCTATAAATACTTTCATGGTAATTGTTCGGATGAACTCTTCGCTGTGGTATGGAATGGTACCCAGACTTTGGTATGGTACCTAGACTTTGTGAATTTAAGCGTATTACAAGACTAGTGACGAAGTCTCGTCAATTTACAGTGGAGTTGGCTAGATGTAACCGTAAGTTCTATAAGTGTCACTTCTCACACATCTAACTTATGGATCTCTCTTCCAGCTCCATGCTTTCCAGCCAACTTTAATCTGCAAAAATTTAAATGCAATGTCAATCGCCATATACTCTCCTCCTGATTACTCTTCTTTTGTTCTACTCATTCGCTGTTTTCTAATTCTTCCACACCGAGTAATCCCTTGTGTCTTAGTGGCTTTACTGCCTTGCTTGAGATGAACTCGATTAAAAAATGGCTTCTAAAAATCTTGCACTTAGGATAGTACTTGCAACATCTTTTTACTTATTTCTTTCTAAGAATAAAAAAAAAGCCACTTTTTTTTTTTGAGCGTTTCACCCCAAGCAAGGCGGGAAGCCACTAGGACGCAAGGGGTTACAGAAGATTTGGAGCAAGATCAGATAGGAGTGATAGAGGAAAGGATGAGGAGAATGATAGTGGATAGATCAGGGCAACTGGAGATGTCGATTGACATTACATTTGAATAGTTGGAGATTATAGCTCTCATGGAAACTGGAATAGGGAAGGGAGTTCCACAGGCGCGAGGTGCGAGACATGAAGCTAATAGAAGAGACGGTTACATTTAGTGAAAGGGTGAGAGCAGGATGCCAGCCTCGTAAGGCGCTTGAATTCATGAAGTCTGGGAACCAGCGAATGCAGCTTCTCTGAGCAATTACCATGCAAGTATTTGTAAAAAAGACAGAGAGAGGCAACGGCGAGAGAGCGACTGTAGACGAGATGCCAGAACAGGGCCAATTATATTGCATATCCGCCTCTGGAGCTTATCAAGAACCCCGAGGCAAGCAGAAGGTGCTCCAGACCATATATGGCAGCAATACTCCATGCAAGGGCGAATTGTTGATTTGTAGATCTGGAGGATCGATTCCGGGGAGAAAAATTTTCTGGCGCGGCACAGGGAGCCAACTTTTCTTGCGGTGAACAAAGCAATTGACTCAATGTATTTGTTTCATCTCAGGTCAGCAGTCAACGTGAGACCGAGCAGCCGCAGAGAGTTGCTCTCGAGAAGTTGACTATCAGACATTCTAATGGAGGGCAGGGAAGGATCTCCGTGGTGATTAATAGAGAGCCGTTTTGTTTTCGAGGCATTAAAGTTGACCAGCCAATTCCTGCCCCAGTTCACAACCGATTGAAGGTCCTTTTCGAGACGCACGGCCAGGTTAGTTTTGTCAGCGACACTAGATTTGCTTTTGATGCAGGAGTAAATTGTGGTGTCATCCGCGTAGATGCCAACTTGGGAATTTATGGCGCCAGGAAGGTCATTTATGTAGATAAGGAATAGAGTGGGGCCTAGGATGGAGCCTTGAGGAACACCTGCGTTCGTGGGATAGGAACTGGAGGAGAATCCGTTGAGAACGACCTTCAATTCACGGTTTGACAGGAATGATTGTATTAGGTCAAACAATCGACCCGTATTGCCATAACCTTGGAGCTTGCGAAGAAAGCCAGCATACCAAACCCTATCAAACGCTTTGGAGATGTCTAGGGCCACGGCTCGAGCTTCCCCGTTATTTGCAACTAGTATGGTATGACTGGCATCGATATTACTAACGACCCTCCACTTTAATGCAGTATGTAACAGTGAGAGATAGATCAAGTATCGACCATCATAAAAACTGAAAAATAAAATTGACAAAGATTATTGTTTAAGGTTGACGGACACACATGTCTTAATTAGTTTTATTTTATTTTTTTTCGAATTGGTCAAACCCAAACTCAAACAAAAACATTGTTTTCAATCGTTATGAGTCTACCGATTGAATAGAATTTTATTATAAACAATTGTCTTGTAAATGGAATTTTTAAAGCATTCTTAATGTAAAAATAAAGAAAAATGTGTGCAAGACAATAAGAAACACTACCTGCCCCAAAAAGTGAAGTTTTGTTGAAATCGGTTGAAAAATGTAGGAAATCCGATCCCATCTATAAACGAACACACACACACACACACACACACACACACACACACACACACACACACACACACACAACCTGGGTTTTATAATAAGTATGATTCTAACATTTGAAAACAATAATTAACAAATATTAGCAATTATTTACATTATTTACATTGTTCGGACTGTTATCCTCATCTTTATTGCCTTATTCACGACTTTTAGGCCTTTGTACGCTCCGGCCTTCTTCAGTTGATTGGAGTTTCCAACTGAATTTCGCCCATTGAAGTAGATTGGTTTTGTTCCACGTGCCATGCCTCTTCTGGATGTCTTAGTTAGAACAGTCTATCCGGATGGACGAAATAAAGGGTTCATTTCGAAATTCGAATCACCTGACGAAGGCCGGAGCGTAGAACAGCCGAAATATCTTGAATATGGCAATAAAGATGAGGACAACAGTGCAAACAATGTAAATAATTACAATAACTCATCTCAGAAATATAAACAAATCCTGAAGAAGACCGGAGCGTACAACGACCGAAACGTCGTGAATATGGCAACGAAGATGAGGACAGCAGTCCGAACAATCTAAATAATGTAAATAATTACAATCTCAAAAATGCAGACAAATATTAACAGTATTTAACGAATATTTAAAATCTTTAGGTGCTAAAACCGATGCACGTGGCATGGCGGTTCCTAGTTTTAAAGGTCATAGGTGGTGGGACTAAGGGATGTGGCTCGCCAGAACATATGCCAGGAAATAGCGATCAGGGATAGGCTCGCAACATTTCGTTTGTGGGAAAGGGGTTGTAGGATGGAAAATAATTCATCACCCACAAAGCCGCCCAATCCCCACAAGACAGGCAAGTGAGGATTGGGCAACTCCAGCCTAGATATGGCAGCAGTACTAGTGTTCTCTTATGAGTACGTAGCCGAGTGGTTAGGACCATAAGGTCCGGTTTCGAATCTCACCATGGACGATTTGTCAGGAAGGTCACTGGAGGAGGCGATCTCAGCGCACTGCACCTTTGGAAAGTGCCTGAAAACCATACCATAATGGAATTGGTTAGACGGAACCCTTGGGAACTGTCGGTGATTGTGCTAGCACGAAGTCACAAGTCATCGTGAACGAGGGTTTGAGCGTGCTAGCCTTGTTCAGACTGCTGATCACGCTAGATAAAGTGCTCTTTCCCAGAAACTGTAACTAAGGTTTGCTCAGCATAGTTGCACTATAAACCACAGGTGGGCGCTGTGAGTGTTGAACAAATACAAATGTGGCCGAGCAGGCGTCTGCAATGAGGATTAGTTAGTCGCCCTAGCATCCTCAGATACGAGTGGCTGAACCATTTACATTTACTAGTGTTCTCAGTTTCTTTCACTCTTGCGTCTTAGCGGCATTATCGCCCTGCTTGGAGTGAAATGATTAAAAGAATGCTTCGTTTGGAAGGTTAAATAGAGTGAAATATTGGAAGTTTTGTGTTACGTCAGTTTTTCAAGTGGGGTGTGCCTGTGTTTAGAAAATAAGCATTCTTGTTCTTTACCTTGGATCGAACACTGATCTCTGGCGCCGGAGGGAAACACATAAGTTCTTTATCGCCCAGGCAGAAGTTAGTTCCGCACATTTAATTTAATTTGGTTTATGGTTACCACTTATACGCAGAGACCCCAAGGTATTTTGCCTCGCATACAGTTTTGTCTTTATTTCATTCTAACCTGAGGAAGCCAAAGAGAGCAAATGCCCTCGGCGAAACGCGTCGTTAATAAATTTTTCATTCATACTCTTTGCATTCATTTTATTGAGAACTCCGACGTGGTGTAATGTTTAGTAAGCTGTCATATTAAGTTCAATTACGACTGAGTAATGAGTTCGATTCTCACTGGGTGTTCCCTAATTTCGACCTTGTACCACATCTAAGCTACGTTTAGTGAATCACTATATTGAACACTTAGACGTGGTGTAATGGTTAGCCAATTGTTTCGCTAGATCCATTACGACTTGTATAGCGAGTTTGATCATCACTAGGTGCCCCATAATTTCAGCCTTAAGCCACATGTAAGCTACGCTTAGAGAATCACCATTTGTGTGGATTTGGTTTTTATTCGTATTTTATATCGTCAGCCACGTCGTCTTCAAAATTTATAAAATAGAATGGAAAAGTAATTGTTCAGTTTTGTTAGACCCAGTTGAATAACAGTATTACAATTGACATATATTTTGTAGTTATTTTTCTGACACGTCATATATCCTGACATATCTCACATATCTGACACGTTACATATCTTGACTTGCTGATGTAATTTTTTTAAGAAACAAAGTTTTTATTTGAACAAAGTATCTATAAACAAAAACAAAATGTTTTTCTTTTTGCTATCCTCTGCCAGTCGCAATGATGGCGAAAACGTTACCGTCGCTCCATCATCAGTGAGACACACTGCAAGAGCCACCCCGTTTCGCGAGGCTCGTTCCTTAAACGAGACGCAACCCCGCCAACCCTCCGAAGGAACGCCATCGAACGAGGGCCAATAATCCCAAAAGTCTCCACTGCCACTGGAGTAAAAATAAATCTGTCCGCAATATCTAACTATTTTTTTTTATCTCCGCGTCCCGTGCGACAGACCCCGGATCAACCGCGGACCTTATCAAATTACCGGTCGAAAACGTATCGGCACAGGTTGTATCCCGAATCAACGACTTCCCCACTTTAAAAAGGGAAAAATGGTAAACCCATCCGGCCGCTTTCCATCACCCCGTTCGAGGATTACGGGTTCAATTATGGAGGGAACCCAGCTGCATCTAGACCTCTTCTTCTGATGTTTATTGCTGCATACCATGGAAAGCGGCCAGCACTACGACGACAGGAGAGAGGATGCAAGCCAAACTAATCAATGGAAGCTCTACATCTGCATCTGTGACACTCACATAATTTGAGCCCAACACGGATCGCGGCTCCGACCCGAGTGCACTCATCATCTAGAAGGATACAAGTAGATGAGGAGGGCATTGTGTTGAGCCAGGCGCCACTACTCGGTTGTGAAGCAGATAGTAGACAGGCGAGGCGGTGCTGATCCAAAGTGACCCTCAAATTAGTAAAATTGACCTCTCATCCCAGCCTTTCTGTTTTTATGTGACTTGTGGGATAGAAAGTAACTCTTAGGCCCAGACTCTGCATGCTTGTTCGAAAAAACTATCCGAAAAACATTGAGACAATCCACCGAGTGTCTCATTAATTAATTCACGACTGGAAGAAAGTGAAGAAAAATATATCGATCGACAGCACAGGCCTCTGAAACTCCAGCCTGTGTCGTTTAAATTAACGTTGCAAATTAATTCTGCGCATCTCTTATTGTGATGTATATAAATCTACTTTTGTTGTAATCGTTTGCAATCGAGATAACAAAACAATAGGACAAGTACTAATGGGTAGCGGCTTGGATTGAGGAATCGGAGAGCCGAGTTCGAATTCCAGTCGAATCCATTATATTCACTTACGTGGTAATACCCTTGGGAAAGGTATGAATCCTCTTCTTCTGTTACCACCCAGTTATGGGTAAATAGCAGAACAGACTGGGGTTCTATAGCCTTGGATGGCAACTGGCCTAACGCGGAAAGGAATGGCAACTTATTGCGGGAAAAATCTGCCTCGTCAGTCATATATCGAAAGATACATGATCGCCTAAGCGTCTATCACGCATGGCACATAACTGACTGAGCACGAAGCAACAGAAATGCTATCCTACAGAAGGATGCTGAGGATACCATGGGTCGAACAACGACGAGGTTTTGGAGAGAATGGTAACAGAAAGGAAACTTATACTTAACATCAGGAAGAGGCATATAAAATTTCTAGGGTGCGTAATGAGAAAGGAGGGCTTGGAAAATCTGATACTCACAGGGTGGATAGAGGGAAAGAAGGACAGGGGAAAGCAACGCGTGGCATACTTAATGGGCAAATAGTTAGCAGAACAGGGTCTGGGAGAAATAACAAAACGACAAAACGTATTAAGAGCTAGAAGGGTAAGGAAGATGTGAAGGACCATGATCGTCTATGTCCTGAAAGGACACGGCACACAAAAGAAGAAGCAACTGGTAATCGCCAACTTGTTATGGCCAGAAGGATTAATTCCGTGATAACATTGAATTATTAGATTACCTACGAGAAGGAGCATTGTCAATTATTATTAAAAGCGAGCTTCCCAGGGAAAAGGAAGCGAATTCGAATCTTGCTAGAAAGTTGTCCTTCATTTCCGATCTTCACCACTTACTAGCATAGGCGGCTGGTGTAAACTATAGCGGCTCGGAAGGGGAAATCGCAGAGCCGAGTTCGAATTCCAGTCGGGTTCGTTACGTTCACTTACGCGCAAATACTTCGATGTTTACTAACATATGCGGCTGGTGTAATGTATAGAATTCACGTACGTGCAAATACCCTTGAGAAAGGTATAAATCCAGCTCCGGTCCCCAGCTATGGGTTAAATAGTAGAACTTGTATCTGGAAAAATTATTGTTATAATGCAATATTCACTCGCAATTCTTTATTTACAATCTTCGCTGTTTACTAACATATGCGGCTGGTGCAATGTATAGCCTTCACTTACGGGCAAATACTCTTGAGAAAGGTATGTATCCAGCTCCGGTCCCCAGCTATGGGTTAAATAGTATCTGGAAAAATTACTGTTATTAAAAAAAATGATATTACAATATTCACTGGCAAAAAATTCTTACAATCCAAAATATGTCTCGGCTTTAAAGGGTTGATAAGCCGTAGAACAGAAATCAATCGCTGCTTACTTACGATCGTAGAATAACGATCTGGGAGATGCGATATAAAGTAAGAGGAATAACAGCAGAGTAGGACACTTTTCGATTTAATGTTCCGTTTAGCCGATCGAGTTGCTGACCATAAACGTTTGCAGTGATGGTCGTTCTATGTTTCTTCTTCTTCATGTGCTGTGTGCCCTCAGGACGTAGGTGATCATGGCTCTCCACAACTTCCTCTTCTTTGTAGCTCTTAATAAACTTGGTCTTTCTGTTATTTCCCCAAAAACCCTGTCCGCTTTTCATTGACTCAAGCTCACTAAGTATGCCATGCACTGTTTTTTCTCTCTCCCACTGGCTCTCTATCTGTCCCGTGAGTATCAGATTTTCCAAGCCCTCTTTCCTCATTATGTGCCCCAGAAATCTCAACTGTTTCTTCCTTATGCAAAATATAAGTTTCCTTTTTGTTTCCATTTTCTCTAAAGCTCTGTCGTTGCTCACATGTTTGGTCCATGGTATCCTCAGTAATCTTCTGTAGAACCACATTTCTGTTGCTTCAAGTCTCTTCTTCATCTTTGAGAAGATTGTCCAGCACTCACTGGCATACAAGAGGGCAGATAACACGTAACGGTTTAGTAGTCTCTTTTTTATTTCTAGTGAAGTTTTTCTATTCCTTAGTACTCTGCTTATCTTTTAGAATGTTTCCTTGGACATACCAATACGCCTTCGGATTTCAGCTGGAAATAAACTTTCCTCTTACTTGCTTCCTGATAATTATAATCTTCGTAAAATGTCCTTCTTCTATATCTTTTTTCTCAAACACCCCCTCTTTTCTCTTTACTTGAAAACCCTTGCACGCTTTCCGTCCTCTGACAGTGTGATAGAAAAATAAAAGATTAATTTCAAAAAGAAAAGAAAAAAGAAAGAAAGAAAGAAAGAAAGAAAGCTAAAACAATTTCCAGATATTTAAATTCCTACGCTTGTTTCCTTTTGGCATCTCCGATTTGCAATTCGTACATTGGGTTTATTTATTTATTTATTTTTTTGCTAACAACCATGCATTCTGTTTTCTTGCAGTTGATGTTTAGTCCTTTCTTCTCGCTTTCCTTCACTATCTTCTGTAACTGTTTTTTGTAGATTTCTTTCTGTGTCTGCTATCAACACTGTGTCATCTGCAATGCCTTATGCCATTAAGATTGTGCTCAAATATTAAACTCCTCGTAATGTGATGTGCCCAAATGTAAAAATAAAAGATAAAAATATTTTTAAAAATTCAAATTAAAAGAAAGCATTTGCTTTCCTTAAAACATATATATTCTCTCTCTCTCTCTTTCTCTCTCTCTCTCTCTCTGTGTTTCTCTCTCTCTATTTGTGGGAAAAAAGAAAGAAAGAAAGAAAGAAAGAAAGAAAGTGCAGAGAAACCCTTTTCTATTTACATTATCTACATTCTTCGGACTGTTGTCCTCATCTTCATTATCATATTCATCGAGAACCCAAAATATTTGACGTTTCGGTCGTTGTATTTGTAGGGAAAGAAAGAAAGAAAGAAAGAAAGAAAACCCAAATATTTGGGGGAAAGAAAGAAAGAAAGCTCCAAATATTTGGCATTCTTCAGAGAGATATGCAAATGTGATAGGTCCTGATCTGGCATATTGTCTAGTCAGAACCTCACACACATGCTGTGGCTTCCCTCTGTCTTTTCTACACATTTTCATGGCAACTGCTCTGACGATCTACTTTCATTGGTATCTCAACTGCATGAATTTAAGCGAAAGCGTGATGAAACCCAAATATTTGTGGGAAAGAAAGAAAAGAAAAAGAAAGAAAGAAAGAAAGCTAATAAAGCTGCCATCTCGGTCCCACCTTTCACTGTGGAAACAGTTAAATGTAACCGCCTTTGAAAGGGGAAAGAAAGAAAGAAAGAAAGAAAAAAAGCTCCAACAGCTTCTTCTTTCGCACTTCCCGACAGTGGAACTCCCTTCCTCTTACTTGAACCCAATAATTAAAATCTTCAAAAAGAAAGCTTCCCTGATAATTATAAAACTTTTGTGGGAAAGAAAGAAAAGAAAGAAAAAGGTATGAGAACAAAAATTTAAGTGTAATGTCCTTCTCTATATCTTTTTCTCAAACACCCCCTCTTTTCTCTTACTTGCACTCTCTATAACCCCTTGTGTGCACTCCCAAAATAAGTTGAGGAAAGAAATGAAAGAAAGAAAGAAAGAAAGAAAGAATAAAACAAATTTTTAAAGCTGTTAAGCTCAAATAAACGATGTAATAAAGGAATTTCCACAGGCATTTTATATCTGCGGAACATGCAAGGAGTTTATTTCCTCATTAAAAGAAAGAATTATGATTCATCAAAAGAAAGGCATGAGAACCCAAATATTTTAGGGAAAGAAAAGAAAAAAGAAAATAGGGAATCTCCTGCGAGCATCATTAACTAGACTATTATGTGGAATTGGAATGGGGGTAGTGACAGTGTAGTGATAGAAAAATAAAAAGATTACTATTTCAAAAAAGAAAGAAAGAAAGAAAGAAAGAAAGAAAGAAAGCGTATGAGAACCCAAATATTTGTGGGAAAGAAAGAAAGAAAGAAAGAAAGAAAGAAAGAAAGAAAGAAAGAAAGTATGAGAACCCAAATATTTGTGGGAAAGAAAGAAAGAAAGAAAGAAAAAAGAAAGAAAGAAAGAAAGAAAGAAAGAACCCCAAATATTTGTTGGAAAGAAAGAAAGAAAGAAAACCCAAAGAAAGAAAGAAAAAGAAAAGAAAGGGCTGAGAACAAAAGGTGAGAAAGAAAGAAAGAAATAAATAAATAAAGAAAGAATGTTAGGAACAAAAAAAGAAAGAAAGAAAGAAAGAAAAGAAAGAAAGAAAATATTTGAAAAGAAAAGAAAGAAAGAAAGAAAGAAAGAAAATGAGAATCCAAAAAGGTAAAGAAAGAAAGAAAAAAGAAAATGTGAGAACCCAAAAAAGGTAAGAAAGAAAAGAAAGAAAGAAAATGTGAGAATCCAAAAGGTAATAAAAAAGAAAGAAAGAAAGAAAGAAAGAAAGAAAGAAAGAAAAAAAGAAAAGAAAAGAAAGAAAAAAAAAAGAGAATCCAAAAAAAGGAAAGAAAGAAAAAGAAAAAAAAAGTGAGAATCCAAAAAGGTAAAAAAAGAAAGAAAAAAACCCAAATATTTGTGAGAATCCAAAAGGTAAGAAAGAAAGAAAGAAAGAAAGAAAGAAAGAAAAAAGAGAATGAAAAGAAAGAAAGAAAGAAAGAAAAATGAGAGAATCCAAAAGGGGAAAAAAAAAAAAGAAAAAGAAAAGAATGAAAAGAATGAAAGAAAGAAAGAAAAAAGTGAGAATCCAAAAGGTAAAAGAAAGAAAAAAGAAAGAAAGAAAGAAAGAAAAGAATGAAAAACCCAAATGAAAGGAAAGAAAGAAAGAAAGCGTGAAAGAAAAAGAAAGAAAAAAAAAGAAAGAGAATCCAAAAAGGTAAGAAAGAAAGAAAAATGTGAGAATCCAAAAAGGTAAGAAAGAAAGAAAGAAAGAAAGAAAGAATGAATGAATGAATGAAAGAAAGAAAGAAAAATGTGAGAATCCAAAAAAGTAAGAAAGAAAGAAAGAAAGAAAAAGGAAAAAAATGAAAAAGAAAAAAGAAAAAAAAAGAAAGGTGAGAATCCAAAAAAAGTAAGAAAGAAAGAAAGAAAAAAGAAAAAGAGAGAAAGAAAGAGAGAACGAAAGAAAGAAAGAAAATGTGAGAACCTGAAGATAGAAAAGAAAGAAAGAATGTGAGGACCAAAAAAAGAAAGAAAGAAGGAAAGAAAGCAAGAACCAAATAAGGTGAGAAAGAAGGCCGGAGCGTACAACGGCCGAAACGTTGTAATAAATATGGCGACAAAGATGAGGACAATAATCGGAATAATGTAAATAATGTAAGGTGAGAAAGAAAGATAGTGTAGCGATAGAAAAAAAAAAAAATCATTATTTCAAAAATAAAAAACCAGAAAGCTAAAAGTTGGCATTCATTTTTTTTTCCGTAAAAAAATAAAAACAAAAAAGATAAGAAAAACATAAATAAATAAATAAAAGAGGCCAAAATGGTTATCATTCCTAAATGTAGGTAAAGAAAAAAGGGATTTTCACAATCCCAGTCATTTCTGGAAACATTCAAAATCAAGAACAATTTGGGAATGGATTCTATTGTCTTTAGAAAAAGTGTTATGGCAGATATTGACGAGCAGACAAACTGACCGGACCAGACGCTAAAAAGAATTTCATCTGCTGTCCCTAAAGCTTCGGACACCTAAAAATCCCACAGAGAGAGAGAGAGAGAGAGAGAGAGAGAGAGAGAGAGAGAGAGAGAGAGAGAGAGTCGAAAGAATTAACTGCTATCAAGAAACACATACCTATATACATATTAACAAAGTATTTCCTCTTTCTTCCTCTCTCTATATATACTGAGGACCTAAAGACTTTCAACACGATAACTTTCTGAAAGGAACTTATGAACTCTTTGAATGTTATTGTATATTTTATTTTGAAAGATATAAATTTTTATCAGTACATGCACTATATGTCATTGTATTAATTATCATTGCATTTTTACAGGTCATAAATTGGTGTATATTTGGATTAAGGACATTATCCCAAATTAACCACCTGTAAACAAGTAAGCCTCTGCTTTGGTGACTTCTACATCTCAAGAAGTAATTCCTAGACTCCCACAACAGCACTGACCATGAGTCCATTATTAAAATTCCGGATGTGGAATTAATAAAATCTAAGTACATCAGATACCGAAGTGTATGGATCAGTGATAACAAATTTCGAGATAAAGAAATTGAGCCTAAGTCAGCTACAATAGGGGTTCTTTTGTTCAACATCACAAGATGCTCAGTCAGTTAGTTGTGTGCCATGCGTGATACACGCTTAGGCGATCATGTATCTTTCGATACATGACTGACGCAGTAGATTTTTTTCCCGCAGTAGGTTGCCATTTCTTTCTGCGGTAGACCAGTTGCCATCCAAGGCTATAGAACCCAGTCTGTCCCGCTATTTACCCATAGTTGGGTCGGGGGAGAAGAAGAGGATTCATACCTTTCCCAAGGGTATTATCACGTAAGTGAATGTAATGGATTCGACTGAAATTCGAACTCGGCTCTCCAATTCCTCAATCCGTGCCGCAAGATGATACAAAGGCAAAATATTAACCTAAAAACTCGAATCACGTTCTTTTAAGATTTAATAGGAGCAGACACATCCGCCCATCGTCCGGTTCACTCTCCCTCCTCGGTCTTTTAAATAGTGTTTTATCCCTTGTTTTCTGCTTCTAAATTTTACTTCACCTCTATACTTCTAACGTCTCTGTCTAAACTCTGACATTTTTACTGTTTGTTTTATTTAATTGTTTTCCATAATAGGAGTAGATAGGTTTACCTATGCTCCGGTTTACTCTCCTTGGTTGTGTAGCCGTCATAAAGTCACATTGTTTTATGTTACAAAACAGATATTAGCTGTGAAGCGGGCCAGTGAAGGTATCATTTTAAGAGCTTTCAAATTAAAACAATCTGTTCTACGTTTGAAGATAAACTAATGAGTACTGCGTCCAGGCATTGACCTCCTTTTGTATTTCGACATTCATCAGATGTTGTGAGACTGTACTGAAACTTTGTTCAGTATTAAATTTAGTTTATGCTTACTCGTTTGTGTAGGGAAAAATGTTGGTGTACGTGCCTCGTTACATGGTATATAGGTTAGTTGAAACTACGCCATTTTGTGCAAAGGGTAAAGAGATAAACATTGATAGGTTAGAGAAGTTAGTTATTCTTTCTCGGAAATATTTTTTTTTATTGAAATCCTAACTATCTTTAATGGAAAAAGTACTGACTCTTATTCACAATATATATATATATATATATATATATATATTTATTTATTCGTAATATAAGGCGATTTATGCAAAAATATGTGTCTTTATTTAAAATATATTTACCATAATTTAAAGCATTTTGAGAAATATACCTCGGGTTGATCCAAATACTTTAAGTGAAATGGGGTAGACGAAATTATTCGGAAGCCATCGACAGTTGTGTTAGCACGAAGTCACAAGTCATCATGATCGAGGGTTCGAGCGTTCTAGCCTTATTAACTACTGACTACACTAGATACTCTCATCCAGATACTGCAACTAAGGTATTCCCAGTATAAATGTAGTATAAACTGCAGATTTGCTCTGTGGGTATTGAAATACAATGCGCCTGAATAGGTGCCTGCAACAGGGATTATCTAACCACCCTAGCAGACAATTAACCAGCCATTACTTAGTCTTAAAGATTTGATATTTGTTCTTCTTTTTTCTTTTTTTTTTTACTAATGTTCATCCTATACAAGGCCCCGGAGCCACTCAAGTTAGATGTTTTCTGAAGGCGGTTGATGTGTGAACAGTAAGCGTAAGAGGCACAGTTAAAAGTAAAGGTAGAGTATAGCAAAAGGAGTTGGGTACTTACTTGTGTGGTGCAAGGAACCGACTATTTTTCCAGATTAATATTTGCCAATTTTGGGGGAGTGAAGAATCAGGTCAAGAGTCTTGTTAAGAACAATGAACAGCTTGTAAAATGCTTTATTTATTTAGGCAGCCGGGAAATTCACCAGACATCACTCTGACTAAGAATCCGGACTTGAAATTAATATCCTCCTGGGGACGATAGAGCATCTTTTTAAACTGTTAAATAAAACCCAAATGAAGGTTGAAGGACTTAAATGTAGTTGTCGGGATTATTTATCTCTAAATGTAAAAAAAATAATAAATTATTATCGAATTATAAGAACTAATTTTGCTTTAACAAACAAGGCAAGAAGATTATATTTTTTCCATCAAGTTCTAGTTAAAAATCTTCAATGAACTATTAACAAACAACGTTTATGTGTTATGTTTTCTGCTTATAGACTAAATTGAAAATACAATGAAGAATTTTAAAATTTGTTAAAGACAAACCTTTTAGTCAAAATGTGAAGCAGGTAATTGTAAATGAAAATATTTTGATAAAGACTTTTCAAACTTGTTTTGATCGTGAATGGTCGGAATATATTAATATTCTTTGAGAGGTTTAACTGAAATTTTAAAATAAACTTAAAACATTTATAAAATGACAGTAAAATTTAACTAATCTTTGCATTTATTCATTTTTGAAAACTTTAATATTTTTAACTTTCATTTATGCTACAATATATATTATTTGCATTGAAAACAAATAAATATTGAATAGATCAAAATAAATATTAATTTCCTTAATATTTTAATGTCTACTAACATTTTAGTGGTATTTTTTATTAGGCTACTAACATTTTAATTGTGTTTTATTATTATGCTACTAACATTTTAATAGTGTTTTATTATTATTATGCTACTAAAATTTTAATTGTGTTTTTTATTATGCTAAAAATATTTTCATAGTGTTTTATGATGCTACTGACATTGTGTTTTTTATTGTTAACATTTTAATTCATGAGTTGAATAATCAGGTTAAGAACAACATGCACAGCTTGCAAAATGCTTTATTTATTTTTTTAAAAGATGGATTTGGCAGACAGCTTGGAAATTTACCAGACCTCAATCTGACCAAGAATCAGGATCTGAGGTCTGGATTGGGCTTAAGTCCCAGTATGTATTCAAGGCAAGAGGGAAACTTGAGAAAATGTAGTATCACTAAGAGGAGAAACAGGAAGTTACCTATTTCATAGCTTAAAACATAATGACATATCTCGGGCTTTGCGCA
Source organism: Acanthosepion pharaonis (assembly GCA_903632075.3). Classification (NCBI taxonomy): domain Eukaryota; kingdom Metazoa; phylum Mollusca; class Cephalopoda; order Sepiida; family Sepiidae; genus Acanthosepion; species Acanthosepion pharaonis. The sequence continues at coordinate 733,137 of CAHIKZ030000721.1, read as the reverse complement.
ATAGGTTCCACGCATAACTTCCGGTTGAAGTTGATTTAGTACAATCCTAAATAAATACATGTTGATTAATAAGAAATGAGCGCGCCTGAAATAATCAACAACTTAATCGGAGCCTCTTTCAACTTCGCTAACAATATAAATAGACCCCTGTCTAAAAGAAGAAAAGATATTCCAAAAGGAAACACACAAAGACACAGAGAGACGAACACTTACAACTATGAGTGGATTCATCAAAGACATCTGGGCTTCAGCAACTACTACCACTCCTCACACCTGTCTCATCATTTTCACCTCCCTTTACTTCTCTCATACATTCAACCTCCTTTTCCTTATTCACAGTACATATTACCAAATGAAACAGCATCTCTCAAAAACATTTAAGTACTTTTACAAATTCTTGTATTCATTGAGATGTAATAAAAAATCATCTTAATTAATCTTACTTGAATAGTAACCTTGTGCCATCTATGAACATTACTACTGTTTTTGTACAACATGAAATCACTTATTAATGTTTATATAAATTATTATTGTCATACTTCAGACTTGATTGTTCTTAAAATGTGATTCATCGTGTTTTATTTACTCATACATACATCCCTTCTAGTAGGCTAATCATAACAAGGCCCAAACTGAAAACCACAAATAACCCGCTATAAGAACACCTGTTCATTGTTATAAATGGTCGGGGTCTGCTCGATGATGATGGAACGATGCTAGTTTTTTTTTTTTTGAATGACAGTCGCCATTTTCCCTCCCATTGAGCTAGGTCAGGAGAGAGATCAGTTACCAGGCTCTGGTAATCTAGATTTTTTTGAGGTGTACCCATATACCGTCACTTCATCGCTAACCTACAAAGAATAAAAATTGCATAGTTATAGGCTTCCTTGCTGGGGTTCAGCTACTTGGAACCGTGTGTATTGTCTGTGTAATGTCATATCTACGAAATATCTCATCTGCTCTAGGACAAATCATTGCTTCTCGTATCTACGATTTGTCTTGAATCACTACCTGATTTTCTGTCAGAGTAAGAAACCCAAGCAGAAAGACATTTCTAGCCAGATATCTCGTCACTCGCCCCGGGAGCAAAGAAATATCTCGCGAGATATCCCGTCAGTTGTTTTATGAACAAAGTTACTTCTCACGAGATATCTTGTCAGCCGATTTGGGAACAGAGAAAATTCTCGCTTGATATCACGTTCACCGCTTTTTTTTTTTTTTTTTTTTTTTAAAAAAAAGAAACTCGCGAGATATCTCGTCAGCCTCTTCGAGAACGGAGACACCTCGCGAGATATCTCGTTGTGCGTTTTTAGAAAAAAAGAAAATCGCATGATATCTCGTCACCTGCTTTGGGGAAATGATACTTCTCGCGAGATATCTCATCAACCACTTTGGAAACAGAAATTTTCTTGTGAGATATTACGTCCAACCGCTTTTGGAAAAACAAAAACAAAAAAAAAACTCGCGAGATATCTCGTCAGCCACTTTGCTAACAAAGATACTTCTTGCGAGATATCTCGCCAGCTGAGCTCAAATATTTAATGCGTATACCGTGTTATTTAATCTCAATCTATATGTAGAAATCTGTTTAGTAAAGTTTAATTTACTTACATTTACTATCGTATATAATTTCTATCAACACAGTGAAGAATTTTGTTTAGCTGAATAAAAAAAACAGAACCATTTATTTTATTTCATTTTCTGATTCTAAAAAATCCCAGTTTTTCCTCACATTTTATTAATTTATTTTTTATTCCTGACATAATTAGTCAGACGATAATTTATTATTTTGAGAACATACATGCATCACGCTGAAAAATAAACGGAATTTTTCCACATTTCAAATGAAAATTAAGGTTTTTAGGTCAGACAAGAAATTTCCTCGGTTTGTCCAATCAGAAGCGCTTTTTACAAACATCAGCTGATAACAAATGCGCATGCGCGCAGTCATAATAGCCACATTCCCTTTCACCTTCCTCTCTCTCTCCGCGTTTTGATATTAAACTTTAGCTTAGTATGACACAAGGCCAAGCTAGTTAAGACTGGAGAAAGAAAATTGTTGAGCCAATCTCCATAGTAAATTATAATGTGAAATTCTGACTGGTTTGGTCATAAATAATTTCAGTTTTTGCTTACTAAGTTTATTCTTCAAAAAATAAAGTATAGTTTGATTTTTTTTTCAATTATTCGCCATTATTTGCAATGACTTATTGACACTTATCAGGCAGTTCCTCGATACAGTTTGAGTAACATTCCGTAGGTTTTAATGCGAAAAGGTTTTCGGCAAACTCTTGAATTTGGTTTTTATTTTTTTCCCATCAAAGCGTTTTGTAGCAATCTAAAAAAAAAGAAGTAATAAACATGTGGTGCAAGGCCAGATTAATCTGCTGCATGGGAAAGAGCAGACTAAACGAGTTCCATTTTTTTTCTGTTTTATTCTTACTGTATGCTGTGTTTTTACAAAGATGGGTGCCGTCCGATAAGCTCCACAGCTCTGGAAAGAGCCATGAAAGAACTAGAATGGTACACAAATCATCGATTATTGACACAAGGTCAAACAGAGAGAAAAAAAAGCTGTGTTGTGCTAATCGACTAAAGAAAGGGCTCTGTGTGTCTTGACAATCAGTATTTGAAGTCCTGGCTTTTGTAGGGGCTTGAACAATGACGATTATTATGGGGGGGGGGCAACTGCGTACGATACAACTACCGTGCAAAAAACGATTTATTCTTAATTGGCACATATAATTAGTAGTTAGGGTGATACATTTATCATTATAATTAGTTCCTAAAACAAATAACATTTCCAATTCCAGTTCCAGGGCTTTTTCATTCCTTCTGTTTCTTCTAACACATTTTCTTGCACTTCTCGACTGTGCGACTCCCTTTCAATTTATTGCTTCATTGCCATCTACAATCTTCAAAAATTTAAATTCTATTTCACACCCTATAACCTCTTCCATCTTAGCGGCATTATCGCCTTGCTTGGATTGAAACAATTAAAAAAAAAGTAGAGAAGCCTTCCTGATATATACATTATTTGCGTACCTTTCAAAGAAATGCAGAATCTTTTCATGCCTTTTGGAGAAACCTTTTTCCTGATTGACCATGTCTATCCGGCTATAGGACCCCCGTTTTAGCAAATTGCGGCTTGGTGATGCTATTTAACCTATAGATGGGGGTTTTGAATTCAGAGTTGTCCTTTTCCTATATTGGCTACCATTCAAGGCTATAGGACGTCCGTCTGTCCAGTTATTTACCAGCGGGAGTGGGGAGATGGATTCTTACCTTTCCCAAGGGTATTTGCACGTGAGTGAATGTAACGAACACGGCTCTCCGATTCCTCAATCCGAGCCGCTAACCATTATTCCACCGTGCTTTATTATGATGTCCACAGGGTACTTGATCAAATCGATGCGTCTATAATAATGAGTCCATCGAAAATCGATGATGATCCAGCCTAGCATAAAACTGATCTAATAAAGCCGAGGCATTGACATTTAAACAAGTGTGCCCTTGAGTTCTGAGGCCAAAATTGGAAGCATAGGACTTGTGTGCCGTTGAATAGGCGCTAGGTGGCTTGCCTTGCGCAGGTTGATAATGTTGCAATGGTTTGCGCTGAGCCATAGCAGACACTCTCTTCTTACTCCTACAATCCAAGGGTACACAAGTGTGTGACGTCTGGGGAGAGAACGCAGGGGATGCCGGATAATGCAAGATACTAATGTAACATCTAGTTAGTAACAACATCTAAATCAACTAAGGTGAAAACAATAGTTTGAAATAATACAAGAATATTGACAATTACTCATCTCGTCACGGGAATAAAATACTGAGAAACCTCAGTTCTCGAACGTCTCACATGTCTAACAAATCGGTTTTCGAATAGAAAATTCGAGATGAAAACTGCCTCGGTTATCGAGCAAAATTTCGGTTCTCGAACAATATTGCCGAATCGGGCCGAACCGAGTTAACCCGAACGGAATCATTTCTTAGTCGACCACCGTGTTGTATACATTCTTGTGAGGTGTTGTGCTTTTCTCTTCCAATTTTATTGTACTGTGACTTTTTCTTCTCTTTATTAGTCCTCAGTCATAGCTCCAAAGAAAGCTATCAGGGGTACTGTTAAAGGAAAAAGAAAAGTTAAGAGAAAAACAATTGTTGGTGATATTGTCTCTTCCTACTCAGTTTCATATGGCAAAATCAACGATCTATACTATTCTTATAAATAAAGAGATGATCATGTCTTTCCTTCCCTTTTCCAAATAATAACATTTCTTTCCTTCCCCTTCCATTAACGCCATTAACTCTCCTATATTTTTTCTTCGATTTTTATTAGTTTTGTGTATAAACTTGTGCACAAAGTACTTTTGTAAAAGTTAAATAAGCAATCATCTTGGGACTAGGAACGGATTAATCCATTTTACAGTGATTCCTATTGGAAAAATAGTTTCGATTAACGAACATTTCGGGTTACGAACGGGCTTCAAGAACGAATTAAATTCGTGAACCGAGGTTTCACTGTACATGTTTGCAATTTGGCTATCACGTTTTTTGTCTTGTTTTTCGTGTGTGTGTGTGTGTGTGTGTGTGTGTGTGTGTGTGAGAGAGAGAGAGAGAGAGAGAGAGAGAGAGAGAGAATAATCACTGCTGTAAAATAAATGTAGGCTTGGGAATTTTTTTCAGATGGTCCGTAATATTTGGGTACGGCGTTGTCAAAATGTCCCAGTCGGATGGACATGCGTTGTGATATTTTGAAAGTTGTTACAGCCAGCATACGAGACTAGTAAAAGCCATTACACTTCATCTGCTTCCAATTATTCCGTGTAACCGCCGTATACCCTGGACTTGAAATGCAGTGAAACGTTGGGTGTTGCATTTCGAAATGGCCAAGAATCCTCTTTATGACACATGCAGAAAGAAGTTAGTCATTGTTCGATGAGCGAAAAAAAAAAAAAAAAAAAAAAGTGAAACCAAAATTGGCCCAAATAAAAGAGAAAGTGATGCTGACCAGAGGGTACTTGGTCGAAACGTTGTGTTTATAATAGTATCTATATCAAACAAGATGAAAAAAGTAGTTCGAAATAATACAAATATATTAACATTTCAACAATTTCAATATTTTCGTTGCTGTTTTAATTTTTCTTTTAATTGCTATAACATGAAGTAAGTCAGTTATATGCCATACGTGATACACACTTAGGCGAACGTGTATCTTTCGATACATGACTGACGAGGCAGATTTTTCCCCACAGTAGGTTGCCATTTCTTTCTGCGGTAGACAAGTTGCCATCCAATGCTATAGCAGTGTGAACTTTCAGAGGGAAAATTAGCAGGAGATAACTGGTAACTGACATCCATCAAACATGGCACGTGGAACTAGAACAGTCTACCCCAGCGATCGAAATAAAAGATTCAGTTCGACATTCCAACCACCTGAAGAAGGCCGGAGCGTACAACGGCCGAAACGTTGTGACAAATATGGCGACAAAGATGAGGACAATAGTCCGACTAATGTAAATACTGTACAGAAAACATTCTATACAAATCAAGCTACCGCTAGAATTGGAAATATTCTTGACGATAACATCCTGTAAACTCGACCAGCACCGTCTGACGGTATGAAACAGCTCTACTGAACGCACTCATGGCAATACCCATTTCACTAGTCATTTTACTTTGGCTGTTTCGTATGGCAGGCACATTACTCTGCGGTTTTAAGTGTTTTCCAGGTTAGTGATTTTTAACATTACCAGCTTTCAATTACTTCTCTTTCTTTCTGTAGTCAATAAATGGTTAATGATAAGAGTGTATTGGAGTATTATTAGCTATAATGGATCAGCTGGTACCGATGAACGTTGCCGGTAATCTTTTTTTTTACTATGATTCCTTTTACAATACCTGTAATAATAATAATAATAACAATGATGATGATGATGAGGATGATGATGATGATGATGATAACATACTGAAAAATTGTGTTAACCCCAAATGCAGATTCTGCCCAGAAACAATTGAACATCTTGGATCAGGTGGCGCAGTGTTAGCACCATATGAATATAAAACACGGCATGATATAGTCGGCCAATATCTGCTCTGGGAAATTTGCAACTTTTACGGGAAGGAAACTGCAAGAAACTGGTATGAACATCACCCAGACCCGGTTACAGAGACAGGACCTGTAACAATTGGATGGGATTTTACAATACACACAGACAGAATAATCAAAGCTAATCGCCCAAACATCGTGATCGAAGATCCACAAGAACAGAATGTGCTTTCTTATCGACATGACAGTCCCTGAAGATTGTAATGTGTCTTTGAAGATCTAAAGAGAGACTGTTTCTCACGCAAACAGATTATGTAACTGATTATTCAGAAAAGATTGACCTTATTGTTTCAGGTTTCACGGTATCAGCATTACCGAATACAAAACTTATCAGGACACTGTGTTGTTCAATATTTGCACTGAAAATTTTGCAACTTTTACGGGAAGGCAAAGAATTTCAAAAACTGTCAAATTATAAGGACCTGCAAATCCAAGTAGCAAAAATATAGAAACTTAAAACTACGATTATCCCTGGTTTGATTTGGGCATTGGATATGATAAAGAATGGTACTGAAAATCATTCCTGAACACGTCAGCATGTCAGAGCTGCAAAAGATTACTTTGTGTGGAACTGCACATAACATCCGTCAAACCATCTCCATCTAAACGAAACGGCCCAAATGTGCGTAGATAACTCGTATACAATGCTCTTTTAATAATAGACACCCGGAGGGGACTTTGTAATTAGACACTTAAAATTATTCGCTGGCAAGAAGATACCTCTTACAATAATAATAATAATAATCATGATGAGAAGAAGAAGAAGAAGAAGAAGAGGTTTATCTATGTAAAATGTGTGTGATCATATTTGTTTGTTTTTTTACGAAAATGATCAGTGAAAAATGTCATGAAGCTATTTCTGACCTAAGCCCTCTGGTTGAGACCTGGAAGGAAATGTGTATACAACAGAAATCAATGGGAATAATAATAATAATAATAATAATGGAAAATCATGTCATTGATAGTCGTTTTCATTGAAAATTGTATAAAAAGATGGATTACTGCGTGTGTGTGTGTGTATATATATATATATTATCATTATATGTATATTATATATATATATTTATAATATACACATTTATATATCTATATATTAGATATATATATTATAATATGTATATATTACATATATATTATATGCATATATATATATATTATATATATTATACTATGTATATATTATATGTATGTATTATATATATTATAATATATATTATATGTATATATCATATCTTATATATTATACATATATAATCTATATATATATTATATATATAATATATTTATAATATATACATATGTTATAATAATATAATTTATAGATATATTTTATATATAATATATGTATAATATATACATATATTATATATAATATATATACGTTATACATACATACATACATACATATATATATATATATATATATATAAATCGGTATCACCCCATGCAATATAGTAATACCTTTAAAACACAAGGGGCTACAGGGTGTGGAAGAATTAGGAACAGAAACAATAATGATGAGCGAGAAGAGAAAAGACTAATCATGAGGACAGTAGATATCAATTGACATTGCATTTAAATTTTTGAAGATTAAAGTTGGCTGGAAAGCATGAAGTAGAAACTAAGTTCTACAAAGGAGAAGTGCGAAAGAAGAAACTGTTAGCATAGAACCTACGGCGACATCTAACTAGCCCAACTGGAAATCGATAAGATCTCTTAAATTCAAAAAACTCTAGGTATAACAATTCTTTCTAATTATTACAGGTATACAAACGGGTCCACATGCTGGGGATCAAGATTAGAGAAGATAACGGAAAGCGTCGATGGGGTTATATGCATATCACTCAGCAGAGACTCAGTGGGGAAATGGGAACTTAGACAGGGAGAGTACAGATGAGTCAAGAGTAGAGTTAGATGAGAATTTACGACCAAACTAGTCAGCCTTATCAGCAAAGGAATAGTAACACCCCAGATCGATTGAAGAGAAGAGGAATAGAGACCTTACAGTTATTTAATGCCCTATTAAAGAGC
>CAHIKZ030000721.1:610000-720000 GCA_903632075.3 Acanthosepion pharaonis | reverse complement strand
AACGGTCGTTTGAGAAAGGAGACGCCCTGAAATTTCATTTTTGTTAGAATTTCACCTAGAAATATAAGTAGGCGTTTCTTTTTTTGCGTCTATTTGTTTGTTTTGTTTTTCTTCTCTTGTTATTTAGGTCGGGGATAATTCTTTTCTATCCCTAAAATAAATAGTTAAAAGAAATAAAATAATCTTTGTAAAGTGGAAATTAAAAAACAAAACAAAAAAAAAAAGTCCGAAAATGATTCTATCTAAATCTATTTTTAAGATATATAAAAATAAAATTAAGAACTTTATCATTATATCACAGATCGACAGGTAAGATTTAAGCAATAAGATACTTCTCTCAAGACCCCCCCCCCACTAAGGAGTACGGGTAAAAAAACAGATCTCAACACGGAAGGCGTTGCCGCCGTGGTGTTAGTAGTAATTTTTACGGGGTGCAGTTACTAGCCTCAAACCCAACCCTGTCGTTTTTTTTATTTCAGAGTTCTACTTCTAGACTGATTGCCAATCGAGGCTGAAGAGCCCAGTCTACTCTGCTATTTAATCCAAAACTGGAAAAGAGATGGATTCATACCTTTTCCAAAGATATTTGAAATCAAGTAACGAAGGACTAGAATTCGAACTCAGCTCTCTTATTTCTCGTTCTCATCCGCTAACCATGACACCCCCTGAACATCTGTTTTTGTCCATAGAGGTTGGGAAATTTATTTAAACCTGTTTTATATGGATAAAGCTTCCTTCTTTTTAAAATCTATATCTAATGCCCACTACATTCAATACTTCACTAAAAAAAGATGCCCTGGTGAAAAAATGCCCTAAACTTGATTAACAATTTTTTACCGTCTATGTTTATGCTATTATCAAAAGGAAAGACCAAATTATTTTTTGAATGTTTTTTTTTTTTTAATTTTTAATCCTTTCTAGCACGTCCGAAATTTTAGTTAAAAATCTTGTTTTTTTTTTTGTTGTTTTTTTAAGTCAGTAAAATTTACATAAAATCGATGTTAGCCATTTTTGACTTTGTAAACAAAAGTTTTCAAATTCAAGATCTGTAAAAAAAAAAAACAGATCTTTTTATAAAAGAATTTCCAGAGATACACATATTTAAATTTAATTTTCAAATACTTAACAACTTTATCACATTTTGTATTTAAAATTGAAAAAAAGAAAACAGTTCTTGTAAAAATTCATTTTTCATCGAAAAAATATTTTGCCTTCAGACAATAATGTCCTTATATATTATTCATAAAAGCCATTAAAAGATTTTTTTAATTAAATGATATCTTAGTTTTATTGGGTTTTGTATTTTACAATTCAGAGCTAAAGTTTCGGTAGAAACAGTCCTTGGTTTTCAAAGCAAAATCGATATATTCTTAATTAAAATATTACAAAAGTACACATATTTTGAGTTTTCAAGTTTTCATAAAATTAAGTAAGGGGGTAAACAGATGTAAAAAATATTTTTACCAAGACTTTCTAAAAATCAAACATTTATAAAATAATTTCAATCATTTTTGAATAAGTTCTGAAAGTTTCATGAAAATCCGACAATTATTTGATTTTTGCAAGAATTTCCAAATTAATGTGTTTTTCAACTGAAAAAAGCGCTAAAATTTCAAACGTTCTAGAAAGAAATAAAAAATTTTTAAAAATAGTTAAAAAATACTTTGGTCTTTTCCTTGTTAATAACATAAACATTTCACGATAAAACTTTGTTTTTAATAAAAAAAACTTTTTATTAAGTTTAGTTGGGGCCTTTTTCATGCTATGTTGTTTTTTACGGCGACTTTTTGAACATACTCACCACTTTTTTTAGAATTTTACCAACATCAAGAAGTTATTTTCTGGCGGTGGGAGAAAGTTTGATAAACAGGCATTAAATTTTCCTTTTTTTTTTTTTTTTTTTTTGTTTTAAACCTAAAATTAATTTAATTGTTAGTTTTAAAAGATAAAGAGACTTCCCCCCACCCTGAATTTAATTAAATTTATTGGAATAACGAACAAGACATGATGTTTCAGATACTTTATCCTTTATCTTTCGATATTTGATGATACAAATCTACGGTACATTTTTTTAATAAATAAATTTAAAAAAAACCCCAAAAAACAAAAAAACCCCAACATATTTAAAAACTGAATATTACCACTATTGGCGTTATCCACCAACTACCTAACTGGAAAGAATAAACAAACATAGAATTAAAAAATGACGCAGTTTTACTAGTATTTGAAAAGCAATGACATTCACTGGAGATCAAGTGACAGAAAGTAATACTCTCTCTAGCATTCCTTACAGTTGATTTTAGTAACGTTGTCGTCTGCATGGTTTTAATTTTTCTCGGGTTTCTATTAATTTTTTTTTTTCCCAAGGCTTTTCTTAAGCGTACCGGTGATCACAAGTGCAATTATTATTATATTTTTTTTTTACTTTTTTTATTTCCTTGCAAGCTCAAGACATTTTTTTCCGGATTTTTTCCGCCTTTTCAGTTCCATTCCCTTATTTGATGGGATATAGCAGTTTCCGTTCTCAGATAAATCTTTTCTTTGTTTACGATCAACAAATCCGGTCTCCTGGGCCTGTACTGGGGGTCTGTTTGAAATTCAACTTCGTGCTTCCTGATTTTGTCTTTATGATAATTCTGTTTACAGTTTTCAACCTCGGTATCTTTTCATGACTCTGGCTTGGCTTGCGTATTTTTTTTTTTTTTTTTTTTTTTTTTTACAACGAGGCCCGGAGGCCACTCGAGGTAAAGATTTACCTCTGGAGGCTTTGTGTGTATAAGAGTGGAATATAACGGTTATAAACCCTAGCCATGAACAGGTTAAGATTGTAGTGATCAGGGAAACATCCTCTTGGGAGTCGGTTCCACTGGGCATTGGTCCACGGAAAGAAGTTGCTCAAGTGGAACTTTCTTCTCACCAATGGAATACAGAGGTAATGTGGGTGGTTTGCTACTATATAAGTGACGTGGCATATTCTTGCTGTGAAGTTTGCCTGGGCGGGACCAGGGAATGTAGTTCGTCCGAAAACTTTCCGTGGAATTAGCGGCAGAGCAGCTACAGGCTTGCCACATTCCGTCTGTGGGAGAGAGGCTGAAGAGTGAAGAATAGTTCATCACCCACAAGGACTTGGAAACGCTTTTGAACTCTATCAAGGCTGGAGAGTGAGGTCTGGGCAGCTCCCTCCCAAATATAACAACAGTACTCCATTTTTGGCCTAATCTGGCTCTTGTAAAGATAGAGGATAGCAGGAGGGGTCAGGTACTTACTGGATCTGTATCTTTAGTAATGGATCGCATGTGTACCAGTTCCACTTGAGGTCGGGTGTGAATTTGAGGCCCAACAGTCTTGGTGCCCAACAGGCATGGTGCTTCCCCGAGAGAAACTCCGTTCATCCAGATAGTTCTCAAGTTCCTTGATATCAGAGTCTACGCGATTTTCACTGCTGGTGGGAACGCTTCCTCACTCTTTCCTTTTCGACATCGCTCCTTTGTGCGTTTAGGCCCTATGTGTTACCTGCTTATTTCTAATTTAATGATGTAGGCGCCTTGGCATCGGGTAACAGTCAACGAGCCTGGTTCGATATACCATTAATAGTGAATTTCGGTTCTCACTTGGGATTTCATGCTTGCGGCCTTCTGCTAAACTAAGATAAACGTACGTTGTTTGAATAAATTAATAAAAGAAGTGTCACTTTGCTCGATGACAACATAGAAATTGAGTAAATGAGGGGAAAGTGTTTTTTTTTATTGGTAAAAACCAATGCATTGTGGGTAACAAAAATGACCATATAAGGGAGAATTAGGGCACTCGGTGTGGTGTCATCATTAACAAACTTGTCTCACTAAATCAATTACGACTGAATAGTGAGTTCGATTTTCACTGGAAGTCCCATACTTTCGGCCTTGTGACACATCTACACTTACAAAATCACTATACTGCTTGAGGGGTTTAGGCATTTCCTACAAGTTTCGGTTGGGGGCGAGACAGTAAACTTATATGAGCCAAGTTAAAACTTTTCTCGTTATAATCCTTGGCCAATTTTATATTAAGCGACTGAATAGTGAGTTCGTCCCATACTTTTTTGTAGGGGAATTCAGTGGTAGTTTTCTCTTTCTGTATTTGGAGTGCTAAGCAGTGTGATTGTAAGAATTGCCTTGATGTCAGCAAATAAACTAAGTGAAGGGAAACAGTTTTTATAGGCAAAGACCAGTGCATTATGGGTAACAAAATGACCATTTATGGGAAGATTCAGTGGTGTTTATTCCGTGTTGAGATCTGTTTACCAGTACTCGTACTCCTTAGTGGAGGGTTTTGACAGTTTTATTGGTTGCTGAAAAGGGGAAGTGTGTGTGTTAAGTGTATGTCATCATTTATTTCTTTGGGAGTGTGTATGATGTGTGTAAGTGTATATATTAATATGGATGTGTGTATAAGTGAGACCTCAACACCTCCGCAAGCATGTCTAATTATATATATATATATATATATATATATATATATATGTGTGTGTGTGCATGTAATGTATGACAAATGTATTTTGTGTGACACATTTTGTCCTTTAGAACTTCATCGGACATTTGTTACTTTGGTGCGACTACACATGCGCAAGAACGAGGGATCCTGGGAATTTAAATTATGTCTGAGTAGTGAGTTCGATCCTCACTGAGTGCTCTACCCATTCGGCCTTGTGCCATATCGAAGCTACGCTTAGAAAATCATGGGCAATTCGACGTCGAATAATTGTTAGCAAGCTTGTCTCGCTAGATCAGTCATAACTGAATACTTTCGGCCTTGTGTCATATCTAAGCTACGCTTAGAAAATCACCATACTGCTGAGGGGGGGAGTGCGCAGTTTCCTAGAAGTGTTTCTGGTTTCGGTAGGGGGAGGGGCGGTGAACCTATATGAGCCGAGTTAAACTTTCCTCTTTATAACTGCTAAAATCCTTGGCCAATTTTATATTAACCGATTCACTTTTAATATAACGGTATGTCCGAAGATTATCCAACCGTTTTGAATATATCAATAACAAGCAGCATGGACGAGATGCAACTTGGCAAACTTAATCCGCATGTATAAACAGGTACTCTCCTGTTGGGTTACTCACTCAACAGGGAGAATGATTTTGTGAACTGTGTAACGGTCACATTCATAGTGACGGAGTGAGTAAATTGAATTCGTCTCGTGTTGTATTTTTTAATTTTTAGCAAAACACCGCATGAGCCCTATATATCTACCAAGAGCCCTATATATCTGCCACACAGGTACTTCGACGTGGTGTATTGGTTAGCAAGCCTGTCTCGCAAGATCAAATACGACTGAATAGTGAGTTCGATCCTCATTGTGTGCTCTACACTTTTGGCCTTGTGCCATATCTAACTTAGAATTGTTAGCATCTCATTTTTAATGCTTGGATTCTTCGCTGTAATTCTGATGTTAATATCCAAATTTTGTGGTTTGCAGAATTGTTGACGAGTTTAATGCACGCAAGAGTCTGTGATTTCAGAAAGATATTCTTGCAGGAGAGTATAGGTCAAATTCTTATTCATATTTGTTAATTTTTTGCCTGCAATACCTCGTGCTGCACTCTGTCAGAGGCCTTTTTTGAAGTCTGTTTTATAGATTACGCAAAAGTATTTGATACAGTGAAGGATCTACTTGAACTACTAGGAAAACTCGATCTATTTAGAAAAGATGGTAGAATAATCCAGACCTTATACTGGGTGTAAACTGCCTGCATACGCATAGATAATGAATTGAGTAGCTACAAACGACTGAAAGGGGGGTGAGGCAAGGATGCGACTTCTCTCCGGATTTATTCAACCGCGTCACTATCCTATTGGAACTGGAAACCATACCAGGATTTATTATTGGTGAGCGTAATCTTGACAGTATAAGATATGCAGATAATACTGTGTTGATAGCCGACACGGAAAAAGAAAACTACAGGGCCACCTGGACAGGACAGTAGAAGAAAGCAAGAAAAAGGAACTATCAGCGACAAGAAGATAGAAAGTCTTATCATTAGCAAGAGAAAAAAAAATCCAAGATGCAAGTTAGAAATTGGCGGTGTCAATATTAAGCAGGTGCAGAATTTAAGATATTTGGGAAGTGTTTTAACAGAGGATGGAAAATATGACACCGAGATCTAAACACACATTGGACTAGCGAAAGAAGCATTCCAAAAGTTAAACAAAGTACTGAGAAAATTAATAAAAAAGACATAAAAACAACGAAAAAGGGCTGGATTGCTATGCGTTATCTGTTCTGTATGGAAGAATGAGGAGAAAATGAAGGCAGCAGAAATGTAGTTCTACAGTAGGATACTGAGAATTCTATGGACGGAACGAGTAAGCAATAAAGAAGTTTTAAAGTATATGGCAGCGGAAAGAACACTTATACCCAGAACCAGGAAAAGGCAGCTGAAAAATTCTCTGAACACATAATAAGGAAAGACGGCTTGGAAAACTTAACCCTCACTGGGTATATTGAGGGCGAGAATATAGGGAAGAGAGCGAACTTGAGTGACTGAATTGGGAAGCTTACGAGCTTGTATGCCGATTCTCTAAGCATAGCTTAGATGTGGCACAAGGCCGAAAGTATGGGGCACCCAGTGAGGATCCAACTCACTACTCAGTAGTAATTGTTGTAGCGAGACCAGTTTGCTAACCATTACACCACGTCGAGGTGCCCCTTACGAGCTTGTATGATTGGACTGTAGAACATAGTGCGGGAGCCTTCACAAAGTGTGACTAGCTGCTAATCGCCACAAGGGATAGGAAGCTATAGAGAGCCATGATCGCCTAAAACCTGAAGTGACGCGACACACAGAAAAGGAAGACGATGACATGGTAGAAACTTTGCTTGTATGAATGGATTGCGAAACATTGCAGGAGCCTTCGCAAAGTGAAGATAACTGCTAATGGCCACAAGGGATAGAAAGCTGTGGCGAGCCATGATCGCCTAAGACCTGAAGTGATGCGGCACATAGAAGAGGAAGACGATGACATAGTAGACTTTCTGGATGTTGCGAGTATTTTTTGCAAGAACTTGGAGTTTAAATATCTGTTCTGTGGTGCTTGTTCCATATCGATTAATAAACAAGTTTCCCCAGTCTTGTACTAGTTAAGTTTTTTCACCATTATTATTTGCGAGCTGTTCCTGAAGATAAGCGATAGCAAGTTATTCAATTCATTTTCTTTTCTTTTACAGGTGAAAGGTCAGGATGTGGTCATCGGGGAAGCAGCATCCGATGATCTGCCTGATTCTTGTCACTCTGACGACGGCGGCAATAGTGACCGGAATGTCGCCGAGCGAGTCGGAGCTGGAGGCATCGCGGTGTAAGTCTGCCCCTCTCTTGAAGGGCGAACGACACCAGAACCCCCTGGCCGACCTCGAAGGACACATAACGGTGGTGGCACTTTTTAGTGCGAACTGAAAATCTTGTTTGAAAAAAGCAGTTAGGTAAGATAAGTTTTAATTCACACTGCCAAGGGAGTTCTGAGGAGCAATTCAATGTTATGCAATGGTTAGCAAACCTGTTTCGCTCAATTAGATTCCACAACTAGTTTCGGCCAGCATGGCCATCATCAGGAGAAAAAATTCCTGCTTGTTAGTAACAGTGAACTACAGGAATGAAGAAAATGAACTTTAGTTTTCATTTGTTTTTTTTTAATCGTTAATTTTAGTTAGTCCTTGTGTTGGTCAAACAGCCTCTTTTAAGTTGTTTTTAAGATAAAGGCTGGGGAGATTCATGCGACTCAAAATTCCCCTGGTCATTTTGACAGTTTTATTGATTGCTGGGAAGGGGAAGTATATATCTGCCACACAGATACTTCGACGTGGTATATTGATTAGAAAGCCTGTCTAGCAATATCAATTACGACTGAATAGTGAGTTCGATCCTCACTAGGTTCCATTACTTTCGGCCTCGTGCCACATCTAAGCTACGTTTAGAAAATTACGGGGCACTTCGACGTGGCGTAATGGTTAGCAAGCTTGTCTGGCAAGATCAATTACGACTGAATAATGAGTTCGATCCTCACTTCGTTCCCCATACTTTCAGTCTTGTGCGACGTCTAAGCTATGCGTATTAAATCGATATTAAAACGGCATTGGCGATATTAAAGAGTACACTATGGAATAGATAATTGGTGATCCTCGAAAGTATATTTTGCAAACTGTCCTGGTTTGATTTTTTTTAGACCAATGTTACTCAAAGTGTGGTACGCGAGCCATCGTCTGCCAGTAAACGGAGAGTTTCGAGGAAAACAAACAAAAAAATAAAAAAATAAAATAGTAGTCACATTCCATGCCATGGGAGACGGACTGGGCTTTTTTACATTTTCATTTTAGTTTTATATTTATTATGGTCACATTTTTGGTTAATATGCAATGTAACACCTGTGCTCAGTTCGCATTAAAAATTTCCAAAATGCTTACATTTATGAGTAACTGTACATGCTCCATTCGAATCTGGTTTGATAAATTTGATAAAATCTACCGTTTTGGTGTTATCGGCGGTGAAATTTGGTATTCAGTCGCGTCGTTGGTGGCAGCCATTACTTGCGTTATTTGCATACATTTGCTGTGGAAAGCTAAGCGCGGAAGACTACGGAAAGCTAAGCTAGGAACTGATCATTCTTGTCTAAATTTCTCTCAATTACTGCGCACGTGAATTATTTACGTAGATACGATCAGTTTGCGCAGTGATACCTGCACTGATAGCTATTCTGCAGCGAATGTATGCAAACAACGCCCGTAATGGCTACCCGCGACGCGAATGAATCCGAATTTTCACAACCTCCTAATTGTTTAGCTCTTAACAATGTTTGTTCTTTTGCCAAAAAGCCTAGCCCCGTTTCAGCATCCAGCATGATCTCCAGGTAGGCGACACACTGCTTTCCTTTATCTCTTCCGTCTTTGATATGCCCTGTGAGGGTTAAATTCTCCAAGACCCCCCTCTTCGTTATGTGTTCCAGAAATTTCAACCATCTCTTTCAGATTCTGAGTATGTGTCCTTTTTGTTTCCATTTTATCTTAAGACTACTTCATTGTTTACGCGTTCCGTTCATAGTATTCTCAACATCCTTCTGTACAACCACATTATGTACGTTCAGTTTTTTTCTGACTCTGTCTAGAAATTCTCCTGCATTCTCTACCATATAAGAAGACTGATACTGCATTGCAATCCTGCATTCTTTTCTTTATTTATCTATATATTTGAGATGAGGTATTATGATTACTTACATTATATACATTATTCGGACTGTTATCCTCATCTCCATTGCCATATTCATAACGTTTCGGCCGTTGTACGCTCCGGCCTTCTTCAAGTGATTGGAATTTCATCCGAATTTTTCCGTTTCTTTTTACTTTGCTTAGAGAAATGAGTATGGATTATTTTTTCGGTAGATCCACAATTTTCACAACATAAGATATGCAAATGACGTGGTGTTGATAGCAGACACAAAAAGGAAACTATAAGAACTACAGAAGTTTTTGAAGGAAATCAAGAAAAGACTAAATATCAATTGCAAGAAGACTGAATAAACGGTTGTCCACAAAAGGAACTGCCAACATACAAATTACAAATTGAAGATACCAAAATCAAACAAGTGCAACAATTTAAATATCTGGAAAGTATTTTAACAGAAGACGAAAAGTGTGACACCGAAATCCGAAGGGGCATTGGGATAGTGAAAGATGCTTTCCAAAAGCTAAGCAAAGTATTAAGAAACAATAATATTTCGTTAGAAACAAAGAAAACAGTATTGAACTGTTGCGTAATATCAGTCCTCTTATATGGCAGTGACTGTGCTGGATAATGGACACAGATGAAGAAGAGACTTGAAGTAACAGAAACATGGTTCTACAGAAGGATGCTGAGGATATCTTGGACCAAACATGTGAACAACGGTAACGTTTTAGAGAAAATGGTAACAAAAAGGACACTTATACTTAACATCAGAAAGAGACAGTTGAAATTTTTAGGGCTTATGAGGAAAGGGGGCTCAGAAAATTTGGTACTCACAGGACAGATTGAAGGCAAGATAGACAGAGGAAAACAATGCATAACATACCTAGTGAGCTTGAGTAAATGGATGACGGAACAAGGTTTCAACGTGTCATAAATGGACACGACATATAGAAGAAGCTTTTAGTATTTCTTGTACTTTTCATTTTTATATCCGTTTTTCATTTCTTCTTCTTTTTTTAAAATAATTTCTTTTTCTTTTCTTTTCTGAAAAGACTTGAAAAGATTCAAAGCGTTCTGCACAAGAATAATGAAACGGTGGAATTCAAGGTCGTCAATTCTGTGTCAAACCAAGCTCGACGGTCGTGGAAATTGCTACAAAAGAGCGGCAATTTTACGATCTTTCACGATGATTTCTCCTTGCATATATGGAAGAGGATGAAAGGGCAAAAAGGTGACATCTTCATATACGACCGGTAAGTTGGAGCGTTTAAGTAAACGCCAATTAACGCATCAGTCATAAACTAGAGAGGAAGCCGTTTATTGTAAGCATCGAGAATCGAGCAATTGTTAAGATTTAGTCCAAGTAGTAGGATTTAGTACCACGTACTCAAGGTAAAGTGTTACCGAATGGATTTGGATTTATGGACGTAAGAAGTGTAGATTATGAGGATATGTAGGATAAGGTAATAGTTGACCCGAGATTTAGAGAGGTTAAGATTGCAGTGAGTGGGTAAGCATACTTTTGGGAGTCTGTTCCACAAAACAGGAATACTTGGAAAGAAGCTCTCCGAATGGAATTTCCTTCTTACCAATGGAATACGAAGAGAAGGGGGATGATTAGCTCCTGTCTACATGACATAGGGGGTCTTCGTTGTAAAGGTCTGAACTGGCGGAACAAACTCGTCATAACGTTTTCCATTGAAATAGCGATAGAGTAATGATCGACTTGCGACATTTCGTCTGTGGGAAAGAGGGTATAGACTGGAAAATCATTCATCACCTGCAGGACCGCGTAAGCGCATTTGAAGGCATGAGAGAGACGGTTGGGTAGCTCCATCCCAGATATTGCAACACTCCAATTCTGGTCTGATCTGACTCTTGTAAAGACAGATTCGTTTTCTAACGCTTATCAACCTTTTCCAGGTTATTTAAAGCCAGGAAATATTTTTAGATTGTAAATGTATTTTTAGATAATAATGCTTTACTAATTATCCCATAGCTAGAAGAAGTGAATTAATACCTTTCCTAATGTTATTTTTGTGTAATTGAATACAATGAACCCGACTGGAATTCGAACTCGCTTCTTTGATTAACAATTGAAAGTAGTATCCATTAAGTGTTATCCATTACACCACTCGTACATTCAAGCTTACAGCACCTGGTACTCCCAAGCGGTCACCCATCTAGGTACTGACCAGGCCTCACGTTGCTTACATTTGGTGATCGCGTAGGAATCAGTATTTCAAAGTGATGTTGCCATAAACCATTGTAATGACAGAGCATTGTATGTGCAGGTGTATAAGGAGCTGACCATTTTTTTCTATGTAGAGATTATCTATGAACTACCTTGACATTACTATTATCACCACTATTCTTTTGGGGAAAGTGTTTGTTTTATTAGCCGTTTATTATTATATTATATTATGACAATATTTAAATTAAAAAAAATCTAGGGTAATTTACAGTTTAACCATGCACATCAATTGTAATTAAAATTTCCATGCTTATTTCAAAATAACAGTAAAAGTTTGCGGAAATCTACCGTTTTGGAGTTATCGACAGTAAAAGTTCTGATTCATTCGCATCGCGGCTACAGCACGGCAGCCATTACTGGCGTTGTTTACATACATTTGCCTCGAGTAATCATGTCTTGATTATTGCGCACACAATGTGCAAACTTTGCGCAAAATTTAAAAAGAACATGATTATTTACAAAATAAAAAGAAATGCTAGAAAGGAATTAATAAATCCTAAACCTAATCCTGCCAAAGGACTTAATAATAATTTAAACAATTTTAAGCAATATTTTTTTAAGCAGGATTATTTACAAAATAGCAATGGCAATTGCGGAAAGTCTAATTTTAAAAATTTGTTTTATTATCTAAACAAGAATTCATTGTTACAGCATCACTATAAAAGCAACACTTGTCGTTGCTTTTCTAAATAACTTAAATTTTAAAAAAAGAAATCAATAAAAGCTTCACTTTCAAAAGTGTCTAAAGACTTCTTTTGGTTTTGCGCAGTAATTGAGATGATTAAGAAGACAGGAAGATGAGTAAAAAGGCCGTTAACTAAGTAAACTTCCGAGGCAAATGTATGTAAACAATCCTACTAATGGCGGACGGACCCGATGCGAATAAGTCTGAACTTTTATTGTCGATATCTTCAAAACGGTAAAGCTTTAAATTCATTTTCATATTTTTAGTCTTTATTACAATTCTAACCAACACTTATTAAAATAATGATCGAGAGAAAGAAAAACAAGGAGAAAAAGAGAGAGAAACATATAGAGAGAAGAACAGTAAAAAAGAAAAGAGAGAAATAAACAGGGAGAGAGAAAGTTAAGATGATAGGAGAGAGAGAGAGAAACTTGGAAAAAGGGAAAGCGGAAGAGAGAATAAAATAAGGAGAAAGAAAACAAGGGGAAAAACAGAAAGAAACTGATAGAAACACCTAGAGAGAGGAACAATGAGAAAGAAAAGAGTCAAATAAACAGGGAGAATGAAAGAGAGAGAGAGAGAGAGAGAAAAGTTAAAATAATAGCAAAAGAGAATGAAATCAAATGAAAATTAAACCTGTGGATGACGTGTGAATGAATGCATTTAAAATCGTGCCATCTTGAAAGTGACTCCCAAAACTCGTTAGATAATAAAAAATGAAGATAAGGCAATCCAAGGTAATGTAAAACTAGCTCCCAGGATAATGAGAATTTAAATCTTGTCAGTGGAGCTTTTTTCTTAATTTCCAGTTCATGCTGTTTATTCTAACGGCTGTAAAATATATGGTTATTATAATTTAAAAAGTGGCATTAATAAAGATTGATGAAAAAGAAAACTAGTTAAAAATAAATCATATCTGCGCATATTTGATTAAGCATATGAGTACGCATCCACGTCTTACTATGATATTTTCCAGTTTTCCTACGAAAGGTTTTTTTCCTTTCTTAGCATGACGAGTACATAAATAGTCCATATCCAGCAGCAAAATAGCGCAAGTATCAAAATGTGACTCTTGATCTTACCCGTAATGGGAGGTACTACCTGGAAGACCGATTTCCAGGAACCTAACCAGCTTACCTTGTCTGAAGACAGAGAAGAGTTGACAAAGATGGACAAACGTGCCCGCAAAAAAACAACAAAAAACAGTGTCATTAGGACGGTTTTTCCTGTGACACCGTTATTCTTTAACTACATACTCCTCGGCAATGTTTATTATTTTAAAAAGTAATGATGAGAATTGTAATAAAACATAAATATATGATGAAAATGAATTTATATATTTTTGTTTTTGGGAACTTACAACAAAGATATTAAACACGATTTATTAGATTGTCTGTTTATAAGAATAGTTCTATATTTACAACATTCTGAAAACTAATACAATTACAACTAATGCAATATTTATCATTTGTCAATTTATAAAGAAATAAATGTGAAAACAACTTTTTATTTATAAACATTTGCTAAATTATTAAAATATGTGAACCAACTATAAGGAAATCCTTATTATTTACCATTTTATAAAGTTGGAATTAATTTCTAATTAGCCAATATTTTCCCAATCATTCCAATAAATCTAATAAATAAATAGTGCTTATTATTTTTGTTGTTAATTCTCAAGAACAAAGAAAAAATATAAATTCATTTTCATATTTTTAGTCTTTATTACAATTCTAACCAACACTTATTAAAATAATGAACATTGCGGAGGAGCGAAGGTAGTTAAAATGAAAGCGGATAAACCGTCTTTTTGACATTCCAGTTTTTCGGGTATGAAGGTCTAAGTTTATTTGTTTTGTTTTTGTAATCATTTCACCCCAAGCAAGGCGATAATGCCACTAAAATGCACGGGGTTACTGGAAGTGAAAGAGAATGCGAATACTTTAGTGAGGAGAAAGGGTAATAAAAAAAAAAAAAAAAAAAAAGCGTTAAAAAAAGATGGCGATTAACGTTGCATTTAAGTTTTTGAACATTGTAGATGACAGGGAAGCAAGAAATCGAAAGAGTTCCACGGGCGAGAAAAAAACTATTAGAATAGAGCTTACGAGCACAGGTGGCTAATTCAACAGCAAAACGGCGAGACCTAATAGCCAATCTAGTAGTGCGCTTATATTTATGCGTTCGAGGTACCGAGGGTGAGAGCTCATTAGAACAAGTATAGTAGCGGACAACTTTGAGTGAAAAAGTATCATCCTGTAATCGATTGCGTTTTGTACATGAGTCCTATGTATGCGAGTGTCCGTGAGTAAGTATATGCACATGAGTTGCAATTCGGTGTGTGGCTTTCCATTCGGAATATGTGTCTACAAATGCTACTTCTTTATTCTCCGCCAGGTGAGGTCAACAGACACATAAAGTCTCTCATCCGCACTCCGAAGAAGCGCTCAGGGTCTACCGATCGATTTGCGAGGCTCTTTATTTGAACCCATGCAATTGTCTGACGGCAAACATGTTTCCGTCCCCGAACGGCCGAAGCTACAAAAGATGCGTGAACAGCTTTCAAAGAAAACATTTACTGAAGAAACACCGTCACCGTCACGGACACGTTTATCGGGGAGCAAATAAGATTCCCGTGCACACGCCCAATTCTCTGGAGTTTGCCAACAAAACTAAAGAATTGTCCTGAGAGTGACCAATGAAACAATCGCCGAGTTGACAGCAAGTCGATAAAAAGAATTGTCAGTGACCAACGGGTCGCCTATGACAATGACAACCATTCAAAACGGCAACTAACGCCACATCATGACACTGTCTAGACTCCGAACGGACATCATGTCAGTGACAGCATCCATCAAACACGACTGAGAAACAACTTTGTTTGTGACCTGCCCAGCAGTCTTGACAATGCATAGAAGTAGATGTTTCTTCAGATGAAATCAGTTGTCAATGACCAGTACAACAATTGTGACAATGACAAGAGATGACTCCTAAGGATGGCACTAGTTGAGAGTGACATATTTCTAACTCATGACAATGACAACAATTAGACTCTTCTAAAGGCAATTCAACTTGTGCATGACAAGAATTAGACCCTTCTAAAGGTAATTCAACTTGTGTATGACAAGAATTAGACTTTTCTAAAGGCAATTCAACTTGTGTATGACAAGAATTAGACCCTTCTAAAGGCAATTCAACTTGTGTATGACAAGAATTAGACTTTTCTAAAGGCAATTCAACTTGTGTATGACAAGAATTAGACCCTTCTAAAGGCAATTCAACTTGTGTATGACAAGAATTAGACTTTTCTAGAGGCAATTCAACTTGTGTATGACAAGAATTAGACTTTTCTAAAGGCAATTCAACTTGTGTATGACAAGAATTAGACTTTTCTGGAGGCAATTCAACTTGTGTATGACAAGAATTAGACTTTTCTAAAGGCAATTCAACTTGTGTATGACCAGAGTTAGACCCTTCTAAAAGCAATTCAACTTGTGTATGACCAGAGTTAGACCCTTCTAAAGACAATTCAACTTGTGTATGACAAGAATTAGACTCTTCCAAAAGCAATTCAACTTGACTATGACAAGTGGTCGAAACATCTCAAGGCAGTCCAACTTGACAAGGACAGGCACATCAGTTATGACAATGATTAGAGGCCCAAGTACTTACATCAAATTCAACTTGACAATGACAAGAGGTACAGTGTTCAGTAAACTCAACGTGACAATGACAAAAGATAGAAACATCGGAAGGAAAATCAACATGACAATGACCTCTGTCACAGTCGTTTCAATGACAAGGTAGGTTAACTTGACAATGACAAAAAATAAAATCCTCCAAGGGGAAATTAACTTGACAATGACAAGAAGCACAGTGTTTGTCAAAATCTACTTGTCAATGACAAGGGACCGAAACACCTGAAGGAAACGTAACTTGACTATGACCAACATTTTATTCACGACAATGAAAAGAATACGAAACTTTAAAAGGTAAGTCAATCTGACAATGTCAAACGGCAAAATTCGCAAAAGGGAAACCGATATGATCATCGTCACAAGCGGGTCAATGACAAGAAACGAAAGCAGTCAAAGATCAGTCAATTTGACAGTGACTAGCATCTCAGTCATGAAAATGACAAAAGACGGAAACCATTGGTGGTAGTCCAAGCGAAGAATCACAAGGGATGGAATGGTCTACAGGAAAGTTATGTTGACAATGACAAAAGGGCGAATCATTTCAAGAGAAGTCAGTTACAGGCCAGTCATGAAAGTGAGAAACAGTCGAAATTACTGAAGGGCATTCAGCACAGTGCAAGCGCATGCAATCTCATCAAGTAACGTCCATTTGACAATTCAATTGGTGACAATGACAAAAGAACGTAACATCTGAGAAGGAGTCAACTTGAGAATGATATCTATCTCAAAGGCGTTTATGACAAGACCTAGACTCTGCAGAATTTATGTCAAAAGGACTATGACGAGATGTCAGAGAGTCAGTTTGACAAAGCCAAAAAATTGGATTATCAAAAAACAGGTTAATCTGAAAAGGACAAATATTCCACGCATGACAATGACAGGACAAAGAAGCGTCTAAAAGCCAATCAGTTTGACAATGACCTACGTTTATGCCATGAGACACACAAAATAAAACGATAGCTAATGGGAAGTGAGCTTGTGAGTGACGCCCAATTCAATGTCTAAAACGTGAAACATCTAAAAGTACTTGAAAGACATGATGGTGCTCCAATATTAAAGCGTTTCGAGTCAAACCAGCTTGAAAATGGCTGACAAATCTTCCTTGACAGTGACACAAATTAGAAACGACTGATAGTGTTGGTTCAAGCTCGCTGTTTCCAGTTTCTTGCGAATGACAGGATTTTGATACATCGAGTGAGAGTTCCCTTCGACCGAAACAAAACATTGGAACAACTAAACCAGAGAAACAAGATTAAACATCGCCACTATTTCTGCTGTCGTCAATTTCGACAGGAATCAATTTATTAGGTTGCGGTAAATAAATTGCAACCACGCAGTTTTTTTATTCACAACATTCGTTACCAAACCTTTATTTATTCTCTATGAATGCACCCCGATAAAACCGCTGGTCTCTGGGTGGAAGACACCCTGAATAGGTTAGATTTGATAACATTTGTTGTAACTTTATTTTCGCTTGACAAAAGTTATTTAATCTCTTCCAAAATATTGTAAAACATTTTTCTTATTGACTTCTCTTTTCTTTATCATTTTGTATTTATTCATAAAAAAGATTATCTCCCTTGACATTGAAATACTACAAACAAGGGAGATAACTTAATTTTCTTGAATAAAAAAATGATTGCAAGCGATTCTGTATTTTTCCTGTTGTTACTAAGTTTTTCATTGTATTTTATCAGTTATTTTTTTCAAACAATTTTGAATAAACAAACCGTAGTGCAATAAATGAAATAGGCAGGTCGATTATTGGTGCAAAAAGGAAAATCGCCCGAACTGTGTTCAAGTTTGGTAAAGAGCTGCGTTTACTTTGGCACAAATGCTCTTGGGAAAAGATGTGGGATTACTCCATCTTCTCTGTTGGGGCATTACTTCTAACGCCAGCTTGGTGGTGAATGTATAACAAAGGATAGAGTAAGGAAAAGACGTGTCTCGTTTCTTCTCCGAGGCCCCAGTGACTCAAGTGTCGCATCACTAAATAATATCCTCAATAACGGAACAACGTCGCTGTTGGTAACCTAACGCAGCTACAAGAAAAATAATTAATTTATTCTATATCACAGACGAGTTCTTAAACTGATTTGCCGATTTGCCCCTACACTGAAAACCGGCATCGACTTATTCACCGACCCCAGGACTGTTGTGTATATATATATATATATATATATATATATATTAATGAAAAACAGACCACTTTAAGGTACCATTACAATAATTTATTTCACCAAAATCCTTTTTAAATGACTCCGGATCATCAGGTAAATTTCATCCTCCTTGGAATTACCCATTCGGTTTACCAAGTTCTTCGTAACTTAATTATATATATATATATATATATATATATATAAACTCAACCTTGCTAACCGGACGCTTCCTCTATGTCTGGATGATATAGCACGTCGGGATATATATAAGAAGTATACGAAATTGAATTCCGTGATCTTTTAGATGAATACCTTCTTACACAGTAAATATCTTAGTGTCACGCCCCCCTCCCCAACCGCTCCGTTAACCACTACACTACCGGCACGTCATTGAAACCGCATTGGCTGCCATAAAAAATATCAAATCAAAGAAAGTAATCGCCTGAATGACGAATTACTTTGTTTATTTCTTTGTTTGACAGCTACAAATATTTATATTTATATTGTAAGAATACTTCTACACTGGGTTTTACTAAACGTCAAAATTCGGGATTCGATACAATAACATAAAATATTGTTGTTGGACTGCTCGTAATTCGACCGTTTAGTCGCACGATTTTCATTAAAAGAATAAAATCCAGTAGGAAAAGACAACGTAGTATTAACAACTACCATTAATTTTATATAACAAGAATACAAGAAGTTCGTTGAATGTATTGACTGAGTAATGTCATTTTTTTTTTTTGGTTGTTAATAGAGTTCTTGGATAAACTGTATTGTGTACGTATATGAGATCGGTGAAATGTGGTTACAATGTCACGGAATTGAGAAAATTATCAGACATTCACCCTCTCTTCCCAATGACGTTTTTCTACCGTATTTTATTGTGTATAATACGACCCCGCGTTTTTTAAGCTAAAAACA
Organism: Acanthosepion pharaonis; assembly: GCA_903632075.3. Classification (NCBI taxonomy): domain Eukaryota; kingdom Metazoa; phylum Mollusca; class Cephalopoda; order Sepiida; family Sepiidae; genus Acanthosepion; species Acanthosepion pharaonis. The sequence goes on along the minus strand of CAHIKZ030000721.1, from coordinate 701,086 downwards.
GGGAATAAATTACATCCTTGTGATAGCTTCGTTATGGACTTATGGAGTACAAAGGGGGTAGGCGCTAACTCATTTAAGGTAGTAGCAGTGATTAGTTTCGTGTTCACGGAGATAAAATCTTACTTGACAGGAAATAAAACGTATAGAAATAACAGGAAAAGCATGGTAAATTGTATGTTAATTTCAAACGATTTATTTATATTGTGTGTGCATTCTCTAGGTTACAATTGTTTTATGGTACATGTAATAAAAGGGAGAAATTACTCCGTGTTATTATTTACCATATCAAAAAGAGTAGTCGGACACGTGTTGCCCATATCAAGGTTCGAGGGGAAGAGATTGACTTTAACATCTCTTGGCGTGATGTCTTTATTTCCGTCTGGAACAGTTTTTGTTATTTTATTTTTTATTTATTTTATACGTTTTATGTTATTTTATTTGTAATTTTCATTATTATTATTTTTATTTATTTATAATAATAATAATGATGATAATGATGATATCACTACAAAAGTTCACACACATTGAGGTGTGTTTATAATAAAACCCCTTGAAAAAGGACAGATTGTATACTGACTTCGTTATGGAATCTACACCAGAAAAGCGGGAAATGTTTCAGTTGATTAGTAATCCGTTTGAGTTGATTTTTTTCATGGTATATGGTCTGTATTTATAGATTCCTTTAAGTAGGTACTGGCTCACAAAAATATCCTTCAAAAATGCGTGAGAAGCGCTTGTCAGTGGTTGTTTAATAAATTACATTATATTTAAAATATTTTTAAAATGCTGCCTATGCGTAAATGACTGACTTTGGTCATTTGACTCCTGAGTTTTGAGACGGTAACTTCCAGTCAACCCGTCGCAGCCATCCACATGTAATTTTTTTTAATAGTTCTGCTATGATATCGATTAAAATTTCAATGTTGTACATATATTTGATCGTAAAAAATGAAATATTTTAGTTTAAAGAATAGAAATAAACTGGAGGTTTAACTATTTACGTGTTTCTTCTCCGAATTTTCGTTTCAAAATTTATTTTCGAACTTTCAGGGAAAGCTGTTAACTTGACATAACACCTTAAAATATGTTACTGCATAATTTATCTATCATATTTTTCTGTTTGATATGACTTCATTAATATATATAGAAATATAATAAACTATGAAAAAATCTTTCATTAAGAATGATGAGAGAAAACTTTTCAGTGAAACAATTTGGAAATCTTTTAGAACCACATATTCCTTAAAGACAATGGAAAATAATATGACAAATTCCCACATACAAACTTTAAAATTCTTAATTCTGAATGCTAAACTCTCCAGACCTTAGAATATAAGGTTCATGCACTTTTTAGAAGCACCATGTAATTGTTACAAAATAGTTTAATATTTTTAATTTCAGTATCCCAAAATCTTTCTCAAAATGTAAAAAAGTACTGTGTAACAGGTTGTCATGGTAACTATGATTAACAAAATATGGTTTGTGTATTTCGTCTTCCACAAGATCAGAATGAGCAAGAATTATAGTTAAAGGCAACACTCATGACAAATCAAATACTGTTGTTTCTGAAAGGCATTTTCCATCTGATTATGAAACAGTGGTCATTACAAGAAAAGTATGATCCAGAAATCTTCTGCTTTTGCGTGAAATGTGCAAAATGATGAGTTGGCACAGTTTCTAGAAAAAGACAAAATCCTCACTTTTGAAAAATTGTATCAGAATATTGATCAACAGGATTTTGTCTCAACAGTTACATGTTAGAAATCTAACAATCAGTTGTTCATCCAATTTGTTGATTTTTTTTTTCACTAGAAGTATTCAAATGTTTTTAATTAGAATTTTTGAAAACTTGAGATTTGAATGTTATCCTGCTGGTATATATATATATATATATATATATGATTTTTTTTAAAATAATCTCTTTCAAAAAGTCAAATATCTATATTTCAGCACTGATCAGAAATCAATGAGCAATTTGTTATCTTAGTTACTTAAAAAGTGATAAGAAAAAAAAATTAAAAGAACATATTAATGTTATGTCACTAAAAAGGACTGAAACAAAACATTCTTATATTCTTACCAGGACATTTGAATACTTTGTTACATCTCGATATTTATATAATAGACGTCAGGATGATTTTAAGTCACCCAGTGTGAAAATATTACCAGCTTTAACATCATTTTTTTTTTTCAATTTTTTTGGTGATATTTTATTGAAGTCTATGAAAACCAGAGAAAAGTGTATTCTTTTAGTTGATCAAATGCCAAGGTTGCTCTACAATATCATGGAGGAAACTTATTTGGCTTGACTGAAAATTTTGAGGGATTGTGGGAAATTTAACGACCCTCCCCACATCGTGGCTTGATGAACAAAGTGAGACATGTCTCTTTCATTCCAGGTCTTCCCGGCATCTGAAGTTGGACTCAAAATCCTATTTCGCACCTAATTTTGGGCTGTCCCCATTGTCATCAGTTTAATAGACTCTTCTCATTATCAGCAGGAACCATCTAACAAAGGGAGATGGCCTATGTAACTATTTTTATTTTATTTTTTTATAGGATTTGCAGTAAGCACAATATTGGGCATCATGGTAAAATGTTTAAATGGAGGATCAAAAATTTTATATATTGTTGATGGTCAAGTAATGGCAATTGTATGTGACAATAACAAGGTCCATCAATCTCTTTTTTTCCCAATATTTGACATTGTTTTTAATAAGCCTTGGATAACTAAAAATAGCTTGTACTTACTTTCAGATTATATCCACCTTTTTAAAAATATTTAGAATAACTGTATTACTTCTGAATTGTTTTATTCTGAAGGCAAATGATGACAGCAAAATGGAAAATTGTAAAAGGTCTTTTTGATTATATAAAAAAAAAATTGTTAAACTGTCAAAACTAACTGATATAGCAGTTTACTCAAAACCTGTTGAGCAACAAAATGTTTGCCATCGTTTAAAAGATTTTTTGATCAAACTGTAGTTGCCATTAAAACACACCCATTATTAAATGGGGGGGATACTAAAGAAACAGTTAATTTCAGTGAAAAAGTTAATATTTTGGAAAATAAAAAAATAAACAGTGATATTAAGAAAAATGATCCACTGAAAAAGGTGATATCAGATTTAGATGATAAACATCTGTTATTTCTTTCTAAATTTTTGAAAATGACAAAGAATGAAAGGAAATCAAGAAAAAAGAATGAAATCATTAGCAAGAGATTACTTTAACCATTGAACATACATGCAATGTCTTAATTGACGTTTGTAGATATTTGCTAAACAGTGGGTTTAGTTTTGTCATGCTTGATGAATTTACCACAGACTATTTAGAAAATCAATTTGGAAAATTAAGACAAAGTTCTGGGGGTGCATATTTTATAACAGTTTAAAATGTTATTGAAAAATGTCAATAATGAAAAAAATTAAAAAATACTTAAATGTTGAAGTCAAAAAATACCTTGATCCAGGCCATAATTGCTCAAAATGTGGACAAAATGGATGAAATTGGATGCCAAACATTTGATAACTTACCAGACCTTGAAACTAGGATCTCTAAAGATATTAAAATATCACTTTTGTATATGGCAGGCAATGCTACAAGAAAAGACTGTTCCATAGAAGAGGAAATATTTAATAATATTATTTTTTATTTTCAAGAATATAAACATTTTGAAAGAAATAGATTGTGGTAATTTCAAAATTTCATTGGCTATCACAGGGATACCAGATAATTTTTTATTTTCAATTTTCCTCTTTTTACATATATTTAATTGGTTAACTCCCCAAATTATCCTGTTAATTAATTTTGAGTTCTTGTTAATGTAAATTGATTTACTGGTAACATCTATTATTGTATCATAGCAAAATAAGTATTTTCTTCAACTTCTGTAAAACAAATTTTATACATAACAAAAATCACAAATTTGTAAAGATTATCAAAATTGCTTCTCTGAAATTCACATTTTTTGTAAAGTATTTTGAGACTTTGTTGATATACGATTTTGTAAAATGAAATTGTTTTCTGATAGTATTATACAATTATATTTTCTGTAATCAATTAACATAAACAAATTAATTCATTATTTTTGCAATATTATTTAAAAATGTCTAATTTATGGTGAATTTAGTAATTTTATGGTATTTTTGTTCTTTCTTTGCATTAACTAATTACTGGACATTACTAATAATTTCCTTGCTAAAAAAATGCTGTCAGTAATTGTTATTTAGTAGCAATTTAGGTTTCCACATGTCTGCCACCAGTCGTGGACCCCAGTCGCTTGGTTGCCAGGCCTGGTATAAGGATCACCTTGCATTATATATAATTGTTAGGCCTTTTAGCATAAAATGTCACAAAACAGATCTTGTATATTCCCTTTATTAATTTGTTTAATCAATTTCAGGGAATTTCCTGTCTTTGAGATGTTCAATTACAGCGAATCCCAAATATCTTTCACAAACAATTGTTATCAACACTTGTCTACTTTTTTAGTTTTTTCACATAAAAATTTCTGAAAATGTGTACTTGTGTATTGTTGTTATACTGGAACGTACCTATTTCTATTGTAAATAGACTCTCCCACAGATAATAAGTAGTAGTTGTAGCAGTCACCAGTTAAGCTGAGTGAGTTGTGTGAGTCAGTCGATGTCGGACATTAAAGTAGATTGCTGTGTCATTAACTATTATTGCAAGTTCCTAACATTTTGTACGTCGAACCTAATTTAGGGCTGGCTCAGTGAAATACAAGCCTCCACTGTGAAAAGTACTTTACAACAATTGTAAAACCTGCAAATTTTTTGCCTTTAAATTTCTTGCATTATACACAAATATATATATTCATGAATTATTCATACAAAAACAAATGCAAAGGTTAATGATTTAATTGGCGAGAAATCCATCGTCGCAAACAATTCAAATAATATACAAAAACCTCCGAACCTGTTATGAATGAAAAGATCCTTGTTTCTATAAATTTCTGCTGCATTAGTTCTTATTTTTACTACAAGCTTTCGTCTGTTCCTACAGACATCTTCAGGTATGGAATAGATGTTGTTCTTGTTTTTCCTCTCAGTAATAAGAGGACAACGAAAATATATGTATTGTTGTATCTGAAAAATGCTATTGGAAATGAGTTATTGTTTTTGGAGCAAATTTTTTAAATTTGTAAATTGATTGCTGAGTTTGAAATTAAAATTTTGATCCAAGTGTTTTGGTTCTTGTTACAAATTATGGTGAATATAGTTCGAATTTTTTTACTGGTAAAAAAATTCTGTCAATGTGGCATGAACTATATTGTTCAATAAAATCAAACAGTAATGCACAAAAACAATAACTCATTTCCAATAGCATTATCCAAACATATATTTTCGCGCCCCTTATTACTTGGATCAGTTATTTTAATTTCGATAAACAGACGCAATCAATTTAGCAGAAATTTATAGAAACAAATTTTTTTCAAAAATTTTGTATTATTTGAATTGTTTGCTAAAATTTGTAAATTGATTGCATTTGTTTTGTTTAATTCATGAAATTAAATATATATATATATATATATATATATATATATATATATATATATATATATATATACACACACGAGGACAGTGGAGTAGGGCGTAGTGGTTCAGACTGAGGGCTTTGAAAGCTGAGTTGAATCCATTACATTCACTTACGTGCTAATACTCTTGAGAAAGGTATGAATCCTCTTCTCCCTCCAGCTATGGGTAAATAGCAGGACAGACTAGGTTCTATAGCCTTGGATGGAAACTGGACTAGGAGAATGACAGCTCTGTGGATGTTTGTTTGGGGACCTTGTGGCACATAGGGCACCAGGTCTCTGTATTCAGCCCTTCAAAAAGCGTGGATGGTTCTGCACAAACCACTATAATCAAATCATATGTGCTGATGTCTGGCTGTTGGTTCCTAGGAACCGAGTTGTTTGACCCTCATACATCGAATATGACAGGAGAGTCCACCATCATATATATGGATATATATATTATACACACACACACACTAAATATTGTAACATTGTTTTGTGTCTCTTGATCAACAGAATTAGATTTTATTAGTTGAGCAGCATGGAATATTCGCTAGCACTACTTAAGTAGATGGGTCCATTAGTAAAAAAATACAGAAACATTTGATTTTAAATATTGCATTTGACTGCCCCAAGTTGAGGGTTTTAACCTGGGGATATCAACTATCAGCATTTATTTTTTTTCTCTGTAAACATTTAGGTCTGGTTAACTCAGATATCAGATTTTTTTGTGGATAAGAACTTTAATTGATACAAGTCCTACTAATTAATAGATAGCTGGGGGGTTGGGTTGGGGAGAAGAGGTGGATTTATTTCTTTCCCAAGAGTAGTTTTATGTAAGTGAATATAATGAACCTGACTAGAATTGGAACTTGGCTTTCTGAGCCATTATCCATTACACCACATGCACATCCACGCTTACAGCACCTGGTATTCCCAAGTGGTCACCCATTTAGGTAATGACCAGACTTGATGTTGCTTAACTTTGGTCCTGTTAAAGAAAGAGTGTACCTTCTCAATCTAAGCTGGTTGTTATTAATTTCCCTGTTTAAGAAAATAAAAGTAGAAGGGGTAGCAACTCAGATGTGTGTACCCAGCAAATCAATTATAGAAATAAGGAACAATGTTTGACAAATAAAAAAAACCCAAAAAAAACTTCAAAAATAAATATATATATATATATATGTGTTTTATTAAGAGATTTACAAAAAATAAGATGGCTTAAAAAAAAAAAAAAAGCTAAATGTTAAAAAATATTCAGAAGTGCAAAATGCAATAGTTTTTAAATTTAAGGATAGTAATTAAAAAAAAGAAAGATAGAAAAAAGAATTTGAAAACTATAAGTAGATAATATATAACACAGATATTGAGCTTTTAGTGTGTATTTTAGCCTTTCAAATTTTTGTTATGGGGTGTTTTTTTTTTTTAGGTCCCCTGTGAATATTTGGAATATGCGGGACTAAGTGATGATGGATGTGTTCTTGTGGTGCATGAGTAAATTGTATTGAATGAATGGGTCATGAGTCGGAGTAACTAGGACAGCCCCTCTCTATTTCCCTCTCGGCCTTGTGCTACAATTCTGTATTGTTCAGAATAAATCTCAAATTACTATAAAGTAGAGTTGGGGGCTTTTAACCTCAAAATGCATGGGAGAATTAAGCTCCAATTTCACATTTATTCATATAGAAGTAACTTTTTTTTTTTCTACTACTTGATATTTCATGCCTCAAAAGGAGTGAAATATTACTTGATGGAATTTAATATTATTAAGAATAATGCTTGATATTTTCTCATATTATGATTTTCTCATTGTGAGATTGCTTATACTAATTTTCACTCGATATAAGGCCTAAGAGCCACTCAAGATAGAACCTTACCGAATGATATTGTAAGACTGAGTGTAAGATTTGGTTTATTTTGTTTAGTGGCAGGTCTATTTCTATTGGTTATTTAATGCCAAAATCTAAATATTTTGAACATAATTTTATAGCTTCAAGTATAGATAAAAATGGTCATTTTACCTTTGTTTTTTTTTTTTAAAAAAAAAAAAAAAAAAAAAGGATTGGTAGTCATTTTACTATAAATAACTATTGTTAGTAATTTTTTTTTTTATGTAAAAATATATATTTTTATACTTGCATAGTGCTTTTTTTTTTCTGGGTCCCTCACAGGTGCTACCACCCCGGGTCAGGGTGGACCTGGGAACAACAGCAATTAAGAGGTTGTCCCATGCTCCTCGAAACCTCCTGATCAGAGGCCTTGTTGCTGGATGTAGTCTATCATCATAGCCAGGAGTAACAAGGAAAGCAGTGCAGTTTATGTGGTTATGTAAGAAAGATAAATGGTTAACCCTAGATTTGAAGAGGTTAATATTGTAATGATCTTGGGAGTCAGTTCCAAAAAGCAGCAGCTCTTGAAGAAGCTGTTTGAGTGAAACTTCCTCCCTACTAATGGAATATGAAGGTAATAAGGATGATTCATTCTCATGTACATGGTGTGGGGAGGGGTCCCAGCTACAAAGGTCATGACTGGTGGAACCGAGTAATGTAGCTTGTCTGAAGACTTTCCATGGAAATAGCGATAGAACAGCAAGAGGCATACAATGTTTATTTGTAGGGAAGGGGTTGTTAGGGTAGAAAATAATTCATAACCCACAAGGCCACCTAGATGCTTTTGAACTATCAAGTCAGGTAAGTGAAGACTGGGCAGCTCCAGCCCAGATATGGCAGCAGTACTCCAATTGTTTTGATCCAGCTTTTGTAAAGGTAAAGTATAGCAGGAGGAATTTGGTACTTACTGGTGTGGTACAAGGAAATGACTATCTTTTCCAGATTGATATTTGGTGCTCGATGGTCAACTCAGGAGTAAGGAACCAGGTAAAGAATCTTGTTACAGCTTGTAAAAGGCTTTATTTATTTTGGCAGCCAGGAAATTCACCAGACATCACTCTAAGAATCCAGACTTGAAATTAATATCCTCCTGGGTACGATAGAGCATCTTTTTAAACTGCTAAATGAAACCCAAATGAAGGTTGAAGAACTTAAATGTAGATGTCGGGATTATTTATCTCTAAATGTGTAAAAAATAATAAATTATTATCTAATTATGAGAACTAATTTTGCTTTAATAAACAAGGCAAGAAGATTATATTTTTTTCCATCAAGTTCTAGTTAAAAATCTTAAATGAACGTTTATGTGTTGTTTTCTGCTTATAGACTAAATTGAAAATACAATGAAGAATTTTAAAATTTGTTAAAGACAAACATTTTAGTCAAAATGTGAAGCAGGTAATTATAAATGAAAATCTTTTGATAAAGACTTTTCAAACTTGTTTTGATTGTGAATGGTCGGAATATATTAATATTCTTTATATAGAAAATGAATGTATCAAGTACAATTCTTCAAGTATGATACAAAACAGTCTGAACATGATTAATAAGAATGTTCCCCTGTAAAATCATTGAAGGGGATTGAATTGAAATTTTAAAATAATCTTAAAACTCTTATAAAATTACAGTAAAATTTAACTAATCTTTGTATTTATTCATTTTTAAAAACTTTCATATTTTTAACTTTCATTTTTGCTACAATATATATTATTTGCATTGAAAACAAATATTGAATAGATCAAAATAAATATTAATTTCTGAAATATTTTAATGGTGTTTTTATTATTATGCTACCAACATTGTAAATGTGTTATTTATTATTATTATGCAACCAACATTTTAATGGTGTTTTTTTTTATTATTATGCTACCAACATTTTAATGGTGTTTATATTATGCCACTAACAACTATAGAGGATAAAGTTAAAAAATGCTTGATTTCAGGATACTTAAAAAACTTTTTGCATTGTTCAGAGATGATGTGGGGGGGGAGTTACTAAGAGTTTTTCAAGATTCTTAGTAACTTCCCCCCCACATCATAAAGATGCCTGTTTAGAAATATCTTTTGGGCAAATAAAATAGGACAACAGCATTCTTAATAGCAAAATTTCAGAAACATTTTTGCAAGTATAAAACAAGGCTGGATTTTGTGAAGGTTTCTGGTGGGAAAAAAAAAAAAAAAAAAAAATATTGAAGGTATGTTGATTTGAGGTTGCTTCCAAAAAATTCAATTTATTTAGGAGTCAATTCAGTTGATTTCTTCCTGATTTTCATTAATTTTCCCACATATGTAGCCATAATCAAAATTTGATATTTATTCTCTGTGAGAGTTAAAAAAAAAATTCTTAAATTAATCAAGTTTCAATAAAAGGGCAGGTGGTCACTGAGCAGTTCCTTAAAAAGAGTTCGGATTGGTTTGTCCTTTTTTTTTTTCACCCTTCCCTCATCCTCCCCACCACTTTCCAACTTTACATTGGTTGAAAAAAAAAAAAAAAAAAAAAAAAAATCTTACACTATTGTTAACTGTTATTTTCCATCTTACAAATCAGAACGTAAATGCTGATTGACTCTTGGCTTGTCAATGGCTTCTCTTATATGTTTGTAGATCTCGGTTAAGGACGTCTGTGGACCCCAAGCATTTAGAACAACACCATTTTCATTCACTAAGTACTTCCAGAAATTCCAATTCGGCTCTTTGCCAGATGTTTCTATAATAAAATAAATAAATTGTAGAGAAATCGTGTAAGGTTTAGAGATTACCAATAGACAATTATATATTTACAAGAGAGAAAGATTTTTGCATACTATCAAAACAACACAAATTTATTAATAGTGAAATACACAGAAAAGAACAAAAAAAATGTTGACATTTAATATTAACCAAAAATAAAATTTGTGTGATGCCTGGTGATAAGGCAGAAGGTGATACATTGTTGGTGCTAACTCATTTAAGGTAGTAACTGTGATTACTAATTATTCCAGGTGCTGTTTGCAATAAAACAATTAGATGTAACAATGCAGTGGTGAAGGAATGCATTTAAACAAATGAATTTAAAATGAAACTGAAGATAAAGATTTATTTATCAACAAATAATATATTCAGATGATATATACATCATGTGGTGAATATAAGACCTTTGAAAAGAAGGGCGAGCTCACATATACGCACTTGAGATGTTTTTAAATACACATTTCAAAATGTGTGTTCATATACACACATTTAAGTGTGTTTAATAAAATCCATGAGAAATGGAAAAGTATCCAGACACACATTGAGGTGTGTTTAATGATAAAACCCTTTGAAAGTGGAAAAGCTTGTACCTTGGTTTCATTGTAGAATTTACATTAGAAAAGCAGGAAATGTTTCAGTTGATTAGTAATCCATTTGAGTTGACAATGCAGAACCCATGCTCCAACTGGATTTTGCTTGCTTTATGTTCTGTATTTATAGATTCCATTAAGCAGGTGCTCACCCTCAAAAATGTGAGGGAAAATGCTGTAAGTGGTTGATTAATAATTTACATTACATTTTGAATATTTTCAAAAGTGCCACTTGGAGACAATGTGCAAATGACCAATTTTGGCACTTGTCTACGGAGATGGAAACATCCGGTCAAACCAACAAAACTGTTACCCAAAGAGAAATAAACATTTTTTTTTGAATACGTTAATATGTTTGTGAAGGTTACCAAGTCTTTTATGCAAATTGTTATGGCAGTGAAGAAAACAAATGTGTCTCCTTCAAAAGAAAACTGATAATATTTGCTGGTAATTGTTGTGTTGTAGATAGGAAAGGTTGACACACATATAGAAAACAAGTAGTTTATTCTGGAGAATAATAAAGTACATGGTTGAGAACACAGAGTAATGTGAAACAGTTAATCATTAACTCCTCTCCCTCAGTAAAAGAGAGTGCTGTTTAAATAGTCTTAGACTAGTTCATCTTGTGGGGGTGTTCAGCTATTCCACAACAGTATTGTTCTGTTGGATTTTTGTATTCCTTAAATGAGTTTGGTTAAAATACTGTTTAGTTAAAAATAATTTTTCCATTCCTTTTTATATTACATCAAGAGTAGAACAGCAAACTGTCTGAATTAACCCATTCTGAAATAAAATTTCTTACCATATAGATTTTATATAGAAACGGCATACAGACTGTCAATTCAGACTTGAGTCTTATGACTGCTAGCTTGTCACATTCCCAACAGTAGCAGGTCAAGCAGGGCATGTACAAGAGAAATGTGAAGAGATGTTAAGTTTATAAAAATTCTAAATTCTCTATTTTTTTATCTGATCCTCTCAGAAAATGAACAATAGATTTATTATGTCATGGCTGAGTGGTTAGAATGTTCACATTCTGACCATGAGACACAGGCTTGAATTTCGCCATGGTCAATTTGTAAGGAAGGAAACTTCCAGATGTTATCAGGCTGGAGGTCGTGGGGGTGATCCCTGCATGCTGCCTGATGTGAAAGGTGACAGTGCCACCTGATGCGAAAGGTTCTACTGGAAAGAAAATATTTTTAGAAGGAACCAGAAACCCAATCCCAAACCTGAAACAAGGGATAATCCTCTACTCTTTTTCAAAAGGCCAGGTAAGAGCAGGTTACTGGATGTTAGGCAAACTTATCTACTGCTATTGAGGGGAAAAAAAAATAAAAATAAAAAAACATCATAAAATTTCAAAGTTTAGATGGAGACGTTAAAAGTATAGGGTTGAAATAGGCTTTAGAAAGAAACCAGAAACCCAATCCTAAACAGGAAACAAGGGATAACTATCTACTCCTATATTGATTATGACTCTTATAGACATATTAATCAGTTTATCTTGAATTGGAAATGCAAATTCTGTGGTGATGTGTTTAGATTTATTGATGCAATTGACATTTTTTGCAATTTATGAATATTTTACTTTGAAAACAAAAAAAAAAAAAAAATAAAAGATCAATCATCCATACTCAAAATTTACTTGTATTATTAATAGAATTATTCAAATGTTCATATTGTCACTTTGCTTTTATTTTTTTTATTATAGTATTTTAATTAGATACAGAGGAGAAAGAAAATCTAGTCTTAAAAAGTTTACAAAAATAGTATCATTTGCTAGAACTTCCAGGAAGTTGTCTGTGATGCTCTGAAGTTTAAGGTTCCAAGATTTTCAAGACAATATCTTTGCAAACAATTATAATTCAAACTAGCTGTTTACAAACCCTGTCAGGTTTACGATTTATTAAACATATACATGAAAAGTTTCATTCACTTTAATCATCACATATATGATGTGTAAAACAAATCCTAGAATCATGCATAGAAATCTACTGACAATTATGCTATGCATCAATTTTTTTTTTTTATATCAAACTTTTTTGCTGCATCAGAGTTATCTCCTTTGTACTGGTGATGCCAGGTGGCAGTGTATTTGTTAGGATAATGACAGCTGTTCTAAGATATTTGGGAAGAGAAAAAGACTGACATGAGTAGAGTACAACTAAAAAATACATTTTTAAAATACCAAAATTTCTGACAGCTAATCAGTTAAATAAATCAAAACTTTCACTCACTTGAATCATTATAAAGACTGCGTTTGAAACCTCATTACTATTTCAATACCAAGAACATTTTTCTTTAATTTTGTAATTTATGGTACACATTGTGTAGTTTTGTTTTTGTTACATTTTAGTAGTACCACTTATGCAAGTTAATAAACCTGTTCAGGGAAGGGGTACTTGTAGGGAGACAACAGTTGTTTTCCCTTGGGTGGAATGTATGGGAGTTCAGCCCCTTTAGAGAGAAGAATTCTTCCCTTTTTTGCCTCCATTTGGGGAATGCTTAATACCTTCTTAATCACCAGGGTGTCCACACACATGGGAAATGGACATGTACACAGCCTAGAGAAAAAAAGTAATTTTGATTCACCTTGCTATGGCATTTGCCAGTTTTTCTGTTAAACATTCTTTTCCTTTGAACTGTGTAAATAATCATTTGTTTAGAGACATGTGTAAATCTTTTTAGCAAGTTGTATTTGCCTTATTAAATGTTTTGTTTATTACAGGTGTGTATCTTGTCTATCTATATTTGCATTCAGTATTAGTATAAGAATAGTTACACTAATGCTAATATTAGTACTTGGTGTACAGGAAAGCATTATTCTTCCCAGCACTAAATAGCTGGCAAATTATGGTTAGCTTATAAAAGATACTAATACCTGTAAAGTAATGTTCATTAGTATTTTAATAGCAAACTGAGCTTTAGTCATTTTCTGGTCAATCAATTAAGATATTTTTTTCAATGTTTTATGTGATGTGTCCCTTCAAGTCATTGATGATCATGCCTTTTTACAATTTCTGTCCTTCGTAGGGCTTAATAAATTTTATCTTTTTCGATCTCTCATAAATTCTGTTCTGGCATCGAGTTACTCAAGTTTGCTATGTATGTTATGCATTGTTTTTGTCTATCCATCTTGCATTCAATCTATCCTGTGAATATCAAATTTTCCAAACCCTCTTTCCTCATTTTGTTCCCCGAAAATTTCAACTCTCTTTCTGGTGCAAAGTGTCCTTTTTTGTTTCCATTTTCTCTAAAACTTTGTTGCTCATGTGTTTGGTCCACGGTATTCTCAGCATCCTTCTGCAGAACCACAATTCTGTTGCTATCCAATGCATATCAGTTCTGCACTTCCCAGGCTCTGTTAAAACCCTTCCCAGATATTTAAATTGTTGTACCAATTTGATTTTGGCATCTCCAATTTGTAATTTGCATGCTGGATTGTTGCTTTTGCTGACAATCAGGCATTATATCTTTTTACAGTTGATGTTTCGTCTTTTCTTCTTGTTTTGTTTTACTAGCTTCTGTAGGAATGCCTGTAGTTTATTTTCCATGTCTCCTATCAACACAGGACCATCTGTGCATTTTATATTTTTAAGATATAAATAAAATTACTTACCAATTAAAATTTCCAGCATTCTGGAACATTGGGACCCAAAACATCAATCTTAGCAAACATAGGAAAGTTCACTTTGTATATTCTGTCAGCAAAACTTTGAATCTGCCAATTTTCCTGCAAATAAAATTTCACGGGATTAAAACCTGAAAATTCATAAAAACAGAAAAGAAAAAAGAAAAAGAGAAGAAAGAAGAGAGAAAAGGAAGAGAAAAAAAGAAGAAAAAAAAAAAAAAAGAAAAAAGAGAGAGAAGAAAGAGAATAGAGAGAGAAGAAAGAGAAGAGAAAACAGAGGGAAAAGAAAAAAAGGAAAAGAAAAAGAACCCATTGGTAATTGGACAGAGAAAAGAACATGGGTGTGCGATCTTTCCCATCCCACTACAGACCCATCAATCTCCTCAGTATTATCAGCAAGCTCCTTGAGGCCATAATCTATAACAAGATTGTTGAACAACTAGAAAGAGAAAAAACTCTTCAGCAACAAGCAGTATGGGTTTCAGTCAGCCTGATCAACTGCCAACATCCTATTATCTCTCACAGAATCAGTGAGGTTCTTGATGACAAACACACCTTGTGAACCATAGCACTAGATATCTTTTCTCACAGAATCAGTGAGGTTCTTGACAAACACACCTAGATACCTCAAAGACCTTCAACAAGGTGTTAACCATAGGTTGACTACACAAGTTCTTCAGTTATGTAATCACTAGAAAGGTCTTCTCTATCATAAAATCCTTCCTAACTGGTAGGTCCCTGAAGTTATGATCAGTCCTCCGGAGCCCTAGAGGTCAATACAGGCATCCCTCATGATCTACATAAATGATCTGCCAAGAATATACTCAGATCATTTGTAAACATCTCTGAGGATGATACGACTATATATGGGTGCACCTCTAAAACTTCTCGATTGACGACTGATCTCTCTTCCAGTCTTGCACTAAGTACCCAATGGGGTAAAAACTGTCTGGTTATATTCAATGCTTTGAAGACCAAGCTAGATACATTCCATCATTGCCAATCTGAATGTTTCAACTGATCACTACAATTATAACCTGTTCAAGGCTAGGGTTAAGTGTTATCTTCCACTCCTATACACAGAAATGGCCTCTAAACATAACTCTCTACCTTGAGTGGCCCATAAGCATTGTAAAGGGTGAACCTTGCTGTAAGAGAAATGAAAGAGAGAGAGAGAAACGAAAGAGAGAAAAACGAAAGAGAGAGAGAGAGAGAAAAACGAAAGAGAGATGGAAACGAAGAGAGAGAGAGAGAAACGAAAGAGAGATGGAAACGAAAGAGAGAGAGAGAAACGAAAGAGAGATGGAAACGAAAGAGAGAGAGAGAAACGAAAGAGAGATGGAAACGAAAGAGAGAGAGAAACGAAAGAAGATGGAAACGAAAGAGAGATGGAAACGAAAGAGAGATGGAAACGAGAGAGAGAGATGGAAACGAGAGAGATGGAAACGAGAGAGAGATGGAAACGAGAGAGAGATGGAAACGAGAGAGAGATGGAAACGAGAGAGAGATAGAGAGAGAGATGGAAACGAGAGAGAGAGAGAGGGAAAGGGAAATGAGAGAGAGAGAGAGAGGAAACGAAAGAGAGAGAGAGCATACCTAATGAAAAAAAATGCACCAAACTTAAAACAGTTTTATCATCAAAATGTTATAATTAAGCAGAAAGACCAAAGAATTTTTTTTATTATCAAATTATATTTTTTATCCTTCTGAGAACCTTCAAAATTTTCTTTAATTTTTTATATTTTTGCATCAACAAGTGATCATAAATAAAAAGGAAATTTTTGCATATTTTTGCAGTGAAAAACACATCGATTACAAAATTCTTGCAAAAATGAAATAATTGTAAGATTTTAATGAAACTTTCAGGATTTATTCAGAAATTAATGAAATTATTTCAGAAAAGTTTCTTTTTTTTTTTTTTTAAAGAAAATCTTGGTAAAAATTATTTTATATCTGTTATAAAATTTTTAGAAATTAATTTGTGTGGCTTAATGCTTATATTAATTCTAACCAGAAATCCTTGGAGAATTTAGATCATCAATTTCTTTTTTGTAAAACATGACTCCCAGTTACAGAAAATCTGCTCTGAATTGTAAAATTACAGGAATTATATTCATTTTTTTTTTTATTTTAATTAGAATAGTTTATGAAGTTTTAAGTCTTTTAAAATTCTGTATTAATTTGTAGTAGTTAGAAAATTTTCCTAAATTTTTGAAATTATTGGGTAGCTAAAAAATTATATATATAAAAAAAAAAAAAAAAGGTGCTCATGCTATATTTAGTCAATTTTTATATGACTCCATAGAAAAAAAATTAGTTAAATTTCTGGCTGTCAACACATGAAAACACCCATCTGTTTAAAAAAATAAATTTCTGCAAGATTTTAAACTAAAAGTAATATTTGTTTCAAATCAGATTAAATAAATTTTAAATCCACTAGTCTTTCACAAATAAAGTTTCTGAAAAGTTTATATTATTTTTAATTTTTTTTTTTTTTTTAATAAAAGAGAATTACATTGTGCTGAGAGATTTGTAAATATGGCTAAAATCAGCCATCTTTAACAATTTCAAAAAACAAACTCATTCCAATCAATTTAAAAACATTTTGCATATTGGAAATATTAAATTTAATATATTAGCTAGGAATCCAAACTAAAATAAAAGATTCAAGAAAGATTTTTCATTTTAAACCTTAGTTATTGCTTTTCTTTCAAGGTACCTATATAATATATATCAGGTATAACAGTAAAATTGTCCAATTGTTAGATTAAGTTTTGAACCATTGTATCTTAGAAATTATACAAGGTACCTTACTGGAATTCTCCGAGGTTTTTATAACACTATTGGACTCTACTTTGAGCAATAAGAATGTATAATTACTCTCCAAGCTTAATAGAAGAATCGTGATGAAATCAATCATAAAATGAAAATTACATGTTCATCATTAATTAATCATAGTTAAGGATCAGAAGCTCATATATATTTTATTCCAGGATCATTTTCCAACTTAGCTTTAAGTTGAAATGATGATCCCTTTTCCTGTTTTGACCTCCTGCTCCAGTTTTCCTCTCTACTATTCCATCTTTTTTAAACTTATTCACTGTTCTCTTGATGTTCCTTGAATGGACTTTGAAAATAGAAGCCATATTATGAATGTTGGTACAATTACTGAAGGTCTGACTGATTTTTTTCCTTTTCCATTACTCAGTTGAGAAGACAGTGGGGCTGATACAAAACCTGTTCTCTTTCTAGTTGAATAACTTAAAGAGTTTTTCAGTGATTCTTACAACAAATAGTGTCAAGATGACTAAATGTCTTATCTGAAAACCTGGAAAAATGAAATTCAATTAGTTTAGTGGTTTTTTTAGATATTAAACATTTTCTGAGATGGACAATTATGGTGTTACATGATTTGGACAATTTTGCTGTCACACCTGGCATATATGATATTTCCTATAAACAAAAAGTCTGAAGATCAAGGTAAAAATTGTATAAAATGAATAATATATATATATATATATATATATATATATATATACACACACAAAATCATAAAATTGAATTTAATGGATAATTCTAGTAAATAAAAAGAAAAATAATTGTAGATTGTATTTATATTTAACAACAAGAAAAAAAATTAAAAATATTGTTTTACCCCAGGCTCTTGTTGTCCGAACTGATTGCAGGGAAATGCTAAGATAGTGAACTTCGCTTTACGAAGTGTCTGCTGAAGCTGAACTAATGCCCGGTAATGTCCATCTGTATAGCCACATTCACTGGCCACATTCACAACAAGAGAAACCTGTAGAGATAAGAATGTAATTACAATGATTTATTTGATTCACATCATCATCAAAACAATGTCTACAGGATGCAAGAGTTTGTGGTAATTTATTCATCATAAACATAGGACATAAAAAGGAACTGGGTATTAGGTATAAAATAAATAATATATTTGATTGAGAGTGATGATATTCAGTGTAGCAAAATGCTCCTTTATGAAGGTGGATATTGGTAGCAGTCTGGAGAAATGTCCATTTCAGTCCAGTAGTTTTGAAGTCAGACCTTGCTACTAGTAGTAGTAGTAGTAGGCTTAGAAATAACTCAGAAATCTGTGATTTTCTCAGTCTTAAGCAGAGGAGAAATATCATTAGCAGAAGACCTTTTAACTACTTCATGCATTGCTGGTTTTTCTAGCAGACGCATCTCTTGTCGCATGGTTTCACTTGCCATCACTCTCCTTGTCTAGGTCAGAGCTGTGATCCTATATCTTTTTGACCAGGCTCAGAGTCTTTGGTGCGAACCTTTGTTTTGGCTAACATCAAAAGTCTCTTTGTGTTAATTTTTTTTTGATTGACCCAAATTATTTTATTTTCTACTGTTCTTTTTTCATGTGTATATATATATATATATATATATATAAAAGAAGCTCTGTGTGGATCTTGTCTTATTTCAGTAGATTTATTGCCATAAATAAGTAGGAAATGATCCTGCAAACATCTGGCATTTTTCAGCGAGATTCAGTCTCCTTCCTCTTTTTATTTAAGGGTTGCCTTCTCGTTAGCTGTGAGAGAAGCGTGTATGTGTTTGTATATATATGTGTGTGAGAGAGAGAGAGAGAGAGAGAGAGAGGTTTGAAAGGAAAACACAAATACCTTATTTTATTTTGAATTCTTTTTATATTTTTATTCATGTATTCATTTTTATATTATTTTATTGGGATTCACAAGGATTTACCTTTGCAATTAATGTACTGTAGCTTAAAGTTATCTCCCTTGTATTCGAAATCTACCTCACTTTAATAACCTTCACAAAGATCTGCTTCTTCTATGTGCCATGTCCATTCAAGATGTTGGTGACCATGGCTCGCCACAATTTTTTGTCCTTTGTAGCTCTTAATAAATTTTGTTTTTGTTATCTCCTCTAAACCTTGTTTCACCATCAATTTACTCAAGCTCACTAGGTATGTTATGCATTGTTTTCCTCTGTCCTTCTTGCCTTCAATCTGTCCTGTGAGTATCAGATTTTCAAAACCATCTTTCCTCATTATATGCCCTAGAAATTTCAACTGCTTCTTTTGGGTGTTAATTATGTGTCCTTTTTGTTTCCATTTTCTCTAAAATGTTCTTCATGAGAATACCATGTGAGATGTTGTGAGTTTCCCGCATGTCGGTGTATGAATCAAGACAAACACAGTTGTAGAGGAAAATACTGGTATATTCATAAAAGCAATTAACAATAGAGTGATTAGTAGAACGAAGGTTGGTTGTCTAAAACATTATCCAAAGTCTATAGTCCAACGGTATGTAACGGGTAGCTTATCTGGACTGCTCACGCTGACTCTCTCTCTGACGCCGCGTCACTCTCTCTCTCAGAGCTGACTTATATAAGAGGGACCAGTCCATTACTAGTTAGGTGGGTGCGCCCCAACACCATGTTCAGTTCATGGTATTCTCGGCATCCTTCTGTAAAACCACATTTCTATTGCTTCAAGTTTTTTCTTCATCTGTATGGAGATTGCCATATAGGAGCACTGATATTACATAACAGTTTAGTACTCTTCTTTGTTTCTAACAAAATTTTTCTGTTTATTAATACCTTCCTTAGCTTTTGGAAGGCATCTTTCATTATCCCACTGTGCCTTAATATTGCATTTCCTTCCTCTGTTAAAACTCTTCCCAGATATTTAAATAGTCATACTTGTTTAATTTTGGTATCACCAATTTGTAATTTGCATATTGGGCTGTTCCTTTTGCTAACAACCGTGAATTATGTTTTGCATTTGTTGTTTAGTTTCTTCTAGCTGTAACAATACAATTTCTCACACATCCTTAGGATATAAGTAGATAAATTCTTTTTAAGTCCACTTAATTATGTGAGTTTCTTAGGAAATTCATCTCCAGACCATCTTTGAGTTAACTCAAGTGTCAGAATTTTCAGGATTTCTGTCTCCAGCTACCTTTGAATTGGCAAACATAAAATTTTGTCCATGATTTTAGATAATCATAAAAGTAGTCCTTTGAAAAAGCTGACCACCTAAAAAACAGGATGGGGGAATCTCTTGTTCCGGAACACGAAGGGGTAGATAGGGGAGGTCAGATACCAACCAGTATCCATAGAAGCAGAGAGAAGCAGGAAGTCAGTAAGTAGGTCAGTGACCAGTGAGGAAGGGACCAGCAAGCAGTTAGGAAGATAGCAGTCAACCGTTGAAGCCAAAGGGAATGATAGGCAGTTTAACGAGAAATTATATTTTTGCTATTTCCCAACCAGAGAGTGTTGAAAAGCATTTGTTGTTATTCTTTGTGAATTTGATCACGGCCAAGTGAACATAGCTAGCTGGGTGCATATGCATACAACCGACCTTGGATGTCATCAAGTTGTGCAGTGATGGATGAGCGGAAAACGTCATCATATCGCTTTCCTTTACCAACTTCTATAGGAGTTTTACTTGCTGAGTTTAATAGCTAAGTACTTCCTTCTGGCATCAGTAGTCACTCAGACAAAAGCTTGAATTAAAAAATAATTTAATGTTGATTTTCAAGGGTGGCTGTCCTTCCCAGTTTTTAAGGTTGGTGCAAAACAATCTTCATGCACTTTTAGAAATATCAGTGATAGACAGGAATAAACAATAGTAAATAAACAGATAGAATTTATTCTAAAATCAATGCATTGTAGTCCTCACAGAAAGGGAAGGCAAGAAAAAAAAAATTCCAGACATTTTTTTGTCCACATCTACAAGATTTGGTAGGCACAAGTTTAAAAAAAAAAAAAAAAAAAAAAAAAAAAAAAGACCTCAGAATATTTGGATTTATTTTTTTTTCTTTCTAAGTGTGGGGCTGAGGCTCTCACCAAGTCTATTAACTATCAATAATAAGCATGATAGCCTTAAGTGGTTAAAATTTCTTAGATGCGTGTGTGTGTGTGGGGGGGCAGGGGTGTTAGTATATTCCCACCTGAAAAAAAAAAAAACACTGGAAAGGCTTGGAGCAGTGCTAATAAATTAATCTAGTAGCAAAGATTTCAGATTCAATATTTTTTAATTTTTTTTTTATTTCATCCTCTTATTTAAAATAGGTTATCCAGCAGTAAACATTTATTGCTTTGATTTTAAATATGCAATTTATTTTTGCAATAAAGATACAAAAATATTTGGATATTTTTTTTTGTTATAGGTGTGGAGGCTGTGGGTTTCACCAAGTCTAAAGATAGTGCTTAATGTTCAAATTTTCTTCATCCAATTTTCTCTAAGACATCTCTCAACATTGCATGCTGTACCTTTGAAGTAGTCAAGGAAAAACTAACACTTAATTCTTCTACATTCTTTTTTCCTTAGATTTACAAACAAAAGTGTTATGATGAGAGAACAACAGTAAGAAAGGAGTAAGAAAAACAGTAAGAATCTATGAGGTTATGTCAAAATTTGTCAACACTTTCACCATAACATATCTTTAAACAAGTGTGCAGATAATTTTTGACTTTCCTTTGTAGTAACGAAAACAGTAAGAATCTATAGGGTGCCCCCCCACGAAAAAAGTTTTAGATTTACTATATAAAGAAAAAAAAAAAATGAACTTTTTAGTTTGAACCCCACATCTAACATTTGTTTTTTTTTTTTTCTTTTAATCTACTAAATTTCTATTCTTTGCTTTTGTTTCAAACAAAAATTCCAACAATTAAATAAACTGTACTAGATTTCCTATTTTTTGTGGGAGCAACCTGTAGCAATAAAATAAGAAACTAATAATAAAAACAGTAAGAAACTAATAATAGTTCAGTTATGTGCCATGTGTGATACACGCTTAGGTGATCATGTATATTTTGATACATGACTGATGAGGCAGATTTTTTTCCCCGCAGTAGGTTGCCATTTCTTTCTGTGGTAGATCAGTTGCCATCCAAGGCTATAAAACCTGGTCTGTCCTACTATTTACCCATAGCTTGGGGGGGGGGAAGTAGAGGATTCATACCTTTCCAAAAGGTATTAGCACGTAAATGAATGCAATGGTTTCAACTGGAATTTGAACTCGGCTCTCCAGTTTGTCAATCTAAGCTGCTCCCCATTACTCCATTGTAAATAGTAAGAAACTAATAATAAAAACGGTACCGATTAATGGATTATAGGTAGAAATGTTGAGGGAATTCTGAACTGAACGTTTTATTTTATCCAAAGAGGTAGACTGGGAGGAGCTGCAAGTCTTCAGCAACCCCAATCAAAACATGACAGGCAGTAGCAATTGCAACACTAATCAGCAGGCAGAAGGCTTATGGCCACATCACATTGAAACACTAGTTCCCATATGATCACCAAAGTTAAGCAATGTTGAACCTGGTAGTACTGAGATGGGTAACTGTTTGGGAATACTAGGTGCTGTAAGCTTGGATGTGTGGATTGTGTAACAGATAATGACTCAGAATTTTTTAATTGGAGAGCCGAGTTCCAATTCCAGTCGGGTTCGTTATATTCACTTACGCACAAATACTCTTGGGAAATGTATAAATCTACCTCTTCTCCCCCAGCTATGGGTTAATTAGTAAGACTTGTATAGCTAAACCATTATTATCTCCAGAAATGGAATAAAATTGTGTACGAAATATATTTAGATTTTGGCATTAAATAACCCATAGATGTGTTGATATGCTGCTAAACAAAAACAATCAAATTGGCAGGCAGGTCAGTTTTAAGGCTCCAAGTTGTCCTCTGGTACAATGGATTTGGTGACAGTGATTATGAGTTCAATTCCTGGGCTGGGCAGCATGTACTTGTACCTGGTGGAAATGGGTAAGCAATAACTGAGCAGTACTAAAAATAAGAACTAGACAATATCCTTAGACATTGGACCGAGAACAATCTACACTCTTGTAGATTAAATAAAGGGTTCAATTCAGAATTCCCTGTGGGTTACCCAGATCGATATACACCTGAGGAAGGTCAAAGGGCACATCAACCAAAACATTGTGATGACAACAAGAAAGTTTTGTCAGGTTGAGGAGGCAATCCCAGCTTGCGTCACATTTTGAAAGTACCTGAAAGCTACGCCATGGGTTGACTAATCAAGCAATAACCAAGCAGTACTAAAAATAGAGGAAGGAATCGTCATTCTACTGTGCTGGTCCAATGCATATTAGAAGGCACGGATGTGACGGGTCTCTTTTTCAATCCATGATTACCAAAAGATATTTACACATAAGTGAATGTAATAAACCCAACTGGAATTCGAACTCTGCTTTCCAATTTCTCATCTGGAGTAGTTATCCACTACACCACCCGCATGTCAGTGCTACAGCACTTGGTATATCGAAGCAGTGAGCAATCTAGTTACTGACCAGGCATGACATTATTAGTAAAAGAAATCAAATTTAGTTATAATTACACTCATTTGATTTAGTCCATGTCATATGGTATCTTTTCAACTACTAGTAATAAACTTAATAGCCTTAAGTGGTTAAAATTTCTTAGATATGTGTGTGTGTGTGTAGGGGGGGATGCTCCCCACAAATGGAGAGACTTTGAATAGTGCTAAATTAACCTAGCAGC
Source organism: Acanthosepion pharaonis (assembly GCA_903632075.3). Lineage (NCBI taxonomy): Eukaryota > Metazoa > Mollusca > Cephalopoda > Sepiida > Sepiidae > Acanthosepion > Acanthosepion pharaonis. The sequence continues at coordinate 677,166 of CAHIKZ030000721.1, read as the reverse complement.
AATAATTCTAGATCTAGATTCAATATTATTTCAAATATATTATCCGACTAAACATTTACTGCTTTATTTACATTAAACTAGTAGCAAAGATTTCAGATTCAATATTTTTTTATTTTTTTTATTTCATCCTCTTATTTAAGATAGATTATCCAATGGTTAACATTTATTGCTTTGATTTTAAATATGCAATTTATTTTTGCAATAAAGACACAAAAATCTGTTGTCCTCATCTTCATTGCCCTGTTCACAACATTTTGGCCATTGTATGCACTAGCCTTCTTCAGGTGATTGAAATTTTGAACTGAACCCTTTATTTCATCCACTGGGGGTAGATTGTTCTAATGGGCCATGTACCTTAAGGAAACATGGCCCACCAGAGGATAAAGGCATTGGTTAGATCTAGTGACTAGACCCAAAGAGTTTTGAGTTCAATACCAGGCTACAGCAGTGGTGAACCAAAACATCTGGAAGAGGCATGTGACGAGGAACTAGAACAATCTACCCTGGTGGACAAAATAAAGGCTTTGATTTAAAATCCCAATCACCTGAAGAAGGCCGGAACGTACAACAGCCGAAATGTTGTTAATATGGCAATGAAGATGAGGATAACAGTCTGAATAATGTAAGCAATCATAATACCTCATCTCAGAGATATAGACAGATATTTACTGTTTTAATTTTAAATGCAACTTCTGCAGGAGTTTTGCTTGCATCAGTAGTTGAACCCAGACAAAAGCTTGAATTTAAAAAAGATTTTTAAATGCTGATTTTCAGGGGAGGCATTCCTCCTCCATTTTCAACATTGGTGCAGCACAATCTTCATGCACTTTTAGAAAATATCAGTAATAGACAGGAATAAACAATAGTAAATAAATGGATAGAACCTATTTCAAAATCAATGCATTGTAGTCCTCACAGAAAAAAAAAAAAAAAGATTCCATACATTCCCAAGCCACCCCCCCTTCCCCCACGCCTCATGTCTAAGAGATTTGGTATCAGATTTAAAAAAAAAAAACTAACAAGCTTTGGTTTCACAATCCATAAAGACTAAAATATTTGGATTTTTTTTCTTTCTTTTTAAATGTGGGGCTGAGGCACTCACCAAGTCTAATAACTACCAATTATAAACATAATAGCCTGAAGTGGTTTTAATTTCTTATGTGTGTGTGTTTCGGGGGGGGGGAATATTATTCCCCAACCCCTCCGCCAAAACAGGAAAAGCCTTGAACAGTGCTAAATTAATCTCATAGCAAAGACTCCAGATATAGATTATATATATTTTTATTCCTTTTATTTCTTATTTAATTCTCTTATTTCAAGATAGATTATCTGACTGTAGACATTTATTGCTTTGATTTTAAATACACAATTTACTTTTGCTTGTACTTATATTCTGGAATAAAACCTATAGACATTTTTCCTGCATATTTATAGAAGTCTTATATGTAACTTCCAGAACTTTTCTAGAAGTTTTACAAGTGATTTTTTCAGGGTCAGGGTAGAAAAAAAAAATAACTCAGAAAATGAAAATTAATGGCAGTAATGATTTTAAATAAATGATGCAGCTCAGCAGAAGTGCCATAGCATTGTTTTCTGTGTTGTTTCTGGCTTCAGTTTTTCACTGATTGATCAATTCGTTTTTTATGGTTCATTTTCAGGTTATTTAAAGCCAGAAAATTTTGTTGGGAGGTAATAACGACTTAGTAATACAAGTCTTACTAACTCATAGCTAGGCGGGGAGAAGAATTAGATTTGTATCTTCCCCAAGGGCAGTGATGTGCAGAGGTTTGGTGATGCCCAGGGCCAACTTCTTGATTTTATGCCCCTAAGACTTAAGTTGGGCAGTGGGGCTACTCCAGTCTCACATATCAAACCACGGATCGACATTCACACTAAATTGTGGGACTGTAGGATGCTTATACACTGAAGTTAACAGACAATTTCAAAAACAAAATTTTTATTTTACTCTTTGATTGGATGCAGCCCTGATATGGATACCCAGGGCTGTTGCACTTTCTGTCCCCCTTCTGCAAGTTACTGCCCAAGGGTTTTTATACATAAGGGAATATAACAAACCCAACTAAAATCGGAACTCAATTCTCTGATTAACAATTCTAAGCCTTTATCAATTAGGTACTGACCAGGCTCATCGTTGCTTAACTTTGGTGATTGTACAAAAACTGGTGTTTCAACACTATATGGCTGTAAGTCTTTTAGTTCTTCAGGCCCCAGTGATACATTGTAGACTAAATCTCTTTATTATCTGGAGGACAGTAGTATTAGGAAAATTGTGAGAAGGAAGTGGTCAAAGGAATGCATGCCAACTCCTTGGCGTAACATTTCACTATGTGTTGGTTAGTCTCCCTAAGGAATATGGATGTGAGATGCACATTGAGTCTTCAAAATACCGTCTCCTTGTCTTCACATTATATATCCACAACTTAAGGTAACCCATCACAGTTTTATATCCACAGGGGTCTTCTGACCAATACTTTGCTATTCTGACCCAACTTTTGCATTCTATAACAATAATCTGAGGCCAAGAAGACAAATTTAGTCTTCTGTTTAGTTTTAAGATTCAGCAAAAAGCAGAAAGTGGCAGTGGCTTAATCCATACAGCCTCCAACCCCTGCAACCTATAGTGCTGTGGATAGTAAAGAGTTGCCAGTGTATATATATATATATATATATATATATATATATAAATCAAAGTGTTTGCTCAGAACAATATTAACAGCATAACAGCAATGTGAGTACTTTATGTAAACAATAAATGTTACATTAGAAAAGAAGTCATGGTAATGGTTTGTCGGTGTCAACTAATTGGCCAGATGTCTCATTCAGTTCTAATGTAAATTTATGATCGTTTTAAGAGCAGATTTTTGTGTTGTTGATATTTCCATGCAAAGAAAAATAATCCCCTCAAGCTAAGATGTCCATATTTATGTCTGTTGTTATGTCTGCAAAGGTCTTGTAGTCCCTGCCCTTCTGAAACTATGATACGAGGCCCCAACTCTACTACATCTCAATTTTCATAAGCTAGTATTCATATAAAATATAAATTTTATTGTAAGCTAATTATGTACAATAATGGATCATATGCAATATAGGTGAACAATTCAACTAGAAAAATTGAAAATAAATACAATGTATCTAAATACTAATTAGAGACATGTCATAATAGATATTTCCATCTTAAATAGATCACTGTTTTGCGTCAATTTTTAACATTAACTTGAGATTTTTGTTGTTAAAAGTTGAATAATTTTAACACATTCACAGTATGGTTAACCAGTGAATTTTATATAATGTTTTTTGAAATTTAGCATGAACAAAACAAATTCAGACTTGGACCCCAGAATGACATCAAAATCCATGAAAATTTTCTTATTTTAATTTGTAACGTATATAAATGTAGGTAGAAAAAAAAGCAAATCTCAATTTTCATAAGGTTATATTCATATATATCATTCCATCTTAAATAAATCAAAAATGTTTTGTGGCAATTGGTAATTAAGTGATACCTTTTTTTTTTGTATTACATTTGTTAACCAAACAAAAATAAAAAGACCCTTTTTTAACATTTTAATTATTTTAGTTATAATATACCTGCATTTTTTCCTTTTGATATTGTAAACTAAAAGGACTTGATGAAATATGTCCTGTCAATTTTGTGTGTATTACACATAGGTAAGTATGGTATTTTGAATTTGACTGTAATAATCTTTTTTATTGATGGCATATTCACTTATGATAGAATTCCAGATTAAGTATAAATGCAAATTACACTATATACAGGGCCAGTGCAAAAGTCTTGTGCCCTTCCCCAAATCTGAAACTCCATCAATGATATGGGTGCCCCCACCACTCTTTTTACATCTCAATTTTCATAGGTAGTGGATCATATGCAATATAGGCGAACAATTAAACGAGAAAAAAAATGAAAAGAAATACAATGTATCTAAATACAAATTAAAGACATGTCATAATAGATCATTCCTCCATCTTAAATAAATCAGCAATGTTTTGCAGCAATTTTTAATATCAACTTGAGATTTTTCTTGTTAAAAAAGTTGAATAATTTTGACACATTCAACATTATGGATAAAAAATAGTGAATTTTATGTTTAAAATTTTTTTTTTTTCTTGAGATATAACAGGTGCAAAACAAATTCACAGATTTGGTTAAAGAAAAGACCCTAGAATGCCATCAGAATGCGCAAAAATATTTCATCCTTTAATAGTCAAGTTGTGCTTAGGTTAATTCCAAACACATGTAAATGTAGGTAGGGAAGGGGTGGGGAGGAGAAATCACTGGCCCTGCTGTTGTTACAAGTTCAAGTGGTGGCCTCATTTTGTCTCAGTAAAACACTTTTCAGATGTAAAATCTGGTTGAAACACTAGAAAGAAATGCTTCTATTAGAGTTTTTTTTTTTTTTTTTTTTTTGAGTTCCAATAAAGGACCATAAGGAAGTTAAACAGCTCACAATGGCAACAAGAAAAATGACATAGCTTTACATTAACAACCATTTCAGGATTAAAGTAAATACAATTACCACTAAAAAATTATATATATATATATATATATATATATATATATATATATATATATATATATATATAAATGAATTAATGCTATTAATAGTGTTGACTTCAATGTTCACTTTATATTTTTACACGCTCTGTCTCTGATATTGAGCACTTTATCCCATAAATATAGCACACCTTAAGACTATATTTCTTCATATATATATATATATATATAAAATCTGTGCACTAATAGCTCAGGGGTGGAAACTCCGACTGATGCCAAATTGGTTGTGTTTTGATCCTTGGCTTGAAGCAATCGGATGTCTAGCTGCACCAATGAGCTGTGATACAGCGAAACTGGTCTGTATGTGGATGACATACATACACGTGTGTGTGTGTGTGTGTGTGAATAGAGCACTCAATACTGCATAGTTCCTGTCAGTTTCATCCCTTAAGCTATCTTCAGACCACATGCTACTTCTTTTTTAACACACTCTATAGAGTGTTGCACAGCACCTGGTGGGGGTCATCTTATCTTGACTTCTTTTGGCTAGTGATCACTAATTGTTTTGGATCAGCAATGAAAGACTTCAAACACAGAGTATTTTAACTTAATTATTTTTTCTTACTCATGTCGACATGTACATTATCTACCTATGCAGTAGGGGATCATCCCCTCCTCACTGAGGAGCCGTTCCGGACACGAAAGAGAACACGTCTATATCACTTGACAGGTAAGAACCCATTCACAGAAACCTTTCTCCTATCTATCTTTCACACGCTAGCTCAGCTAATCAAAATCGACTTCCCGTTATGGCTCACATCTAAGCCCAAACATCAACCTCCAGAAGTCGGGGCCAAGAGACATTTCCCCCTAAAAATAATAGTCTGCTACACTATTGTTTAACAATAGGCCACTATAGGATTAAGAGAAGCAGGGAGAAAGAAATATGGGAATGGATGATCTCCTTTCTAATCCCCCAGTAACCCACATACAGAGCCTGCTATGACTTGTGAGTGTATGAAAGTGAGATGTTATTCCCTTCTATGTAATTATATGTTGGTAATAAATTTACAGACGTGTATTGTTTGGTGGGTGTGCTACAGTATAGAAATGTTTTTTAGTATTATGGTTATTGTTTGCATCATGTATTTTTGAATTTATCGAGGATTAAACTGCATAACTAGTAATGAGATTTAGAGACTGGTTTTTCTTGGTTTTGCAATAGTCAAATTTTTACATCTATTGTCATTGGATACCAAAAATCCTACTGCTTGTCTAGTGGGTAAAGGGAACACTAATTCTTTTAGCATACAGATTTTGGTGGTAAAAGAATAGAAGTTTTCCTCGAAAAAATTCAGGGACTTAGTCTTTTCTAGGAAGGGTAAAAGTCACCAAGTGATAATATTTCATCCCAGCTAACCTGGGATGAAATATTATCACTTAGCGACTGCTACATTTGTTTGGGAAATGGCTTCAATTTTTTTTATAAACAGCCTGTTGTACTCTTTGGTGAATAAATACTCACTTTTTTAGGCCAACTTCATATGCAGCTAATGCTACTGAAGTTACACATGCAATATATATATAAAAATTCTATATATGTGTGAATTTCACTCTGAATTAGAAATATAGTACAGACTTTATATACTTTATTAAACTTGATGTCATGTCATTATAACAAATGCAACATAATACTATTGTATGAAAAAATTATGAAAAGAGGAAAGCAGAAAATTGTGGAATTAAATTTAACACTTGATCTCGTGAGGAAAAAACTGGTTCACTAACTAAACTAAAAGATTCAATGTCCCGTTAATGTATATTTAAGGCAACAATTTTGAGAATTATTGTGAGAGTGTAACTAGATCTGTGTGTGTGTATATATATATATATATATATATATATATATATATATACACACACACACACACACACACACACACACACACACACAGACAGACAGACACACACACCAGCAGGGGCGTTTCATTACTGGGAATTTTTGCTGTTCAATTAGAGCAGTTTAAGTTTAAAGTCAACCCACCCGAAAATCAATATTAGTAACAACAATTGTGTGCAACTGAGGCACATCACCAAATGGGGGGGGGGGTAATAATTTGAATGGGGCACGGCCCTGAAAAGGGCCATTTTTGCGTTCTCAATCTTGCAAGGAAAGAATCTTTTCCATGGACCATCATAATAACATATGATAATTTTTATTTATAATATAATTTTTTTTTTTATAATTCTAATAATCTTTTGTGTTAGATTTCAACTCTCTAAATTGATTGTACACTATTTTTTATTTTTTTTTTTTTTTACAGACATTAAATTTTGCCTTTGATCTTTGTGCAGAGTGTAAAAAAAAAAATCAGTTTTTTTTTATTTTTCACCTTGAAGGCTGTAATTTTTCCAGCCAATTTGGATTCAAACAGACAGAAGAAATTCATTAGTTGGGTGTATAATTAAGTAAAGTTTTACAGATAGATGCCAAGTTGTTGAAAGCCAAGTAAAATACAAATTTCAAAGACTTTTCTGCACTATATAAGACAATATTCCTAAACAGAATTATTTTTCATATGAAAATCAAAACAATCCTCGAATAAAAGAACAGTAATGAAGGACAATTAATTAATGAAAAACTTTTTTAAAATCAATATGCAAATTAGTTAAACCTGAAGAGTGATATTGCATTGAAGTAGATAATATATAATACAGATATTGAGCTTTTAGCATGTAAATTACTATAAGTAATTTTTACTCTTTATTTATTATCTCTCAGTTGTGTTTCTGTCCTTGGACAGAGTTTGCTCAGGGGCTTCTCTGTCTAAAGACAGAGGGGCAACTGAGGGAAATTATACTGAAGAGGTGCCTAGACCTGGGGAACAGCTGCCTGAGGCTGCGTCCTGCCATTGCACAAGAGGGAGGGGTTGGTTCTTGCACTGAGGCTGGCACTTGTGGGGGCTGAGGGGAATTTTTGTCCCTGCCCGAGTATACGCACTCGGGTCCCCACATTAATCCAACCTTGTGTCACATCTCATTCTCGTGGGGGTAAACACTGCATGTAAATTGCTATAAAGTAGAGTTGGGATTTTTTAACCTCAGAATTCGTGGGAGAATGGAGCTCTAATTTGTATTTATTCATATAGACAAATATATTATAATATATATAGTTATCCACAGACTGTTTTGCTGTATCACAGCTCATCAGTGTGGCTAGATGTCCGGTTGCCTGTGCACACACACACACACACACAGGAAAACAAAGTAATAAATAAGGCACAAAAAAATTTAATAGCTTTATTAAATAAACTTGCATTTAGAATTAACTTATGACTACAGGAAGATTTATTTATGAAAGTAAGTTTTGTTTAAAGAAAGGAAAGAATGGAATTCAATAAAATGAATAAATAAAGATAAGCAGTTTTTTTAATGTAAAATTTGACAACTTTTATTGACAACACAAAATTAATTTCTGCATTTATTAAGAGGCTACCAAATAGTTCAAATTTTTCCAAGTGTGAATCATAAATTTATTTAATGGGTAAAACTTTGCTAAAAAGAGCCTGTTGGTAGTTGTATTTGTATCAGAGTTTGTGACTAAAAGAACAGGCTGTTTAGTTTTATATATTATAAAAAAGACAAAATATATAATCAAACTTAGTGAAAAAAAAAAAAAAATTGCAAAAAGAGAAAAATGCAGTTAATTGCACAAACTCTCTGAAGAGTGGATTGTACACTTCCAAAAGGGTTCATCTATGAAACTTGAGGTGCTGAATATAACATTAATCAGCTAAGTGACAAATTTTATTTGTATTAGTCATGTATATATATATATATATATATATATATATATATATATATATATATATATATATATATATGGTCTTAAAGTCTTGTCACTTCTACATAATATAATTTTCTATTTCAGATGGCTGATACGAAAATGATGATCATACAGACCTTCTCGATGTGTGACAGCATCAATGAAAGTGAATAAACTGAATCCAGTACATGTGCATTGAATTACTGTATTACTTGTTCTTTTATTGTTCTCATTACTTTTTGGTAGGGGATGACAGGACCTACAGACCACTCTATAGATAGATAGATAGATAGATAGAAACAGATATATAGCCGCATCATTTTGTGCCAGGCCTTCTCGATGTGTGACAGTATCAATGAAAGTGAATAAAACTGAATCCAGTCCATGTGCTTTGTATTACTGTATTACTTGTTCTTCTATTGTTCTAATTACTTTTTGGCAGGGGGTGAAAAGACTTTAGGAGCCCTGTGTGTGTGATATATATATATATATATATATATATATATATATATATATATATATATATATATCACACACATGACAAAAGGAAAGCTTTTTTTTTTTTAACCAAGGAACACAAAGGAACTATCAGCATGAGTCCATTAGTTATCTCCCTCTTAACAGTAGATCTTAAAAGAAGTCATTTTAATTACATTACAAATACCAAATACGGCTCCCTACAAGCAATTATTAGTATCACATTTTAAAAGCATTTTATTAGAACTCAAACACAATTCAGTTTAACTATTAAAGTAAGAAGGTCTGGTTTTTAAAGTTTACGCATGTTGTGAATTCACTTCCAGAAAGTAAATGATTTTCCTTTGATTAAAAAAAAAAAAAGTTTCAATTAAAATGATTAAGTTTAATGGTGTGCTTTTATGTATAGAAAAAAAAGAACCTATAAATTATTACCTTTAGTCTATTCTTTTTAAGCTGCAATTTATAGAAGATTCTAAATCGTAATGAAAATATATATATATATATATATATAAACAATTGTGCATGGTGACAAAGAAATTCTGTAAGCATGAAAGGAAGAAGTGTTTGATCTCACAGCTTTTGATAGAATAAAAATATAGAAAATAAAGAAAAAAACTTGTCCTGTTGATTGGAAGAGATTAAATAGACTGGTCCACTTGTTAAAAAAAGAAAAAAAAAAGACAAAATTTTGGGGAGAAATATTTTTTATAAATTAGCATTCTTCAGGCTCTGCCACTGGTTAGAATTGAAAAAAATATTGACCTGTTGGGGGCCCTCTTTATAATATTGATACAGTGTAAAATCGATTCCTGATTTTTTACAGAGCCTTATAAGTTTTATGTACGAAAACAGATTTTTCAAGGTGGCGTTATAAAAAGATTTTTCTTACTTAAATAATGAACAAAAACATTTTTAATTAAAAAGAACAAAAATTTACATAAATAGAGTTCCATCCTGAGTATGACGATAAACGTCATTTGAGTCCTGGGTAAGACGATACACTACATCCGATAGCAAGGCCTCTGATCAGGAGGTTTTGAGGAGCGTGGAACCACCTCTTAATTGCTGGTGTCCCAGGTCCACCCTGATCTGGGGTGGTAGCACCTGTTAGGGTCCCAGCTATGGGCAAATAGTTAACCCCTAAACTGGGGTCAAAACACTATGAAAGTGTAAAAATAGGTTTTAATGCCAGAAATGCTTTTTGAAAAAAAATATCACTAGTAATAAAAATCTTGTTGGCATTAAATAACACATTGAAGTTGATATGCTGTAAAACAAACCAACCAAACAAATAGAGTTAATGTCCTTAGACTAAATCACTTGGCTTTTATTGACAAAAGTCAAGTTTGAAAATGCAACAATATTATTTATATCAGCATATATTTTTAATTTTCTGGATTTTTTAAGATTTTTTTTTTTAAATGTTTTTGTATAGGATTGTTTTGGAAGCAATGCACAAAAATTTGAGGATCATAACATGGTGTGCTTTACCTAAGGCCAAATCATAGTGCAACTCATACCTAAAACTGAAGGCTTATCTCAGATTTCATCATTCCACTGGAGCAAAGACTTTTAGATTCAGTTTGGGTTTCAGGTACTTTGTTGTTATAGTTGGCTTAAGACATTTTTGATTTTTACATTTGGAATGATTTCATCTTATTTAATTGAAATTATAAGGTTTATTTATCTGGTTTTCTTCAGACAAATTGTATGTTTTCATCGTGCAAAATTCACTAAAAAAATAAATTTAGGAAACTTGGTCTTATTACCTGGAAGTTAATTTAATTTTACTTTGATGAAATTTTTATTCATAAAAGCAAAATAAACCAATGTTCAACTTTATTTTTGCATAATCTGTATTTCTGTTTCTAACAAATAAAAGTATTTTGAATTTTTACCATGCATCTATATATATATATATATATATATATATATATATATAAAACAACTAAAGAAAGATCGAGGCCGATCTGAAATACTGAATATAAATAAATACTTTCAGAAAAAAAATTATGATTTTTTTTAATTTGCAACTTTTTCATTGTTTTTTTCTATATATACATATTAAGAAAGTATACATGGCTTCTCATTATACTATATATATATATATATATATATATATATATATATATATATATATATATATATATATATATATATATATATATATACTGGCTCACATAATTTGTGATTTTTTTTCTAGTCTTTATTATTAAAAATACAGTAGAACCTCACTTCACAAATTTAATTTGTTCTTGAAGGCCATTCGTAAAGCGAAACTATTTTTTCATTAGGAATCAAAATAGAGAAAAAAAGTCAAAGTACAATGAAAATGCACAGAACAAGACACGAATGTATACAACATGGAGGTCAACTCAAAAATTATTCCATTTGGGTTAACTCTGTTCAGTTATGTTGTTCGAGAACAGAAATTTTGTTTGATAACTGAGGTATTTTCATCTTGAATTTTCGGTTTGTATTACAAATTGTCTACCAAGAAAGGTAATTTTAATATTGTTTTGCTATATTTTTAACAGACTTTTCTTCCAAAAGACTTTTCTTCTATTCTGTTTACACTGCAAAATTTATTTAAAAAAAATATGCTATTTGTTACATAACGTTGATATTTTCTTACTATGATATGGTTATTCATCTATATAATAAATGCAAAAATGTCTGTCACACTTTTTCAATTAAAGGGACACAACTAACTTTTAAAAATCTAATCCTTTTCTCTATCAAAAAATGCAAATGTCAGTGTGTCACACTTTTTCAACTTTACTCCTAGAGGCTGTAGCTCAGCAACTACCATTTTATAATCAGGTTGACCCCACAAGCAAATTAATCTGGATCTGCAAACCTGAAATTTTGAATTCCCAAGTTTTCTTACTGCAATTGTTTTTGGGGATTTTTTTTTTAATGTGATTTTTTGCAACAAATTTTTTTGTATGATAATTTTTTATAAACATGAAAATAAATTTGGGAATAACTGAAATTAATTGTGAAATCTAATAAAAGTCACCCATGAAATAAAAGTAATTGTTTTTATGGAAAATAAGGACATACCAACATCAAATTATCTTTAAATTAAAATGGCAGCAGAAGAATTGTCGTTGAACTATTAAAAGGTAAGCTTAAGTATTAATGCAACACTTAAATGCAGTGATCAATTTTGAGTCATCCTGCTGCCTATCACATATGACAGCAGTAAGCCTTGCAAGAATAAATCTCTGCCAACAGAGGACCAGATTACAATCAAGAGCCAAGTCTGCAGCAAGGAAAAGAAAGTCCCATGCAAATAAAAACCTAGATCAAACGGCAGCCAGGAGAGCTTCCAATACTGAGAATATGCTAAGACTTAGGGAATCTCAAACTCTTGAACATGCCAAAGGCTTAATCAAGAGCCCTCTGCAGGAGCTAGCTTAAATGCCACCCATCAGAGTGGCTTTTAAGGCTAGTAACAAATATAAAATTTTATTTTTTTTATGAGTAATTTGTGTTCTTTGTAAAATGTATTTAGATAAGAATATGTTGAATTATAGTTTACCATTTTTTTTTTTTTTTTACACAAAACATTTAAAGTCAATAACTCTGTAAAAGTCAAATCAATATTTTTGATACTGCGAAGGGGTGTGGCCTATGTAATCATTAAATAATCCTAATCTACAAAAATTATTTACTAAAAATTTTGTTTCGTTAACCCCTCCTAATTTTTGAAGGTGCTACTAGGCGATGCTCTCAGGACTATAAATACTCTGCAATATTTTTCTCACTCTCTTCTTACCTTATCCACTAAAATGTAGCCCCTCGCAGAGAACATGCTTCCCTTTGGGAAATTCATATACAATATACACACGCATACGTACACACACACATTCACTCACTCCATATACTTTGTTGAACCCAAATGGTTTTCACATTTATTTGTTACACATAGTCACTTGTATACATTTGTTATTAATACATTGTCATTTGTCTGTACATATATATTGGTTCTTACACTTCTTTACATGGACTCACATCCTGAGTCTGCCATGTTTCTTGTGGATATTTCAGGAGACAGTGTGTTATTCCCAATTTCAAACACCAACGTTACTAAGGCAGCAACAAGTTGGGAAGTGCGTACACTGGCCCGCAACAATTTTCCTTATTTTGTTTTTTTTAATGAGTGGGCCAATTTTAGATAATGTGGATCGGCGTATTGTTAAGTTTACTTTAACGTTTCAAATGTTTTCTCCATACAAAACACTGATTTATCTTTTAAATTCCACTTTTTCTTTTTTAACAAATTAGCTTCATATACTGTGAAATGTGAACCCTAATTTGTATTTGAAAACATCAAGTGATGCATTATTCGAAATGTAACCAAAACCACTTTGAAAACTGCGTTGAGGGAAGTTAAAACCAAAAAATGGTACCAGCTAAGAATTATTCTACCTAAACTGATGAAATTATTGTATGTAGGGGCGGAACAATTCCCAGGTTAATTCAAATAAGATATGTGACTTTATTGTTATGTCATTCTATGTAAACTGGATTTAAAATACAGCTTTTTAAGTTGCATAAAAAGTAGTTAAAGCAAATTGTTTTGCATTCGTCATTTTAGTTCCGATGTATGATTGTTTAAATCCAAAAGGATGGCTTAGAATATGATGCTAACTTAAAATATTCAAGTAGAATGTAAGGGAGGTAAATCAGTTTTTAGCAGTTAAATATCGTGATACTAATAAATTCAATTCCCATGGAGTTTAATTTTCTTTCAAAGGGTTCAATCCCATAACAGAGCAGTAAATTAAATAAATACGCTAAGTTGTGTTAGTTTTTCTTAATTTAATTTTGAATTTGTTTTTTTTTTTTGTTTTTTTTAAATTGTGCTATTTTATTTTCTTCTTTCTTTTCAAAGGTCGCGAAAAGTAATTTTTTAAGACTGAAAATGAATCTTTTAAAATAAAATTTAATTTAACGCGGCTTACGTGATACGCTGGTATATACCAGGGAAGTTTAAAAAAAAAAAAAAAACAATTTTAAGTCCAAGCCAGGATGGGGAGTGCTTCTCTCCAGGCAGTACCTCTTCTTTACCAAAAAACTAAAGAGGAAGTACCGAATGGGCTTGGGCAATTTTTCCACGGTATTGCCGTCAAAAAGGCACTTTTTTAAAAAATTGACCTGATGTCACATTTGGTAGCGACAGGGTTGCTAGATTTTTTGACATCAAATTTTTGAAATTTGCCTTTTTTTCATCTTGGTTTGGCGTCTTTGGCTTTTTCTTGGCATGAAAAAAAAAAAAAAAAACGAAAAAAAAAAAAAAAAAACAAACACTATGCTACTTTTTTTTTTTTTTTTTTTAATCCTCAGCGATGAGTCTGACTCTGAATTATAGGAGATTTTGGCATTTTTTTTTATCATACCCTTAATCCTGAATGGGAAAGGGATCCCATCAATGTATTTTTTTTTAAAAAGCAATAATGACTTTTTTTTGCAAACCTATGCCAAATTTGTCTTTCATAATTCTCTAAACAAACTAAATGCCAGTTTTATCCTGATCTTTCACATGCTCGACCCTCTTCTGATGTTTCTTTCATAAGTTAATAAATCCTTTAAGGGGAAAAAGTGTCTTACGGATACCCTCCCTAAAAAAAAAAAAAAAAAAGACTTAATAAAACAGTTATTATCATTAGATTTATTTAAATAAGTTAGGAAAAAAAATCTAAAATTAAAAATTTAAATTTCATAAAAAAATTTATCTAGAAACGTTTTTAATCAAAGGTTTATTAAAATTCTAAAAAGCAAAAAAAAAAAAAAAAAAAAAAAAAAAAAGAAAACTAAAACAAAATAAAACCAGATGTTTCAGCAAATCAGGCTTGTTTGACTATTGTCAACAACTAAATTACCGAATTTACAATTAAAGAAATAAAAAAAATATTCACTATAAAATTGAAGAAATATGGTTTAATTTAAAACGCTTAAAAAAAATCCCACTGTAATTAATAAATAAACAAATAAAATCTCATGTTTATTTGGCTTTTTTTTTTTTTTTACACGTATTTGTTGACTTTAAAACCAAAAAAAAATTTAAAAAAAACAAAAAACAAAATAACTAAAAAAAATCAAAAACAAAAAATCTGGCAATCCTGGGTAGCGATGTGAGCGCATTGATATATATAAATAAATGGGTATTTTTAAGTCTTGAATTTAAAAATAGAAAAGTTATTGATGGGTCGAGTCATGAAAAGACCGATTCGGCTAATGTTTTTAAGCCGACCGACCGGACACGCATCAGAAGAAAAGCAGTAGCGATTTTTATTTATCGTCCACTTACAAAGAAACATTTTTCTCATATTTTTAAACGAAAGAATCAAATTAAATTTCCTATATTGAGTTTTTTTTTTCTTTTTCCGAGCATAACTATTCGTGTTTTTAAGAAATTTTATTCAATTGTTTTAGTTTTTTTTTTTTTCTTAAGCGTGTCTTGTAAAAACGGTAGTTGCGCCAAAAAGTAAAACCCTACTTTTTAAAGTAAAAACTATAAGCAGAATACTAGTTAAAAAGAAAAGTATGTTCCGGTTCCGTTTGGGTCTTAGAAATTATAAGCCTACCTTTAACCAAATAAAAAATAAAAAATAAAAATAATTTGAAGAAGCTCACACACTTACCATTCCGGCATATTCACTTAGATCAACAGTGTTACCTTGAATATCTTCTACGGTAAACGAATAAAAGTTTTTTGAGATAGTCTGCTTCTTATCTTCGAAATTATCGTGTGAATGGAGTTGGTCCGTTCCCGCAAATATATTATTTACATATTGCTGTTTGTCGTGGGCACTGACCTGAAAACACCAATAACACCAGAAGAAGGAAAAGAATGTCAAAGACAAATTTTTCAAATTATACATCATTTTTTCCCTTTAAATTCCGTGTGACTGTGATATCACTGATTTCAGATGATTTCTTCGAAGTTACTTCCTTTCTTTTTTTTTTTTTCTTCTTTTTCCTCTTCTGTGGTTGGCTCCCGTTTTCTTTATTTTATTTTAAATTTTTTTTAAGTTTTGTTTTCTTCCTCTTTTTTTTTAATTTTTTTTATTATAATGTTTTCGTACCAGAAAGGTAGGAACTATTGAGTTTTAAATCAAAAATGTATCCAGATTCTTTTTCTCCCTCCGTTTAATTATTTCCTCAAGACAAACTTTCAACACGTGGCACTCCGTGGAGAATTCAGTAGATGTGTTTAAAGAAGAATTACTTATTTTGGTTGACTCTTAAGAAAATAAATAAATAAATAAATAAAATACGTTTTAATCTTTCGCCGTCAAAGAAAAGTTGGAAAGAAACCCGAAAAAGTAAAATTCTTTAAAATCAATTTCTCCCTTTTTAAAAAGAAAAAAAAAATTCTATATATTTATTCCCGACAAGAATTTTACTTGCAGGGGTTTTTCCCGATTTTGGCACTATTTTACTTTCTATTTTTACATTTTTTTTCCACATCTAAAGTAAAACATCCTTCACCATTTCAGTCGGAAATGTTCAAAACCTGCTGATCATAGCAGAAAAATGCTCCCAGTGTATTATTATTAAAATAAATAATAAATATTTCGCGGAAGAAAATGTTGTTTTAATAAATTAATTTTGTGATTAACGCTTCATTTTAAAATCTTGGCTTAAACAACATTTGTTAATAAATAAATTTTTTATTTATTCAATGCTGCTATTATAGCTATTTATTTAATTCAGTTGCATGAATAGAAAGTTAATATTTTATCAGTAAATAAATAAAACTATTTATTTTGTTTAAGAGTGGAGTATTGCAGTAAAGGCAAAAAAAAATCGTTCAGACTTGAAACAAGTTGTTTTATAAAAAAATAATTAAAAAAATATATATATATATTTAAAAAATAAAAACAATGAACTTATAAAAATAAAATATGATGTTCAGTACTTAAACATTAAAAAAATATTTTTAAAAGACTGAAAATTGAGTTATTTACAATTAAGAAGACATGAACCAAAGTAAAAAAGAAAAAAAGTTTTTGTCGGGTCAATAACAGAAGTGAATAGCTAACTGCATAAGCATGGTGTTAAGTTACAAAAGTAAAACATTCCTCTTGAGACCATTAAATTTTAAAATTATAATCTAGGTACAGGTCAAGTACTGTGGTCTGTGTTAAAATTTCATGGAAGCATGTAAAAAAAATTCACAGCAGTAGCCACTTGGGAACTTCGGCATGATTTGTCGTCAGCAAGCTTGTCTCACTGACTGAACAGTGCGTCCGCTCCTCACTCGGTGTCCTATAGTTTCAGCCTTGTGCCACATCTAAGCTACGCTTACAAAAAAACACCATAGCAGTTAATAGAGCTGCTTAATGGGGTTGCCAGATTGACTGTTGGGGAAGTTCAGGTGGTGGGGATATTTGTCAAACAAAATATTCAACACATCCACAAAAGAACAACTTTAGTATATTTAGCTACCCCCACCCACGAGGGTTGCATGTGGTACAAGGCCGGTTTAACGTGGGTTCTCCGAGAACGTAGGCTCGGCCAAAAATATTCCCTTTTGAACCCGTATAAACGGGTTCAGGATCAGTCTACCTCCCCGAACGAGACTCTGACCTTCGGCGCAGCCTCGTCTGGGTTCCTCTCTGCCCGAAGACAGAGAGTTTGACCGTGTAGCTGGAACAGATCCCAGCTAGTCTCACAAAAGAACAATTAGAGAGCAAATAAAATAAAACAAGTATTTTATATTTACCAATTGTTCTTGTTTTTTTTTTTTTGTTTTTTTTTGTTTTTTTTTACAAAGAACGATCAGGTTTTTTTTTTTTTTTTTGTTGTTGGAAGACAGGTTTTTTTCTTGGATAACAAGTTTTCGAGATATCAGAAATAGACTAGACTTGATATACGTTGTCTCCCATTCATACTAAAAGCGTGGATTGAGTTATTAATTAGACACAAGGATGTGCGCGAATATTTATTTTAACTCAGGACTATATGAATTTCTATTTGAAAGTCTGTTAATTCAAGAGTACAAAATTTCTAATAACTAGAAATGCCTAAAAGTTGAGACCTCGCAGATTAATATATACAATATTTATTTTTACTATTTTTAAAATGTTAGCTTTGAATAAATATTCAATCATTATGTGTCTATATCTCTGAGATGAGGTATTATGATTCAGATTACTTACATTATTTACATTATTCGGGCTGTTAGTGGCTAAAGACGTTGGTTAGATCCAGTGACTAGACCCAAAGAGTTGTGAGTTCAATACCAGGCCACAGCAGTGGTGAACCAAATTAGAGAGTTGAGTTAACTGAGACATCCGGAAGAGGCATGGTACGTGGAACTAGAACGCTCTACCCCTGTAGACGAAATAAAGGGTTTGGTTCGAAATTTTCAATCACTTGAAGAAGGCCGGAGCGTATAACGACCGGAACGTTGAGAATATGGCAATGAAGATGAGGACAACAGTCCGAATAATGTAAATAATGTAAGTAATGTTTAATCAGTCAATTACGTGCCGTGCGTGATACACGCTTCGGCGATCATGTACCTTTCGATACATGACTGACGAGGCTATAGAACCCGGTCTGTCCTGATATTTACCCATAGCTAGTGGGGAGAAGAAGAGAATTCATACCGTAAGTGAATGTAATGGACTCGGCTGGAATTCGAACTCGGCTCACCGATTCCTCAATCTATTCGACAGGTAAAGCCACCATCCTAGGGCTTAGATATTCGACAAATTATCTCTCCCATTTTTTTGTTTAAACCCGCTGTCTTACATTTATCTTAAAGAGATGACAATTTTTGAAGATGATTTTCAATGGTTGATTTCATTATTTTGAATATGTTGGCTATCTTCAGTTATGTGCCATGCGTGATACACGCTTAGGCGATCATGTATCTTTCGATACATGATTGACTGAATGTTTAATCGTCTATGATGTTTTTTTTTAGTGCACGTTCTTTTGAGATAAGTGAATTTTTATGGAGGCCAGACGGTTTGTGTACAAAAATTGTTACACCTGTATGCCTTTTTCGGCTCAGCGGTTATAACCCGCCAAAATTTGTGAAGGATCCATTTAATTTTATGGAAAATTATTTTTTTTTTTGTATATATTGATCAATGACAGATGTTGTCTCAAGTCGTTGTAAGAACCTTAATGCGGTTCTTGTTAGTCTATTTTACAGAATGAAATAGAGCTCAGGTCAGAAGCTATTTTTGACAGCAGGAGGACAAAAAGATGAAAGAGCAGAAGGCTGTTGACTTCAAGAAGAGAGCATGAAGAAGACACAAAGTTAACAGCTAGCTGCAGAAAGAGTAAAGTATTTTGAAGTTCAAGTGAAAATTCTTCTGAGGTTCGACAACAAAGAACGAAAAAAATTCAAAGTGATTTTCCCAAGCACGAGCTGTGAATGTTAAAAGGGACTTTTCTAACGTTAGTATATGTCCCAGAGACGCTCGTGAGGCAAGTAAAAGTAGGCGTTTTCATTTTCACTAAAAGGTGATTGCACCTTTGTTTTTACTGCCTTCTTGAATTGTTTCTCTTTGTTATTTTCAAAATCCTTATCTTTTCCCAAACTATTTTTTCCATTTTTCGATGGTAATCTTTATTTTTCAAAAATTGTTATCTTGTCTTAATAGTCGCACAAAAGGAAATTTTTGTGCAAACTTTGTATCTGTACCTTTTAGTAATTTTAATAAATGTGTTTCATTCTACTCTCCGGAGGCGTATGTTTGTGTGGGAGGAGGGCTTCTTAGACCCCAGCGAAACACGTGTCGCATACAGCAGGGTACTACCGCCACACTATTTCCAGGAATTTTTCTGCCTTTCAGGATGCCTTGGGAATACCTGACATCTTTGGAAGTGTGCAGATGGCAGCACTGCTTGGAACAGCTCATGTGTTGTCTTTAAGCTGTAGTTAAGACTAGAGATTAGATCATCATCACCCGACTGAAATATCTAAGAGTTGGAGAGGATGCCAAGTCAAATAACAGTAATAATAATGATGATGTTTAAGAAACTGATAAGTCAGCCAATTTTATACCCCCGATAGAATACAAAGTAAAAAATTCTATGGAAAAATATCTGTCCTTTATTCTTTGTGCCGACCAAAAAAGATCTGTTATCTTTAAAACTCGGAAAACGATGTTGTGGTGTCTTCCCTCTAATGAGGCTATTATGGACTCTTCCACTTACTATAAAGTAGTAGGAAAGTAAGCCTAGGGGGAACGGTGATATAAACTGTTCATTACTGCCACATACGACCTACGTGGGGGGGGACGTTAAATATAACGGTGATATAAACTGTTCATTACTGCCACATACGACCCACGTGGGGGGTAAATATAACGGTGATATAAACTGTTCATTACTGCCACATACGACCCACGTGGGGGAAATATAACGGTGATATAAACTGTTCATTACTGCCACATACGACCCACGTGTGGGGGGCGTTAAATATAACGGTGATATAAACTGTTCAACTGTCAAACTCTCTGCCTCGGCAGAGAGGAACACGGACGAGGCTTTGTCGAAGGGTAAAGTTTCGTCCGGGGAGGTAGACAGGCCCTGAACCCATTTATACGGGTTCAAAGGGAATATTTTTGACCGAGCCAACAGACTCAAAGAACCCCCACTAAACCGGCCTTGTGCCACATACGGCCAACGTGAGGCGGTGTTAAATATAACGGTGATATAGACCGTTCATTACTGTCAAACTCTCCGCCTCGCCGGCTTTGTGCCACA
The DNA here is from genome assembly GCA_903632075.3 of Acanthosepion pharaonis. Classification (NCBI taxonomy): domain Eukaryota; kingdom Metazoa; phylum Mollusca; class Cephalopoda; order Sepiida; family Sepiidae; genus Acanthosepion; species Acanthosepion pharaonis. Next base: position 656,581 of record CAHIKZ030000721.1, on the reverse strand, counting down.
TATGTCCCTCGTGGAGGGGGCTGTTAAATATTAACAGTGATATAGACTGTTCTACCAAGGCTGTGACTGTTCGCAGCTCCTGTCGAACTCTCTGCTTTGGGCAGAGAGGAATCCCGGACGAGGATGTGCCGAAGGGCAGAGTCTCGTCCGGGGAGGTAGACAGACCCGAACCCGTTTATGCGGGTTCTACGTGGATTTTTTGGCCGAGCCTATGGGCTCGGATGATCCACGTTAAACTCGGACTATATATATTGACCACTAATATTATCTATCTATCTATCTATCTATCTATCTATCTATCTATCTATCCACAACACATGAAAATGTCCCGTTCAACAATCGAATCAACGCTGCTACAGATTGTTGACTTTCGCAATGAACTGGTCACCGAATGCCGTTACAAGTTTACTTCGTTTTAACATCTTGTTTTCGTTTTGATTGTATTATTTTTTGTGAGGATGCATAGGAAATAAACCCTCTTTCCAACACAATTACATACCCTCATGTATACCATGTTAAAACACACCCAAACTTTTATTCTCTACCCAATGACAATATTACAAATATGTCAAAATGATTCCACACAACACAGTGTCTGTTGGTTAGGAAGTAACTTCACCATCAGAGAAAACAAAAGCCATATATTTATCGAGCATACTTTGGGAAAAGTTTTCTTATAAAAAACACATTTCAACTTTCAAAGAACAGAGATGCGACTCCCACTCCTGTTGAAAGAAACATTCAAACGAATCATCTACAACAACAAAAACTTGGACGGTCATTGAATCTTCGCTGACGATAAGACGGTGACTTCAAACGAATAATCTCTAACAACAATAACAAAGACGGCCAGTGAGTTTATATATATATATATATATATATATATATATATATATATATATATCAGTAATGATAAAAGTCTTTTCTCAACCTAGCTTTTTTTTTCTGTGGACCAACTATTATAAGTTTTGTTCTAAACCGCAACTTTTTCTGTGAACCAACTATCCAAAGACTTTAACTTAACTAAAGACTATTTTTACGCCCTTTTTTATTCTTTTGAATTCCTCTACATAGGTTTGTAAATAAAAATGATTTATTTAACAGGCATGAAACCATGTTTTCTTTATTTTTATTTTGTTATTGTTTGGAATTCGGACATTTGGATTTTTAATATAAAAAAAAACACCTGGGTGACGGAATTTCTTACAGGTGTATTAACCTGATAAACCATTTCCATTCTTATGTGTAAATAAAATAAATGATTGTTGAATTCGTTTATTTTGAAATTCTCTACCGAATATTGTTAGGGGATTCATTGATATTATAAACGAGCCTCCACATAAATATTCTTTTTCTGGACGGGTGCAAGGGCCACGTGACCCCACCGGAATCTCTGATACAGCCCCCCCTCTGAATCAATGATACCCCCTACTGTACTACGTCTCAATTTTCATCAGGTAGTATTCATATAGAGTACAAATCTTATTGTAACCTAATTATGTACAATAATGGAACATATGCAATATAGGGGAACAATTCAACTAGAAAAATTGAAAATAAATACAATGTATCTAAATACAAATTAGAGACACGTCATAATAGATGATTTATCTTAAATGGATCAACAATGTTTGGCGGTAATTTTTAACATCAACTTCAGATTTTTCTTGTTAAAATGTTGAAGAATTTTAACAGCCAATATAGATAAAAAATAGTGAATTTTATAGGTAGTGTTTTTTCGAGACTTAGCAAGAGCAAAACAAATTCAGGGATTTGGACAAAAAACAAAAAGAACCCAGAATGACGTCAACATCCACGAGACTCTTTTATCCTTTAATAATCAATTGTGTCAAGTTTAATTGATATCGTATATAAATATAGGTAAACAAAGCAAATATTAATAAGATAGCGAGGGTCACAAAGCACTTCCCGGGCGCCCCAATCAGTGTTGCCCTCACCTCCGATCAGGAGGTTCGGGGGTAGTACGCACCAGCTCTGTTGTATTGTAAAGCATGTCACTTGAAACTTTCTAATGATTTAATAACTAATATTTAAAGTCTGAAACTTTGCTGGTTAATAATTTGCTATCTGTTTTAAATGCTGTGTAAAATTATAACCTTTTAAATCATAAGTTAATTAAATTTTAAAGTGCTAGCCACTCAGTAAGCGTTGTATAAGGCGGTATAAAAAGAAAGGGAGAAAACTCTTTCTTCTTTCTCTTTACTCACAGGATGTCGGACGGACAAAACATGCCTTGTTTCTCAATCCGAAGACCCTTAGTTCCCAGGCGAACTACGTGTCGCATACAACACGATACAATATCTTCAGTTCTAAAAAACCCTCATGCGACCATAATAATACCTCCAGAACAACCTATCCTATATATATATATATATATATATATATATATATATAAGTAATATATATATATATATATATATATATATGTAAATGGATATAGATCCGACAGAATGAAGAAAAATTTGGAAAAAACAAACAAAAATCCTTAAATGCAATTATGTTGTTTAAAATGAATGAAATGTCGACGTCTGACGTTTCGGTTTAATAAACCTTCTTCAGGACAATATTCATTAAAATACAATTCAGTTCAATTTAACAAAGACGATGGACATAAAAAAACAAGTCTTATCCAAAACAGATAACTGAAAATTTTTAAAATGATCAGCTTTAATACTAGACCTGGTTTCTTTAATATTTCCCCCTTTTTAGCGAGATTAATGCTCGACAAGCATACACATAAAAATTTTAGATCCTAATAGAATTCTTTTCATTTTCTTTTTCATTCAAAATAATCAAAAATTTTAAGGAATACGTTTTGAAAGCGTCGCCCATGTGACGACAACGTGACCATGCTTAAACGGAAAGCTGATCATTTTAAAAAATTTCAGTTATCTGTTTTGGATGAGACTTGTTTTTTTATGTCCATCGTCTTTGTTAAATTGAACTGAATTGTTTTATCATATTGTCCTGAAGAAGGTTTATTAAACCGAAACGTCAGACGTCGACATTTCATTCATTTTTAAACATATATATATATATATTTATATATTTTTTTCATATATATATATATATATATATATATATTCAACACAAGAAAATGTCGCAGTTCAATAAACGAGTCATCACCGTCATAAACTGATGACTTCTATAATGAACTGGTAACCTAATGCCGTTACAAGCTTACTTTATTTTATCTTGTTCTCATTTTGCTTTTTTTTATCATTTCACCCCGATCAAGGCTATAAAGCCGCAAAGATGCCGAGTGTTAGAGAATACGAGTTAAAAAACACTATTAAGGAGAGAAGACAATAAAAGAACAAGAATTAAGAAGACAGTCGCTTGAAACTGGAATAGTGTTCCACAAGCAAGAAGTGCGATAGAAGAAATTGTTAACATAGAACTTACAGTTGCATCTACGCCAATCTAGTACTACGCTTAAATTCTAGATCAGGACTAATAACATACCATTGGAGGAGAATTGTCTTTAAAATAAAGATTTTCCATGAAGTAATTATAGAAAAAGGCTCAGGGGAGAACTCAATTTTTCAGGGCGAGTGGGAAAGTGACCATTACACCACGCCGAGATGCTTTAAATATATAGCAGGACACAATACCATTTGCAGATTCTTCTTTGATTGTGGTAAATTGTCTTTAAAATATAAAAATTTTCTTCTTTGGAAGAAGAATCTCTAAATGTATAACAAAAGCCCAGAAAAAGCATGTGGCAATATTCAAAGAGGATCGAACTCACTTATCAAATAATAAAATAGATTCTAGAGAAAAAAAATGTCTAGCACAACCAAGGAAGTTACACCACGCCAGACCTAACAATTGCCCAAGAATATTTTCCACTAATATATAGTCCGAGGAGGCACAAATACCAGATGTTGCATCAGTATTCTGAAACAAGAACAAGTTTGTTTTCTTTATAAATATAAAAAATAGATTCTGGCAAAAAACATTTGGATTCTTTTTTTCGATTTTTATTTAAGAATCTCTAAATATATATATGTAAAAGTGTCAGAAAAGATGTGTCAGCAATATTCAAAGCAAGGATGAATGGTAGACTTATAAATATATAAAATAGATTCTGGCGAGAGAAAAAAAAATGTCTAGCACAACACAAGGAAGTAACTTTCCTCACGGCAGACCTAGCAATTGATTCGATATTATCTTTCCACTACATGTCAGCGGAAAATATTAGTCCGAGTAGGCGCAATAAATAACTCCATTGGAGGTTAGCATCAGCCATGCTGATGGAAGATAAAAAGGCTTCTCTCAGCGTTTGTTTTCTTTGTAAATTAAATAAATAAATTTTGAATTTATTTGAGATTTGAAATATTTAATGAATTTTATTCGAGGATTTTCGTTTAATCGAAACAGGCCTCTATATATGTAAATAGTAACTTTGGCTTCCTTTCAACATCATCTTCAGTTTTTGTAAGAAATCTTATGTATTGCTTTATTATGCACTGGTTCAATCGAACTGCTGTCCTCGCCTTGGATGTTTTGATATACGCAATGTTTCGCCCGGTGTACTCTGCGGCCTTCTGGTGCCTGTCGAATTTATCTCGTTTGACACTGCTTCTGTTCTTTTTGCACAATTAAATGGGGATAGAAAAATAGCGACTTTTCAAAAGCAACCTGGAGAAGGCCGAAGAATACAGCAGCCCCACCCCGCAGATGATTACGTAGGCAGCAGTTTAAACGAATCAATGTATAATAATAATTCCTTATCTTCAAAATTCAGACAGACGTTTTAATTAAAATATTTTTTAGCACTGTTACGTTTTTTTTCTTGACATTTGCGTGACTTTCAAGTCAGCTTCTACATGTTGCCAACACCAAACCCTGCACTTAATCTTGATAAAGAGTCTTGAAGAGACAAGCAGATAGGCTCATTCCACTCAAGCTAAAATTGTCCGCTCTTTTATTAAAAGCTAGGGTTGCATTTTGTTTTTGTTTGTTTTGGAAACCACATGCCGATTGGGCGCAGGCACTTGGCTTCACTTGTCAAACCCGAACCCGTTTACTGTTTTCATAAGATGATGAAATAAATCAATGGTCTTTTTTATGTCTGCAGTTTTAATTATTATTATTATTATTATTATTATTATTATTATTATTATTATTACTCGCAGATGGCACGCTGTTTATGCTTACTCGCCATTTTCTTTAACGTTTTGTTTGTTTCTTTCTTTCCATTCCTCTTTCTTTCTTTCTTTCTTTCTTTCTTTCTTTCTTTCAATTTCTATCCCTATTTCTTTAATTCTTTTTTCTATTTCTATTCCTTTTTCGTTCTATTTCTATCCCTCTTCCTTTCTTTCTTTCTTTCTTTCTTTCTTTCTTTCTTTCTTTCTTAATTTTCCAACTCCCTTTTGGCTCTTCCGATCTTTCTTTCTTTCTTTCTTTCTTTCTTTCTTTCTTTCTTTCTTTCTTTCTTTCTATCCCTCTTTCTTTCTTCTATTTCTATTCCTTTTTCGTTCTATTTCTATCCTTTTTTCTTTCTTTTTTCTTTCTTTCTTTCTTTCTTTCTTTTCTAATTTTCCAACTCCTTTTGGCTCTTCCGATCTTTTTTTCTTTCTTTTTTCTATTTCTATTCCTTTTTCGTTCTATTTCTGCCCTTCTTTCTTTCTTTCTTTCTTTCTTTCTTTCTTTCTATTTCTTTTTCTTTCTTTCTTTCTTTCTTTCTTTCTTTCTTTCTTTCTTTCTTTCTTTCTTTCTTTCTATTCTTCTTTCTTTCTTTTCTAATTTTCCAACTCCTTTTGGTTCTTTCTTTCTTTCTTTCTTTCTTTCTTTCTTTCTTTCTTTCTTTCTTTCTTTCTTTCTTTCTTTCTTTCTTTCTTCACTTTTATCCACCCGCTCTTAATTTGAATGCAAGAAAAAAAAGTAGGAGAGAGAATCTCTGAACATTTCCTTTTCCTTTTGTAGAAACACTCTGTTTTCTATTTGGTCGTTTTTCTTTTTCTTGTCCCACACACATTTACCATCTTCTATACAAAGAACTGAAAATATAAAATAAATTAAAATAAAATAAAAATAAAACGTAAAAATATGACTGAATCTAAAATGCCCCGCGGCAATAAAAATGTTTGACTTTAATTTTACAAAAAAAAAAAAAAAAAATGTCACTGAACAAAGTCACATTTGCGTGGGTGTTTCTCAAATCATCTCTTCTTAGCCCGGGATAACACGACGAGGATTTGTTCAACAAATCCGCCTAAGCTTCCATTCACGCTACCGTCACTGTATTTAACAGCATAAATAGACACGAATATATTAGATGCACGCCTATTTCAATATTAGCTTAAAAGCTGTCGTATCGGGCGGTATTTAAGCTAGCTACTGTAGAGGGTTCTTGATTGGGCCTTCATCATAATAGGTAGGGAGGAGTAGATACGATAGGCAACAATAAACTACAAAAGAACTCAAAATTGATCGCTGCATTTAAGTATTGCGTTAATATTTAAGCTTAACTTTTAAAAGTTCAACGACGATTCTTCTGTCGCCACTTAATTTAAAGACAATTTGATGTACGTAGGTCCTTACTTTTCCATACAAACAATTATTTTATTTCATGGCTGACTTTCGCTGGATTTCACAAGTAATTTCGATTATTCCCAAATTTATTTTCAGGTTATAAAAATTGTTACCGTACAAAAAAATTCGTCGCAAAAAACCCACATAAATAATCCCCCAAAACAATCGCAGTAATGAAAACTTGGGAATCCAAAATTTCAGGATTGCGGTTCCGGATCCAGCAAGGAATGTTTTTAATTTTCTCAGGGAGTCAGCCTGATTCCAAAAAGGTATTATATGCTGGGCTACGGCTTCTAGGAGTAAAGTTGAAAACACAGACAATTTTATTTTAAAACATTGTAATTTGAGAACAGTAATTTTTTATTTGAACATGAGCTATTGAAAGTTACAGAGTTGTGTTCTTTTAATTGTTTTTATCAGTAGAGGCCAAGATGGCTGAATTTGAAACCATCGCAGTAATGACAACTTGGCAATTAATCCAGGTAGTTTTTTTTTACATGTATCACCTGGAGTTTTGTTAATTACCTACCTAGGTCCCCCCCACCACCACACAAGCCATCTCCTATATCAGGAGTCGGCAACTATTTGCTAACTCTGTGCCGATTTTCGGTTTTAAAAACATTTAGTGCACCAATAGCATACGTATTTTTATGCAAGTCAAGGTCAATATACCTGTTCCACAATATATTTTATATAGTAACTAGCAGTAGAGCCCGGCGTTGCCCTGGGATGTGACAGTAAGAGATAGATCAAGTATCGACCATCATAAAGACTGAAAAATAAAATTGACAAAGATTATTGTTTAAGGTTGACGTACACGCATGTCTTAATTAGTTTTTTTTTTGTTTTTTTGTTTTGTTTTTCTACTCAAACAAAAACATTGTTTCCAATCGTTATGAGTCTACCGATTGAATAGAATTTTATTATAAACAATTGTCTTGTAAATGGAATTTTTAAAGCATTCTGAATGTAAAAATAAAGAAAAAAAGTGCAAGACAATAAAAACACTACCTGCCAAAAAAAAGTGAAGTTTTGTTGAAATCGGTTGAAAAATGTAGGAAATCCGATCCCATATATAAACGAACACACACACACAACCTGGGTTTTATATTAAGTATAACTCGATATGAGTTATCCCCCTTTCATTCTGGCGACAGTGATGCCTCTTAATCGTGTTTTCAAATTGATTTCGTGCAAAAACAATTGTGTTTTCCAATTTTTGGCGCTGTCAGAACCACCGCAAGGTAATTTTACGTAGTCCTGTGAAGTTTTGTTGAAATCGGTTGAAAAATGTAGGAAATCCGATCCAATATATAAACGAACAGACACACACACCTACACACAACCTGGGTTTTATAATAAGTATGATATATAGTATATATACTTTAGTATACATTAAAATTGAACCAGCTAAATATCTTCTTTGCTTTGTAGTAGTTATTGGTTCGGACTTCGTGATGTCATTTGCAGCTGCGTAGCATTGGAAATTGGCGTTTCACGTGTGGCACGTGTGGCACGTGTGGCACGTGTGGCACGTGTACCGTAGTTTGTCGACCCCTGGTCTAGGAGTTAATGTGGTCTTCTTTCTGTGTCTGTCATCAATACAGTATCACGTACGTGTCTTATGTTGTGTACACTAAGGACGCGTATTCTCGCCGGACTTATTTCATCTGTACAACGAGGCAATTTTATCCCCATTCCTTTTGTATTCCATTTGTGAGGTAGAAGTTCTACCAGGGCTGCTTCTTCCCATGAACCGATATTTTGTGGAACTATCTCTCGGGATGATGCTTCCCGGCTCACTACACTTTCAATCTTCATTCATGTCTAGGTCCAACCGTTATCTCCCGCCTACATATCCCCATAAACTGCACCTCTTACTTTATAACGCTCTATCTCGTGTGGCACTCGGGCCTTGTACAGTGGTGGGCGAGATCATTTTAAAAAATGCTTAAAAATCCGATTTAATGATGAAAGGTTAGATGTTAGGTCAGGGTTTGGGTTTGCAATTAGGGGGGGGTTTAGGGCTTGACACGAACTGACTAGAATAGTTGCAGCGAAATATATGCATTTCTCTATATTTTTAGCTATACTTGTATGCTTCTGTACTATACAATTAGTAACATTATTGACAAATAAAAATCAACTAGATTTTTATTAATCATTTAACCCTAATCAAAGTAATAAAGCCACTAAGACATAAGGAGGTTAATGAGTGTGAAAGAATAATAATAATAAAAAGAAAAACCTTATTAAGGAGAGAAAAAAAAAGAACAGAAATTAAGAAGACAGAAAATAATGGTTAACATTGCATTTAAATTTTTGAAGATCAAAATTAGCTGGAAAGCAAGAAGCCGTTAGAGAGTTCCACGGGCGAGAAGTGCAAGAAAAGAAACTCTTAGCAAATAACTTACTGTTACATCATGCCATTTCAACTGTAAAATGATGGGACATTGCTGCCAATCTAGTACTGCGTTTAAATATATAAAGTCTAGGTAACGTAGCTGAAAGTTCATCAGAACAATTATCATGAAAGTATTTGTATTTACTCAACCCCACCACGCTCCAGGAGGTCAGGTTGTAACATAAGCTCGGTTTAATGTGGGGAGCCCGAGCGCGTACACCCGGGCTAGGAACAAAAATTCCCGAGCCTCCCGCAACTGTTGTAATGTGTTACAAACCACTCGAGAGAGTGATTTTCACTTTTCAAGTATGTATAGAAAAGAGAAGCTACAGTATGATGGTGGGAAATTGACCGAAGTGGGATCAGGACCAATAACATTACAGATTCTTCTTTAGATTTGATCAAGGATCTCTAAATATATAACAGGAACACCAAACTAGATGTGGCAACACTATTTAAAAAAGGACGAATGGTAAACTTATATGTACGTGAGATAGATTCTGTCGTGAAAAATTGTCTAGCACGGAAAACGTTAGTCCGAGAAAGCCCAAAGAATCACATTTCTGGAGTTTAGCATCAGCCATGCCGACGGCAGGCAGAAAGGGGTCTCTGAGAGGATTAATAGAAAAGCACATAGTAAAAAAAAAAATAAATGGCCAGGAAGTAAGGGTCCTGTTTAGCGCTAAATTTGTATTGTAAATTAAACCCTATAAAAAGTTAATTATACCCCAATATCATTAGAAGATATACTTTCCTACTGAAGTATAAGAAGTTGAAACTGATCCAAGTTATCGCTTTCCGACTGACAATGTCTTTCCGTACAAGCAGCACCACGTTCACAAGTGAACGGTCTATTCTCTCTCTCTCTCTCTCTCTCTCTCTCTCTCTCTCTCTCTCTCTCTCTCTCTCTTGCGTGGTGTCTTTTTTTATTTATTTATATTGTGTGAAAAATAATATCGCCAAAATGTCCGCCAAATCTGAATCTAGACAACAAAGTACTTTTGTTACTATGTTTCATCTGATGCATGGCTCAAGAAACACTCAAGGTAGAGGACTGCCAACTGAGGTGTGTGTCGGAGAAGAGGGTAAGAAGTGAAGATTATATGGATAGGGAGGATAGATACCGACTGGTTATTGATTTGAAGAGATTTAGTTTCTAGTGTTCAGGGAAGCATACATGCTGGAGTCTGTTCCACAAAGTCGCAGCTCTTGAAGAAAAAAGCTGCTTTATAACTTTTTTTAATTGTTTTTCTTTATAACTAGAATGAGAAGGAAATAAAGATTTGTCTCTGTGGATGTAGCATGGTATATCCTAGCTGTAAAGATTTGAACTGGCGGGGGGGACTAAAGAACGGAGATCATCAGAAGAGTTACCTTGGAAATAGGGATAGAGTAGTGATATGTTTGTGATGTTGAGACTGTGGGGAAAGAGGTTGCATAGTGGAAAATAAGTCTTGCTTCATAAGACTGTGTAAAGGATTTTTAACTCTAACAAAGCTGGAAACTTCCAGGTTGGTGTAATTGGTGAAATAATAATAAACTTCACTAACCTAGAATGGGGTGCTTTTTACATACCTTATTTAAGTTTTTCTAAAATCCATTCGTAAAGGTTTCGGGCTACCCAAATGATTGCCACTTGCCTTAGCCCCATACCCCCCCCTGAACCCAGCGCACATGTTTTCTGTATAAACAGCTGGTACCAAGTCAGCTAAAAAGTGTAAAGTCATGGTTTTTTTTTCTCCCAGCGCACACACACAGAGTGAACGAGTAAGTGAGCGTATATGTGTGTGTGTATGTGAGAGAGAGAAAGAAAGAGAGAGAGAGAGAGAGAGAGAAAAGAGAGAGAGAGAGAGAGGGGGGCGTGGAGCCATCGCTACTGAGACCTTTTATGATTCACGGGCACCTCTATCTCTCAATGCTCTTACTAAAATATTTTAGCTTGTCGTGACCTAAATTTGAGAAGCTGTGTCAAAAAAAACACATTGAAAACAATAAGCGAAAAAAATTCATAAATTAGACACAAAATAAGAAAATATGGCCGCTATTTCGATAATAGCGCCATTATTGAAATGGCGCTATTTTGATGACCGTCGTACTATTGATGCCAGTTTATCTTGGAGTTCAACACATCGAATGTCAACAGAAGATTTGAAAACCGAATATGTCTCCGCAAAATTTTTGCTTCGTTTGTTCACAAAGTATGAAAGAAAGTACAATTATTTTAATATATGTCATGATTTGAAGAAATAAAATGAAAACAACGAACGGTTTCTTTCCGATCTTGTGATAAAAGAAGATGAATTAAATAATTCTAGTGGTTTCCGTCACTTTTTTTATATGTATTTTTATTCACTGAATAATGTTTCTCAGAATAAAAACGACAATAACTTTTGCAATGTTATCCGGGGTCGTTATTGAAAATAACTAGAACAGCAATTTACAAAGCATAAGGGTTTATTTGAAACAACAGCAATACAAATAGATATTTACAAGTTCGTCTGAAGCTGGAAAAGAAAGCCCCCTGCCCCTGAGACCAACACCATAAACAATAGACCAGCCGATCCAAATCAAAAAGGTTAGAATGACATTTTTACCCTCAAATTAAAATGCTCAACTTCAAATTAAAGAAAGCTCATATTCAAATTAAAAAAAAAAAAAAAACTACAAATTAAAGAAAGCTCATATTCAAATTAAAAAAGATCAACTTCAAACCAAAAAGTTCAGCTTTAAATTTAAAAAGTTGAATTTCTAAAAGCAGTTGAGGGATTCTAGAAGGCTTCTATGAAACTCCGGGATGGCCGAAATATTTGAACTTACCACCAGCTGGATTTACTCACAGTACAGATTATGCTGCCTCGAAGAAGCAATCCATGAAACGATGTCTACAATTATCCCACGACTGTAGATGAAGACGTGCAGTCATATACAGAAACATTTAGTCCCATACTTGGCACAACAACATCTTCAAATGGAGGACAATGTGTGAACTGGATAATTTCTAAATAAAACTCCGATTATATTCCTCGTTTTTTTTTTCGTTTGTTTGTAAAATAGTATGAATCTGTCACACTAATTAAAATTTAATGTGAAATCTAGTGTTTTTAATTTGAAGTTGAGTTTTTTTCATTTGAAGTTGAATTTGTTTAATTTGAAGATCAAGTGGAGGATAAAAAGACGTAGTTATTGTGAAGAAGTGCCAAATAATGGCAGATATTATCATTCCAGAGAAGAAGTCGAGCAATTTAATCTAAATCCAACTATGCTTTTATAACTGAAGCAAATCTTTTATGGTTCGAACAAAGTAGTCCGAATTATTTTTTAAAAATCTTTATAATATAGAAATATATTCAAATTTTCTTTTTTCTTTTTCAGGATGCGAGCAATCATGACTGCCCGCAGCTTCCTGTCCCTTGTTCCTTTAAGTTACTTTTGACCTCTGACCAAACCTGTTCGTTCCTGTTCTGCCATTCAGTCACCCAAAATCGCAAAATAGGTAACTCACTGTACTTCCCCCGTTCTTTTACCCCTAATATGTCATGTGAGTGTTAAATTCTCTTGGCCTTCTTTTTTCGTAATGTATTTCAGATATTTCAACTGACGTGATCTGGCAATCATAACAATATCTAAAATTATCTTAAAATCTGAGAACCATTAATTTCGCAATAACTCAACGAAAATTACCAAAACAAATACAAATAACCACAATGACAATCATCAAACCATTTTTTAAATAAACATAATTCGATACAAGGCTTGAAAGCCACTCAATATAGAGAGTTACTGTTAAAATGGTTATAATAAATGATGTGTAATATGATTGAAAGATGAGGTTGTAGGAAGTGAAGATTGAGATAAGGATGTTAGAAAGCGATTGGCTATTCACTGGAAGAGGTCAAGAGTTCAGAATTCAGTGAGATATCCAAGCGGGGGTTTGTTCCATAAATTAACAGTGCTTGGAAAAAAAAATTGTCCGAGTGAAACTTTCTCCTTACATTTGAGATACGAAGGAAATGAGGGTGGTTCAACTCCGTGGACGGAGTTTGGCGTGTCCTAGCTGTAAAGGTCTGAACTGGTGGAACTAATGACTGGAGATCATCTGAACCTTTGCCATGGAAATAACGATCGAGTAGCGAGAGGCATCTTTTCTTATATTCTTTCATGCCAAGTATCCTCCTGTGTCTTAGTGACTTTATTGCCTTTCTTGGGGTGAAATGAAAAAAATGCCTCCAATTGCATAAAAAGATTTTACCATCACGATATTTAATGTCAGAGGACTTGTGAAAAAAAGAAAAAGTAGGAATTCTTGGTTTGGGACGTTAATAGTCATAACAACGGTGTATGTGGTCTCCAAGAAACTAAAATTAAAGAAGATTTTGATATTAATATCGGAATTTGACAGCACAATAGACAGTAAATATTATGGCAATGGTTTTGTCAGTACCAAATGGAAGAATAACATCTACAAACATTGGACGAACGGCCATAATATGCATAATGAGTTCAACGTTTGTTGTATCTTGGAGTGACAGAACTAATTTCAGCTCGGAACTAATTTCAACTCGGAACTAATTTCAACTCAATTTAAAATCAAAGTTATCAATTTCGGTTAATTCCTAGACAAACTACAATGGCTTGGTGTTAATTTTTTAATTTAGCATTAAAAATCCTTAGTAGATAAGATAATTCAGAATTCATCTTTTCTGCAACTTTCATTCTTTTTTGTTGCAAATGAATAAAGTAGTAATTTTTTTATCTACTTTTATTCATTTAAATCTGATCCAATAAAAATGCAATGTTCTTTGTAGCAAAAACAATGGATTGCTTAGCTGATTTTTTTGGTTGTAAAAACTCTCGTTCAAAAGAAACCGTTATTGATCAAAATTTAAGAAAGTTGAAATTAGTTCCGAGTTTAAATTAATTCTGCAAACCGTATCTTGCCGTGTCTGTCGATTTTTCTCAACTTTTCATCCATATTTAAGTTTTTGATCCTTTTAAGCAATCCAGAAATTCGGAAATTTCTTTTGCATATTCTGTATTTTCACACGTCGCATACGCCTTATTTCCGTATTCTCGGGCCTGTGAAGAGAAGAAATAATATACTTTAAAAGATCTTCATACGATAAAAATGTCATTATGAGATGTTTAAATATGAGCTTAAGGACATTTTGGATAGAAATCAGTCTCGGATAGTGAAAACTATGAATTCAAACCGATTGGGCGTATAGTGATTTTCCAAGCGTAGATTAGATGTGGTGCAAGGCCGAAAATAGGGGGCACCTAGTGAGGATCAAACTCACTACTCAGTCGTAACTGTTCAAGCGAGACAAGCTTGCTAACCATTACACCCCCTCGGGGTCCCCTAACGATATTCTAAGCCTAGCTTACATGTGGCACAAGGCCGAATGTATGAGGCACCCAGTGAGAATCGAACTCACTATTCAGTCATAACCATTACACGACGTCGGGATGCCCAAACGAGTGGGCGTATATGTGTCGTTAAGTGCGAGAAGAGAATCATATAATTTCATACTTGTATTCCTTTTAGTTTGGTTTGGTTATTTTTGTTTAGGGCATATCAACATCTCTATGGGTTATTTAATGCCGAAATCTAAATATTTTATGCCTTCAACTACTGATATTTTGTACATAATTTTATACTTTAAGGGCAAATGTATGTTTTACAGAAATATAGGTTGTAGATATATAGGTGTTATATATTTTGGTATAAACCTATTTCTTTAAGGTAGACAGTTTCAGTATTTTCATATAGTTTCCGCATATTGTTTAAGTGAGTTCATTCAGTTAAAACGTGTTTCATCGTGAGTGTGACATGTTGGTTGACATGTTCTTCAGCAAGTATGAATGGGTGAGGTATGTGTAGCCGAGTCCTGTATTCATTAATATTAATAATAATAATAATAATAATAATATATATATATATATATATATATATATATATATATATATATATATATATATATATATGTCATTCATAAGTGTACTGTTTTGCTGTATCACAGCTCCTCAGTACGACTAGACATCCGAATGCCTCAAGCCAGCATCGAAACACAGCCGATTTGGTGTCAGTCAGAGCTTCTACCACAGAGCCATCTTCATTCGGCAGTGAAACAGCGTATTGTTTTTACGAATGTAAACAAATGAAAATCAGCCAAAGTGCTCTATTCATTTTACTGAAGATCTTTGCATTAACGTGTTGTTTATAGAATTAGCTTATCTCTCAACAGTGCTCAATTGAAATGATGGCTGGCCACTCGTATTCGAGGATACCCGTTTACTAGGGCGGCTATCCAATCTCTACTGCTGACGCTTGCTCAGGCGCATCTGTGTTGGTTCAACATTCACAGAGCCCACCTGTGGTTTGTACTGCAACTATGATGAGCAGACCTTAGTTATAGTTTCTGGGAGAGAAGCGTGTTATCTAACGTGATCAGCAATTTGAACACGACCAGCTCGCTCAAACCCTCGCTCACGATGACTTGAGATTTTGTGCTAACACAGCCATCGGCAGCCCCCAAAGGTTCCGTTTACACAATTTCACAGATTTTTCTAACCATAAGACCCGAATTCGAATCTCACCATAGTCGATTTGTCAGGAAGGTGATTTCTTGATGTTATCGATCTGGAGGAGGCGATCTCAGCGTACGGCACCCTTGAAAAGTGCCTGAAAACCATACCACAGGTTGACTCAAGCCTTGTGAGTGAATATATATATATATATATATATATATATATATATATATTGTGTGTGTGTGTGTGTGTGTGTGTGTGTGTGATTGAACATTGAAGTAAACACTCAGCAGCGACAGATAAATATAGGATATTTTAATTATATTATATTCGCTTGAAGATGAAATGGAACTAATGTTTTTAATTACAAAATTAAATTTGAAATTTTTAGCTTCCATTTTTGAAACATGGTTATTACTAATGGAGCGAAAAAAAACAAATTTTAAATCAGTTAATTTATAATATTTATGCTCATTAAATTTACATTGAGCACTGTTTTGCAAAAATAAAAAAAAATATCAATAAGAACCCCGGATTATATATCTTACTGTTCTTTCTGTATATATATATATATATATATATATATATATATATATATATATATATATATATATATATCAACCAATTAGTGTTCCTTACAACTGATAGAAAAACAAATTTACAAATCAAGTCATTAGTTGTCTACGTTAGGCGATCCTGACAGCGAATCATCGCAACACAAATAACAGTCGGCTTCCTTTAATCTCATATGTGGGTTAGTCAACTTATAACTCTTGACCTAGACATGAATACTCTCACACTCTGTTTAGTTTTCATAGTAGTCTAGTAAAAGGCAAATTGTTGATACCCTGTACAAATGCTTCCTAAATGGTAATAGTTATTATTTATTGTTTGCTATTGCTATTATAATTGCATCTCTTTCTATCCCACCAGGTGCATTTACCAGATGAGAAGCAGATATAACACGAGATTTATTCAGAAGCAGATATAACACTGTCATATAGGCAGAAAATGAGTAATTACCGACACCTTAGTTCGAGCATGACATTCTAGACTTATGAATATACGTTTTCTGCTTGGTGTATAAATTGCGGTGTCAGGCTACTGAATGCAGTGATCATTGAGTGACTATTGAGTGGAACTATCCAGTCGAATTATTGTGAATTATTGTGAGTCGATGATTTTGATTTTGATTTAGAATTTAACCGGACGTTAAACCAAGCCGCCCTACTAACAACGCATATACTGAAATGGTTAATTATCTTTGGTTGACTCTTACTTCTTTCTTCTTGTTAAATATTTATTTGTGGTTGTAATTAAATACTGATTTATCTTAACATTGAAGTCTTGAGTTGTACTTAATCTTTAACGGCCACCGTACGTCACAAAAATGTTTACAGGGTGTGGAAGAATTAGGAACAGAAACATTAATGATGAGTAGAAAGAGAAGAGAGTAATCAGGAGGACAGTAGGTAGCGATTGACATTGCATTTAAATTTTCGCAGACTAAAGTTGACGAGAAAGCATTGAGCCAGAAGGGAGTTTCACAAGCGAGAAGTGCGAGAAAGGAAACTGTTAACATAAAACTTACGGTTACATCTAGCCAGCTCAGCTGTAAATTGATGAGATCTCTACGCCGGTTTAGTGCTGCGCTTAAATTCAAAAACTCTAGGTACAATAGCGAAGAGCTCACCGGAACAATTACCATGAAAGTATCTATAGAAAATACATAGATAGGAAACCTTATGGCGGTGGGAAAGTGGCTGGAGATGAGTCGCCAGATCAGGACCAGTAATATTGCTGTTTCTTCTTTGGATCTTATCAAGGAGCTCAAGTATTTATTCGCGGTTGTAAATAAATACTGTTTTATTTTAACATTGAAGTCTTGAGTTATACTTAATCATTAACGACCACAGTACGTCACAAAAACGCCGAAATAATTGTTACAATATCATGTGTTATTTTACAGTGTTCAAAGACTTACCTTATCGTATTGTTCAAGAATATAATAAAGCATTGCAAGAGCATGACTTGTTTCTGCCAAATCTTTGGAGCATTTTTTATGGCTTGATTCCCAAATGTCGTAAATGGTACACAGAACCTGAACGGCTTCTGCTTCATCCCATTCGTCTACAACAGAAAGGAAATCAAATAAAATATCACACATCCCATTTGGCCTTATAAAGAGCAGAACCTGCATGCCATCCTTAGAAATCCGCATTCCAAATCCTAGCCTTTACCTATGTTCGAACACTGACCACTAGCAAATTGGGAAATATAGAATTATCTTTTATTTACAGATTCAAAGCATAACTTTGCTCAGTTTTGAAAAATAATTATCGAACTCCTGTCGGCCTGCTAGACTAGATCGTTACGAGGTCATCGGAAATTTTTGAACAGTTTTTGATTGATTTATTGTTTCGTTCAATGGTTTCCCTTCTAAGTAAAGTCTAATGAATAAAATAAAATAAGAATATTTCTTAAATCTCATGAAACGGCATTCTTAAGGACAGATCAATCAGCTAACATCGTTGCTTAAACCAGATATTTGTATAATCGGAAAAAAAATCAAACACCCAGTATCAAAGAGTAGGACAATCCTTTCCGCACTCACCACACTCTCCAACCACTTACCGACCTCAGGTAAAAGAGAGTTTCGAGGTCAGTTTTTTTTTTTTTTTAGTCTTTCGCCAAACAGCGGGACAGGCTGGTTCACTACACTCTAACCACCAAAGAACTAATCAGGACTGCTGCCTGTCACAAAGAATAAAGGGTATCTCTTACTCTCTCTCTCTCTCTCTCACTCTCGCTCTATGTTCCAACATACCGCAAGCTACAAATTCTGTCTCACCACCAACAAGGATACAAGTTTGCATTTGTATTAAAAAAAACAAGCCTTCCTTTGTTAAGTAATCATTCATTTTGAATGTAAAGACCAGAATTTTGCACCAATCTCCATACCCTAATGTGTTTGTTTCCGATGCATTGTATGTACAGGGGTACAGTTCCATCACTTGGGTTTAACTATTAGATTGTTACATATATTCATACGTTTTTTTCTGGTGTTCTGTGACTGATCTTGAAGAATAACACTGGTCAACTGGTGGTGAGACAGAATTCGTAGCTTGCGGTATGTTGGAACACAGAGAGAAAGTGAGTGAGTGTGTGTGTGTGTTTTTGAGAGAGAGAGAGAGAGAGAGAGAGAGAGAGAGAGAGAGAGAAAGTAAAAGATACCCTTTTTTCTTTGTGACAGGCAGCAGTCCTGATTAGTTCTTTGGTGGTTAGAGTGGATTGGACCAGCCTGTCCCGCTGTTTGGCGAAAGACTAAAAAAAAAAAAAAAAAAAAAATGACCTCGAAACCCTCTTTTACCTGAGGTCGGTAAGTCGTCGGAGAGTGTGATGAGTGCGGAAAGGATTGTCCTACACTTTGATACTGGGTCTTTGATTTTTTTCCGCTTATACAAATATCAGGTTTAATCAACGATGTTAGCTGATTGTCCTGTCCTGATTTTTGGTGCCAAGAAACAAAACACATTTTTTAGCTAATTTGATGTTGCTGATTCCGAAAATGACCTTAGTTTTTCATGGCCAGCTATCGTTTTTGCTGTACTGAAATTGCTCATTTTTGGAAAAAAAGATCAATTTACGATCTTGGCGGATTGCAAAATTTAGTTAATAAAGGTCGTAGAAACCCATTAATTTTTAGGTAGGCCGAGCAATTTAAGTCAGCTACCCGAAATAAACTATTTTTATATGAAAAAGTGTTTAATAAAAAAAAATTAGAGTTAGAGTGGATTGGACCAGCCTGTCCCGCTGTTTGTCGAAAGACTAAAAAAAAAAACTGACCTCGAAACCTTCCTTTACCTGAGGTCGGTAAGTGGTCGGAGAGTGTGGTGAGTGCGGAAAGGATTGTCCTACGCTTTGATACTGGGTCTTTGATTTTTTTTTTTTAGTTTGAGTTAATAATTTTAAAATAGAAATACCGAATTTTTCCAATTTATCTATAAAATTCAAATTAAATAATAAACTTTATCAATAATACAATTTAGCAAAACTGATAATTAAGGTGACATCAAAAAAATGAAACCCTAAAATCTTCTGTTTAATATTCATAAATTTATCCTATCGCTTTTATCCCTTCACTACGAAAGGAAACCAAGCACATTGAGAGCATTTTGTTTCACAGTTGGAAAGAAACTCCAACTAAAGACATCTCAACTGAATGCTCCTATTCCATTGTACATGATACTGCTGGAATATCAAATAACATTAAATATCACAGTAGAGAAAGAGAATTTTTTTACCATAGTTCTTATGTTCACGAAAGTTTTATTTCTGCTGTTATTAAATGATTTGATGAAAATACTTGTTGGCCTTGGTATATTCAATCACGTTATTTTTAAAGACTTAGGGTCTGATTGTTATTGCAAAAATAGTATTTTTCAATAATCAGACCAATATATGTTGGTTTAAATACGAATTGGGAGGTTTTTAGAATTTTATTTTGGGAAATATTGCTATCGTTCAATATCATATATACAGAAAAAAAATGAAAAAATTCTTTTTTTAAAAAATGAGGCATTTCTAACAAAAATGGTAGCTAACCAAGGGTAAGATCAGTTTCAAATTCAGCGTTCTGAAATTAGCTAAAAAAGATGTTTGGTGTCTTGACACTATTTCAAACTTTTTTTTTGTTATTGACCAGTGTAATCTTTCGTATATTTTTTTTTGCTTCTTAGTAAATCTGGTCCTCTTGTCAAACTGTCTGACGTTATTGAAATTTTATTTCAGATTCGACAAGCCTTTTAGATGAAATGCCAAGTAAACAAGTATGAGCATGTTCGGCATCTTCTTTTCGTTGCTTTTAATCAAGGCAGCATAGTTGCCGAAGCTGCCCGAGACCTTTGTACGGTGTAGAGAAATGAAATGTTTTAAAAACAAAACAATACAAAAGGTCAATACTAAACTACATCTTGAACAAATGAACCCGCAGAGAAGCAATTCAGCTGCAACACCCCCCCCCGCCCAAAAAAACCCTGACTGGCGATACAGTGTGATTATTCAATATGACAATGTTCGTCACGCACCACACCACTAACATGAGCAAACACGTAATCAAAAGAGCTCAATTAGGAAGTTCTGTTACGCCCACCATATTCTCCTGATTTACTCAGAGTAGCACCTTTTTCGGCCGCTTTCTAACAATTCGAGTGGACGGACGGGTCAGTCTACGAATGTTTGAAATCGGGATTCTGAAAGTAACATCAGTCAGCTAAGGAATGACAAGCCAGTCCTACTATTTGACTGATTCAGTAGATGGGAGAATAAAGCGAACCGTAACTTTCTCAGTTGCATTTGTGCAAAACTTAATAGAACGATCCCGAGTGGAATTCGAACTCGGTTCGACAAACTCCCGTTCCAAGTGTTTAACCATTACGCCACTTACACATCCTAAATGATAAAAAAGCATGGATAAATTACTTGTCTACACAATACACCGCCGGTGTTCTATGAAATGTATTTCCTGTTAACAGGAGGGCCAAAAATTAGAAGTTTGATGCCGTATCATTTAAGGATTCGCAGGTGATGTAATTGCTAGAAGCTCCGAACGGGAAGTCAGCGAGCAGCATTCGAATTCCAGTCGAGATTGTTACAATCATTTTAGCACAAATATTCTTTGGAAATGTATGAATCAATCTCGTTCCCCCCAGTTATGGATTAAATAACCATAGCTGGCAAAATCTGAATTCAAATGACTGGTGGAGCACATAAGTTGAACTGTAGCTAAAGTCCGCTCATCATAGTTGCGGTATAGACCCCAGGTTGGCTGTGTGGGTGTTGAAGAAACACAAATGGACCTGAGCAGATGGTGGGGAGATGTTCGGTAACGAGTAGTCATACTGAAGATGAGAAATCACATTGCTTTGCAGTGTGACTTTAAGTCGAAACAGCTCTGATGATTATCTTCATCTGTCATGAGGTAAAAAGATGGGATATTAGTAAGAAGGCTGTGTTACGTTAATCAAGTAGAGAAGGTCTGCTTGTCTTGAAAAACAGCATTAGAAATTCTGACATTTAAACGGGATTCGAACACTGAGAAGTAACACCGGCAGGAAATACGTATTAAACTCAGCTACAGTAGAGGCTTAAGACAAGAGATAAAGGTATATACATATTGGAGTCCTATCTATCTATCTATCTATCTATCTATCTATCTATCTATCTCATTCTGTTTATCTATCTATCTATCTATCTATCTATCTATCTATCTATCTATCTATCTATCTATCTATCTATCTCATTCTGTTAATATCTATCTATTTGTCTATCTATCTCATTCTGTTAATATATGTCTGTCTAGTTTGTAAAATAATTAATTAAATAAATAATTAATATATAGATTGATTTGTTTTTTATGGTTTGTCAATTCTTTGTTGATTATTTCAAGCAGAAACATATTTTGAATTTTTAATAATAACCTTTTTTGTCATCGAATATTGCATCAACAATTCCAAACAGTGTACGTCCTTAGGGAGACACACACTTGAACTAAGGTCCATTCAGCATAATTGCAGCATAAAGCACAGGTTGGCTGTTGAAGTCCCAAAAATGGGCCTGAGCAGAGGAGCATGTTCGGTAACGAACAGTCATGCTGAAGACGAGAGATCACGCTTACATTGTAGTATTCCTTCAAGTCGAAACAACACTGATGATGATGATGATGATGATGATGATGCCTTATCATATAAACGCGACGAATGGAAAGGATCTTTTCCTGTTATCTGATTAGTTACCACAAATTTGTGCCATTATTGCGTAGCTATTCTTAATAAAAGTAACGCAATGACCTGAAGGTAATTTGCTGCTGAGATGCAACGCTCACGCGCCATCGACGACGGTTGGGTCGGCTCGGCCGAGCGAGAGATGGTATGACGTTGAAAGATCTTAAACTATCAATGAACCCAGTATTAACTTCACGGATATAAGGAAAATGAAGAAGATGTTCGTTGCCTGTTGGATTAAACAGAATTAGTGACATTTCGAACGACAATGATGCAAGCAAGAGAAAAAAAAAAGAAAGTTTACTCACTGAGACCTGGAGTCTGTTCATCTTTCGAGACGGTAATGGTTATCGCCTGCGGTTGAGAAGCTTGCTTCATCTTGTTGGTTGCAATTTCCGACAGATATTTATGCCAAATCTTAGTTACCTGTAAAAGTCAATGAAAACCGCCACTGTCACGGTGAATGGATAATAGCTGAACCTAACACTTCTTGGGGATGTGAACAGAACATGGGTAGTGGAACGAGCACAGTCTACCCCCGTAAATTATATAAAGGGTTCAGTTCAGTATTCTCTGTAGGCTACTCGGATCGTAATACACTTGATGAAGGGCGGAGGGCAAAACGCTCGAAACGTTGTCATAACAAAAACAAAAACGAGGATAATAGTCCGAATGTAAATAGAAGAAATTATGATAACTCCCCATCTCAGAAATCCAGACAGAAACTCTTTTTAAAATTAATTAATTTAATAATTAATTAAAATAATTATTAATTATTTGATAGTAATTAATTTTTTAAATTAATGAATTAATTTCAATTTAATTGTTTGGTTGTGAGGTCAAATATTTAAATAAATGAACTCAAAATAAACATTATTTTCAAAGACATTTGAAATCTCTAGAGCACATAATGAGGAAAGAGGGTTAGGAGAATATAACACTTACAGGATATATTGAAGGCAAGAGGCACAGAGGAAAGCAGCAATTTAACCTACCTAAGTAAATGGATAATGGAACAGGGATTAGGAGAGATCCCAAAATAGACAAATATTGCTAAGTGCTACAAAAGACAGGAAGGTGTAGAGAACCATGGTCGCTCACGTGCTAAAAAAAACATGGAATATAAAAAAAGAAGAATTAAAGTTATTAAAATTAAAAAAATTAAAGTTATTTTACAGCTTTTATAACCTCTATTTACTGGGCAACCCAGTGGGTCAAGAGTGTTAGAGTAACGTATAAAACTTATAAATAAAAAAGAGAAAATTATAGAAAGAGTCCTCACTTGTCGATAGATCGACATGGCTATATCCATTTTACTTTGACGAAAGAAGACATTCGCCATGTGATAATGGCCGCCAGATGTCTTCAGTGAGTTTGTACCAAATTCCTCAGACGCATGATAGATCTGAAATTATTCAGAAGTAAACAAATTAGCATTTTTAAACTGCGAAATAATTTTAAACGCTTTCGTCTAATCTAGAAATTACAGAAGAGTCAGCATCATATTCAATAACGCGCCAAAAGTCATGGGAAAACCGCCTGGTATCGTTTAGAAACGCTTCTAGCTCCTGTGAAGTACAGGGTGGTCCGAAAGTTTTGTCAGCCCTACGAAAATATAATGTAAACAATAGAAAAACAAGTAATATATTAATACAAAGCACACATACTGGATTCAATTTATTCACTTTCATTGACGTCTATACACTTGCAAACAGCCTCTCTACCATCCTGCTGAAATAGAAAATTATAGTATGCAGGGTTTGCTGGTGCCACAAGACTTTTTATATATTGCTATCTCGTGACTTTTGGCACGTTAGACGATAATTAAACGTAATTAAAGTAACAAAAGTTTCTGAGCCGAATCGTTACGAGCCTCTCGCTGCTCTATCGCTATTTCCATGGCAGATGTTCAAATGAGCTACATTCCTTAGTTCCACCAGTTCAGACCTTCACAGCTAAGACCCACCATGCCACGCACACAGAGTCGGCTCATCCTCACTCCCTTCGTATTTCATTGGTAAGGAAGCAGTTCCACTCAGACAGTGACTTCCACAGAAAGGGATGTCTCCTCGACCGCTACAATCTTAATCTTTTCATGTGTCGGATCAGCCGTTATCTATCCTACATATCCTCATAATACGGACCTCTTACTACTTCCTCGTACGCCCCAACAAAAAGCTAATTCAGTAAGACTCTATCTTGAGTGTCTCTTTGGCCTTATATTTGGTGAACAACAGTATGAAAAGAAAAATGCTTTTAAATAGAAATGATTAAAAAAAACTTTAGTGAGGAGAAAAGACAATAAAAGAACAGGTTTCAGGAAGACAGAAGATGGCGATTGAAGTTGCATTTGCTATTTTTTTATTTTTCTTATATTCTTTCACACCAATAACTCCCTGCATTTTAGTGCCTTTATTACCTTGATTGGGGTGAAATGGTTAAAAAAATCCTTCAATAGCATATAAACATTGATGTATGTTATTTCGAAGAAACCAAAATCAAAGAAGGTCTTGATACTTAATATCGGAATTAGATAGCACCAGTTTTGGAAACAGTCTGTAAATATTATGGAAATGGTGTTGTCATCAATATCAAATGGAAGAATAACATACAGAGACATTGAACAAACAAACATAATATAAATATTGATCAACAATGTTAAAAGAACTATCAATAAAATTCCATCTTTCCCTGTACAAAACTTTGAAAATCTTGGAAGACCTTGTCGGAGTTAACTCCTCCTCCTTCAGTCCGTTAACCCTTTCACCAGGAGTCTCTCTTCCCTGGCTATAAATAGCCGCTGACTTTTCGCCTCTATCTCTTTTCCCTTCAGGATTTCAGCTATCAACCTCGAAATGTAGGCGCTAACAAGGGATAGCGTGGAAACACGCTAAGCACAATATTCACACACGCACGCACATACAGAATATTCACACACGCACGCACATACAGAATATTCACACACACTTCGTCCTTTGTACTGTTTCCATGTATTGTAACTTGTTATTAATATATATTTGTATATACATATATTATCGGTCTTGTTTTGTTTGCTTTCTTTACCTTCTACTTGATTATTTCTCTTGTTGTTGTCTTTGTTACATTTGATATTGTAAAAATTGTAGAGGGTCGGTTTTTATTTCTATTTATAACCAATACAAATTGGCTGACCCACTATAACCTGCAGTACTTTTGTTGGGATAGCTATGAGTTTGAATTTGTTATCAGAAGGTTTTTATATTAAGATGGTTAGTTTACGGGCATGTTCACCATATTAATCCACAACAATATAGAATATAGACATTCAAAAACGAATCAATCACAAGGCAATTGAGTAAGAAACACCGGTAATTAGGATTCATTAAAAACAACATGCATTTATGTACAATTAATATACAATTAGAGAACTTGTGGTTTGATAATGCAAGAAATTGACCATTGATAAATTGGGTGATTGACCATTGATAAATTGGGTGATTGACCATTGATAAATTGGGTGATTGACCATTGATAAATTGGGTGATTGACCATTGATAAATTGGGTGTCTTATTGATTTACAGTTCAAAATTGTTCAAGTGTTAAAGAACTGGTCAAACAGAGTAAAAATGGAAAAATATTATTTATACAGAAATTTGTGTAGTTTGTATGCGTGAATAAAGTAGAGTATAATTGTCTAAATTTTCCAGAGTTGTTTACCTTGGATTGTTCTGTGTTTGTCTTTTGTTAAAATACACTTTCTATATTAGTAGTGTGTAAGAACACTTTTCTTAGAAAGTTGTAAGTGAAATGTAAGAGATTAATGTTAATGTTTGAGTCAGCAGTTGACGCGCGAAAAGTATCTTAAGTCAAAATAGTGACACACGTGGATTCGTGTGACATCTCTCTGAAGTTTAGTGATTGACTAGTGAATTGGGTCGAAATGGTCCTTTTTATTTGATTTTTGGAATCCAAAGTAGGCTCCAGTGAATTGGGCGCCAAAACAAATTTTTTCGACAATTGTTACATGTGTCGACCAATAGGAAGTCGAGATTTGCAATGTGAGGTGTTGATTGGTTAAAACTGATTCTGATGGAAGAGTGTATTTTATCTCGGAGGTGAGTATGAAATATGGACGATTCTATACTTTCATGAGTTAGCAAGGAAGTTAGTAAAGGACAGATAAGAGTTATTTAAGTTGCCAAAGATAAGAAATCACAATGATTCAATAGCGTGTAGAAGGGTGGAGCAGAGGGGACGACGGCCCCGGGCATCCATATCGGAAGGACATCCAATCAAAGAAGGAAATAAAAATTTAGTTTTTGAAATTTCAAATTGTCTCTATTAACTTCATTGTGCATGCGGCCTACAGTCCCACACGCTGGTGAATGTGGATCCGTGTTTTGATAAGCGAGACCGGAGTAGTCCCCGAAACCCTTACTTAAAAGTTGGCAAGGACTTATTTGCAATTTTATAAATGCCTCCAATTGCATGTAATTATTTTACTATCGGGACATTTAATCTTAAAGGAATCATGAAAAAAAATAAAAACAGGAATTATCGGCTCGGGACATTATTATTTATAACATTGATGTATATTGTCTCCAAGAAACCAAAATCAAAGAACTATTTGGTATTAATACCAGTGTAGAATCACACCACCACCATTACATACACACAGTATATAGAAATCATGCGACAAGCATTCATTGGTTGATCTCCTCAAAACTAGCTCGCTGATTGGTCAGTTCCGACCAATCAAACCGCCTGCAAGGTGACAAATCTGTTTTCCCGCGCACAAGCTTCTGAGCCTTCCACGTGATACACAGCCATATATAAACAAAACACGAATAAGCTCCCTCGTGTTTCTCTTCATTCATCTTTCTCCTTGCTGCCAAGATGTAATCTTCAAGAGCACCCGTCTTAACCTTGCGGTCAGACGTTAAAGACCATTATCAACATTCACGCAAGTACAAACTCTTAACTCTTCAGTCTCTCCTTTTCGTCACTCTTGCGTCGCAAACCTTTGCTGCTAAAATGTGACCTTCAAGAGCTCCCGTCTTGACCATTACAACATTCACGCAAGTACAACTTTTAACTCTTCTGAACTCTTACCAAGTTTTACAACTCACATTTCCTAACATGCTAAAGGAACTTTATTCTTCTAAACTACAGTTTCATAATTAATTTACTTTATGAGCTCAAGTACAAATATTTCCAAGTCTAAGAGACATAACTCTATCAAACCTTCAGCTTATATGCATGTACACCCAAACACTAATTCAATTGTTATGTTTTGAATCATTACATTCTGTTTTGTATTTTATACTATGTGCGTCAAATATAAATTGCATTGCATCCACGCATTGTCCTTAATCCCGCCTTTCCTAGTCAAAAGATAAGTATATGTAGTACACACCCCTACATAATGGTGACAATCCCGTACACCAGAGTTAGGAAAAGATAATAGCTTTGGAAACAGTAAATATGAAAATGGTTTTGTCATCAAAACCAAATGGAAGAGACAGAGACATTGAACAACAACATTAAAAGAACTATCAATAAAATTCCATCATTCCCCGTACAAAACTTTGAAGAGCTTGGAAGACCTGAAACACTTCCATGAGTTAGCATAGAACAAGGAGGTTTGGAGAAGACTGATAAGAGTTATTCACAAAGTTGCTGAAGATGAGAAGCGTGCCTTCAAGTCGAAACATCTCTCACAATGATGATGATGATGGCAGATTGCGATTTCAAGTGACTAATTCACTTTTTAAGAATTTAAGCCATTGTGAATTTTTTATCCTTCAAGTCAGTTGCCATTAGTTTAATTTGTAACATATAAATATAAGTAGAAAAAAAAGCAAACGTTGATAAGATAGGGAGGGTCACAAAACATTACCTGGGGCCCCCAATCAGGCTTGAAGGTCGGTGGGTTCGAGGGTAGTATGCGCCAGCACTGCCCTGCCCGCTATAATGCCGATGAAACTGGACTATTTTTGCACCTATCTACGCTATATAACATTGTGCTACATTTTAACTTTGTGGGCGGATAATAAACAGACGCGTTTCTAGTGCGGCGTGAGGGTGGACAGTCAAATCGGGGAAAGGAGGCCGTTTTCTTTTTTTTTTTTTCTTTCTTTCTTTCTCAAATGTTCCGAACAACAAATTTGTAGTGCAACCGATACTAAAAGCAGTGGCGTAGCTAGGGGGGGGCGGACCTCCCCGGGTGCCAGCACAGGAGGGGTGACACAATGTCACCCCCAACAAAATTTTTCAACCAGGCTAAGGTGCCAAATAGTCTGAAAACAGTGGTGGAGACACAGGGTTTCGCAGGCGGGCATATGACCCCCCAGAAATAATTTATGACCTCTCCCCCTTTTGCCCAACGTCAGAAATTTTCCAATAAATTGTCGGGAAATTTGTGAGTAGAAAAAATAGCAATGTTTTCAGTTTTCATGTGTTTCAGTTGCTACAATCTTGGTTACTAACAATTGAGACATTGTTCTAACATTTTATCGGATGTATGGTGTTTTAACTCTGCATCATTAATAACAACAAAGCGAAATACGAAGCCAAAAGTGCAACAATTTCAGTCTTGCCTGTGTATCAATTCGCTGAAATCCAATTTTCCATTGAGTGATCATCATTGATAATTAAATGGTACCCAGAAAATGATGCAACGGAAAATTGGACACCGGAAAATTAGCAACAGAAAATTACGTCAACCATGAGCCAGTCGAGACTGTCGGATGTGGCTGTGCTGTCCATTGAAAACGAGCTTACAAGACAAACAGATTTTGACGATGTCATTGACCAGTTTGCCACAATGAAAACAAGAAAATATTCATTCTAAGACCATAGTATCGAATGTCATTCTTTTGTGTATTGCCGTGTTTTGTATTTAGTTGTTCTGAAAGTGAACAGCTGCATTTTAAAAATCTTTTGATTTGAACTGATTATTTTCTGGTATTGGATTTTGTCTTGGATGTAAACAGTAATCTACCGGTCAGTAAAGTAGAGGTAGAGCATGTATGAAAATTTAGCTACAGCTAACCATTCAGCATAGAGTGAAGCGGAGTCATTGGGGTGACATTTGAGTGGACCGCCCCGGGTGACGTTTACTCTAGCTACGTCACTGACTAAAAGACTGTTTTATAAGGATAAATATACAAAAACAACGACAAAACAAAACACTCACATCGTCGGCAAAATGTCTTAGAGCTTCTGAGTAATCTCCCTTAGCTGCGTACAGTAATCCTAAATTGCGGTGTAAATTGTACATGATGGAACTCGGGCAGTTGGGGTCAGTGATTGCAATCCAGTTTGCCTGCGACAGATATTCCTCTGCTTTTCCAAGTTTTCTCAAGCCTACAGCATTTGAATAATAAGAAAATTATCTTATGGTAAGTAAAATGAAATATTATCAGTTTCGAAATATTTTTTTTTAAATCCCTTCATAGTTAAAAAAAAATTAATTACCAAAAATTTTTATCTCCCGATCATAAAACATAAAATCCACTTGTAATTTATTATTATTATTATTGTTTTTTTTTTTTTTTTTTTTTGCAAACATGTATAAACACAGCCACAGTAGGACATAGTATTAAAAGGACACTTTTTTTTCTCGTGACACGCTTTTTTAGCTATCTTCACTCCTCGGTAAAAAAAAGCGATGTTTAGAATCGTAATAAAACCAAAATATATGATGAAAGTGAATTTCTACATTCTTTTTTGTTCTTGAAAATTTACAACAAAAATATTAAACACTATCGATTAGATTCTTTATTTACAAGAATAATTTTAAATTTACAACATTCTAAAAACTAAATACAATTAGAACTAAATGCAATGCAATATTTATCATTTACAAATTTATAAGGAAATAAATTGCGAAAACAATTTTTTTATTCATAAATTTATAAACATTTACTAAATTATTAAAATATGTGAACCAACGATAAGGAAATCCTTATTTACCATTTTATAAATTTAAATCGACTGGCAATTACCCGATCTTTTGCCAACCATCCCAATAAACAATCAATAAACAGTGTAAATAAACAACCAAATAAATAAATGATGTTTATTATTCTTATTGTCAATTCTCAAGAATAAAGAAAATGTATAAATTCTCTTTCCGATGTTTAGGTTTTATTACAATTGTAACTACCGCTTTTTAAAACGAAAGTAGTTAAAAAAGCGGTGTCATGGGAAAACTGTCCTTTTGACACTACGTCTTATAGCGAGCACGTTTATCCATGTTTGCCAATTTATTTCTGTCATATTAATTTTAGTTACTTTTTGTTGCCACTACCCAGACCGACAATTTAAACATTAGTAAACGTTCTGGTATTATTGCGAATCTTATTTAATAAATTATTGATAAACATTAGAATTCATTATTAAAGTATTTTTTCAACTTATCCTTCTTTGTTTTTCATTAACACTGCTCAGACTATAATTCCACAGTCATCAGTAATCAAATAGCTGTCTTGGATTTTTATTAAATGAAGTTAAGGTCAAACGTTATTGATTAATATTTCTGTCACATTAATTTAATTACTTTTTCAACACAACTAATTTTACAGCCATCAGAATGATTACGGCCATATCACGGTGAAACACCGGTTCTTGTGTGAAGTTAAGGAACCTCGAGACTGGTCAGCACCTAAATGGTTGACCGCTTAGGAAAACCAAGTGCTCTAAACTTGGATGTGCGGGTGGTGTAATGGATAATGACTCGGAAATGTTAATCGGAGAGCCGTTAAACATTTTAAATGATGTCAATTTTGGGGGTACACCCTGTCTGTATGTATATATGTATATATATATATATATATATATATATATGTGTGTGTGTGTGTGTACACGCAGCATATCTTCACCCAAACATGTTTGCTTCAATAGTTTAGATGTATTATGTCTATTATTTTAATCTTAATCCAAGTTCACGGATTAATTTCTTAGCGGTCGTAGGAAATTGATCAAGAAAAAACCCGTAGTTTTTTTTTTCATATGGTATTTATTTTCCTAAGTACTTTCAATCTAATGTGAGATCATCTACAAGGGTTGAATTTCTAAGACAAAAAATTAATTAAGTTATGAATATGTGAGTATGAATGCCGTAAAATTCGAAAAAAAATCTTAACCGCTATATTGCAGTTCTTACTTTTATTTACATAAGATTTTTTTTTTTTAAATATGTCATTTATTAAGCGGTTTTGTTAAAACTGACTATTTAGTTGTGGGTAATTGTAAGCCATGATAACAAGAAAAATGTCTGAGAAAACTTTCGCTAAAGGAGAGCCATGGCGCTGAGCCACAGAACTCGAACCGGCTCTTCCAGAAAAGGAAAAAGAAAGGAAATAGATAAACATTATTTACCAATACAGGCTTCTCCAAGACACAAATAAGCCGGCACAAGTTCTATACTTGAAGGACCATGTTGTTGCAAGCAGAATCTGACAGCGACAAGTGCAGCTGGGACAGCTTTCTCATGGAGACCCTGGAACAACAGGTGGCGAGCTCTGGTGGCAGCTGTATCAATTACCTGCAACTGGAAACCGAAAATCATAACCACAAATATTGTATATTTACACATTGAGCTCAAGAATACGCATATGCAGGGTGAGACACAAATTTGTGCAACATAGGAATTAATTAATTAATTATGTTTGAAATGTTTAATTTGCTTTGATATGTCCTCTTAATTGGTCACCGAAGTCATCAGACCCTTGGATTTTTTTCTGTGGGGGTCAATTTGAAATCAGTTGTTTATCATAAGTGTCCAAGAAATCTTGAGGAACTTAAAGAAAAATTTAAATATGAATGCCGTAAAATGGCAGAAGAAACTCTCGAACTATTTGATGAATCAGGCAGGGACGGAATTGAAATGTGTTTCGACAAAGGAGGACATTTTGAACACACATATAACAATTAAATAACTAGTTAATGAAATGTTCATGTTTAATTATACTTTTAATAAATCATCTCTATGGTGCACAGCTTTTGACTCACCCTGTATATACAGTCCGATCTCCTTAATCCTGCACTCCGTGGTTCGGCAACACCCATGGTCCGGTACTTTTTAATCAGCCTTTGTTCATTGAGCGGCTACGAGATCCGCGTCACACTATAGCAGCCGACAACTGCAGAGTGTTTTGGTGATATGGTCCTGCTTATTTCTTTATATATATATATATATATATATATATATATATATATATATATATATATATATATATATATATATACACTGCGTGCCAAATTATTATCAAGATAACTTTTTTTCTAATATTTCAAAAACCGTCCAATCAATTCACACAAAA
Source organism: Acanthosepion pharaonis (assembly GCA_903632075.3). NCBI lineage: Eukaryota > Metazoa > Mollusca > Cephalopoda > Sepiida > Sepiidae > Acanthosepion > Acanthosepion pharaonis. The sequence continues at coordinate 623,998 of CAHIKZ030000721.1, read as the reverse complement.
TTTTCACACAATGTTAGCAACACTGACCTGCGAGATCACTGAAATTTTTGTACTGATCTGCCCAATATAAACAAATAGATAATAATTTGGCACACAATGTATATATATATATATATATAAACAAAACGCGCGCACAAAACATATTTTATTGATTATACAAACATATCAATAATAACATATTAACATAGGGTATACCTACTTTTGCAGCCCCATTCAGGTTGCCACCCAAGAGAGCAGGAAGTGCAGATGATGCTGCCAGAGGTAAGAAGCGGAAGTATAAATCTTTATCTATGCTTGAAAAGGTGAAGAAAGTAGAGAAAGGAATGGATAATCAACTGTTTATAACTTGAAGAAAAAAAAAGCAGTTTTTTTTGGGTGGGGGTGTTGCTGAAAGCGAAAGCCAGAAAACTTTGATGTGTCAAAAAACATTAGAAGGGACCAGGAGATCCGAATTAGACGTTGCGCTTATGAAGTAGATTAAACTCCGATGTGGCGAATGTGGAAGCATTTCCGGAGAGATGCTTATGGAGAAGACTAGAGTTTTTGATAAGGAACTAAAACTAACGTATGACAGTAATTATTCGCAAGGATTGTTACACAAGTTCAAGTTAAAGAATAGCATTTTGCTTCATAGTCTAAGTGTTGAAAAGAGTAGTGTCGACACGGAATGTTCAGCAAAGATTTGTGGATGAATTTGCAGAGCTAGAAGCAATAATTTACTGTTTTAATCTTTGTTCTACCCTTGATAGCATAGCGACACCCACACCCACCCACACACACACACACACACACATATATATATATATAATAATTATTTTAAAAAGATATGATACCTTCGCTACATAAGAGTTCTCATGTTTCAAAAACAATAGCCAAAAACCTCAATATAATTATTAAAATTAAATTGAATTAAAGTATCAAGACCTGTTTCATCCTCAAGCGAAAATTTAGGAATAACCAATGTTGAAATTTACACATCTTTATAAGCATGTTCATTCGTAAAATTAATTACTATGGAAACGGCGACCATTTTGATAAGGGGCGTAAGAGTTAACAATTTGTATCCACATATCAGTCACCTTCGGAAAGAGGGCAAGTTGAAGCAGGGCCAGGGTGTCTATTTCAAAGCGAATGATGGCATTCAACTACGCACATCGTCTGGTCTGTCACAGCGACAGATAGCTATTGGCACTATAGTACGTCGTTAAGTGTCTAAAGAACTTTTTTTCTAAAGGGCTGTTTCGTACATAAACGCGCCTCACTGAACTACGATTTGTTTTTTTTTTGACAACTTCATAAAGGGTTTTTCTATCTTATGGTTGGGTTAAGCTTTTAAACCTTTTATTAGATCTATGAAATTTATTTTTTTATGCTATTTAATGCGAAAATTTATTGATGTCGGCAAAAAACCATAAACTCATGTCTATGGTTTAATAAATTTTCATTATTTAGAAACTTAATAATGTGTAGCTTTTCATGCCGGCATAAAGGGTATGGGTCATCCCAGGTTTTACAAGTTCTTGTTCTATTTATTATTTTCCATTTTACTTTTGGTGTTTTATTCATTTCTTTTAAATGCCAAAAATATTTGGATAGGGTGTTATATATATTATATTGATATAAGCGTTCGATATATATATATATATATATATATATATATATATATATATATATATATATATATATATATTAACTGATTTAAAATATGGTTTTTCGCTACACAGTAATAACCATGTTTCAAAAATGGAAGCTAAAAACTTTAAATTTAATTTTGTAATTAAATTAAAACATTAGTTCTATTTCATCCTCAAGCGAATTTTGGAGTAATTTACTTTTTAAATTTACTGAGTTTTAACTACAAGGGAAATTCATAATTTATGGTTACCAAGGATACAGAGAAATCCAATCATTCAGACAAGGGGTGGCAGCGTGTTCATTTTTATTAACTTTTGTATATATATATATATATATATATATATATATATATATATATATATATATACTGGATGTTACAGCAAAATTGTCCAAATCGTGTAACAGCATGAGATAATTGTTAATCCCCATAATATTTAATATCTAAAAATATACTAAACTAATTGGGTTTCTTTCTTCCAGGTTTTCAGATAAGACGTTTAGCCATCTTGACACCATTATTCAGCTGGAAAGAGAACAGGTTAAAATCATTTTGTGTCAGACCCATTATGTCTTCTCAACTGAGCAATGGTGAGAGGATAAAAGGTCATTCAGGCCTTCAGTAGTGGTACCAACATTCATACTCTGACTTCTATCTTCAAAGTCCATTCAAAAACCATCAAGAGAATAGTGAATAAGTTTAATAAAGAGGGAACAGTAGTGAGGAAAACTGGATGAGGAGGTCACAACAGCAAGAGGGATCATCATTTCAACTTAGAGCTAAAGTACAATGGTGTTATAAAAAAAACTCGGAGAATTCCAGTAAGATATCTTTAATCATTTCTAAGATACAACGGATCAAACTTAATCTAACAATGAGACAATTTTTCTGTTATACGATTTGGACAAATTTTCTGTTACACCCGATATATATATATATATATATATATATATATATATATATATATATATATATATAGATAGATAGATAGATAGATAGATAGATATATAGTCCGAACGCTTTAATCGGACACTTTTGAGACCATCTTTGGTTAGTGATCAACGAAATTTTTTTTTGAGGATTTTTAAAATTACTTTTTTGTATATTTCCTATTTCCTTTCCTGGTTTCTGGTACATATTTAAATATAAATTGTTCAATGTCTGAGTGCTTTCCGCTTTCAGAAACGATTATCAAATTTGTGTGTGTGTGTGTGTGTGTGTGTGTGTGTGCTATTTCAGTTTCCGCATTTTCAAATATTGAAACGACGCATCTTCACGTTACAGTTCGTGTTATCGCGTCGTTTTTTTTATTTTTATTTTTATTCATGAAATATATTTACAGCAACTCATCGCCAATAAAATGACAAATTTAGGAACAAATATTGTAAATATTTCATGAAAAAGAAAACATCACCATAACACGAATTGTCACGGGAAGACACAAAGATGTCAGATGGTTTTACCTGTCGAGGGATGGGATCCGTCAGGTCTAATTGCCCAATGCATGAATGAATACCTCTCCGGGTTTTAACCCAGGTAAAACTACAATTGATTTCCTCTGGCCTGATTGATTCGATCAGGAGACCCTTCTACTCTGTCTGTTGAGTTCAGTCCAGAAATTCGTCCACCAAGCGATACCGTTATCACCGCAACGTCTGCATATATAGCTATGGAGCCCAGTTTATCTCGTTGGTCTAGATGACCGTTGACTCTACAAATAGCTTCATCCGCCCTTTGTCAAGTCTTGTTTTTAATCTTGCTTGAAGTCTAGCCACCCACCTCAGCAAATAAATAAATAAAATAACAACTGATGGGGAAGCTGGTTTATTTACAGATGATTCGACATGAGGCAAATAATAGTACCAGTAGCACTTGAAGAGGAGCCTAACATGATTACATATATTAAAGCAATATGGCAATGTGTTATGCTAAATGAATTATACAGAGATGGACTCTCCCAAGTTATAAATAAAAACAGGTATTGCTTTTAGAAAAGTAGAGTTTCTAGCAGTCATCTCTGACAGTCTGACTTAACATTCTTGCTCGTTTGTATATAATTGTATTACTGTTTTTCTGTTAATATATTTGTTAACTCAATTCTTCTCTTTGTGTCTTTATTTCTAGCCGCAACACAAAGGTCATCGCGGAAGTATCTTTATTATGTGCAGCATTGGAATTGATATTACCAACAGCAGTTACTTCCCTTCAACGAACACGCAAACACAGTGGGGGACATTTTGTGCTAATGTGATCGCGACTCTATTCTCTGTTTCATTTAGCGTGACAGAAAACCAGTAAACGAAAAAATCACAACGACTTTTATAAAATAAGATTATTATTATTAGTAGTAGTTTAGTTACAATCAAACATTAAATAAAATTATAGCCTATCAGGCGGTATTTAAGCTAGCTCTTGCGGAGGACTCTTGAGTGAGCCTTCATCACAATAGGTAGGGAGGATTAGATGCGATAAGCCACAATAAACTACAGAAGAACTCAAAATTGATCGCTGTATTTAAGTATTGCATTAATATTTAAGCTTACCTTTTAAAAGTTCAACGACGATTCTTCTGTCGCCACTTAATTTAAAGACAGTTTGATGTATGTAGGTCCTTACTTTCCGTACAAATAATTATTTTTATTTGATGGGTGATCTTCGTTGGATCTCGCAATTAATGTCGATTATTCCCAATTTTATTTCCAAGTTATAAAAATTGTTATCATACAAAAAGATTCGTCGCAAAAAATCACGTAAAATACATGGCCGAAAACAATCGCAGCAATGAAAACTTGGGAATCCAGAATTTCTGTAACATGAGCTATTGAAAGTTACAGAGTTGTGTCCCTTTAATTGAAAAAGTGTGACACACTGACGTTGGCTTTTATTATATAGATAAAGAAGAAATTAGAGAGTTGTCCCTGACACACTGACATTCGCTTGTATTATATAGATTACACGAGAAGAAAAAAACATGGTGGATACTACTAACGTTTAAATCTCGCATTTGTTTCTTCCATTTCTGCCGGAGCTCTTCTGACGGTAAGAATTTTGCTGGTTGTCTTAGAATAGCCAGTTTATCGCAAATGTGGCCATGGATACTCTCTTTGTCAGCCAATTGATGATCATGACAACTGCAAAGAAAGAAATGACACATTAGTCTTAAATTGTTTGAATTTTGTGATGAAGCACTTTCATAGTTGATTTTTTGCAAATTTTCTTAATTTTTTTCTTACAACATTCTCAGTCGAATACGCTATGAATTTTGCACAAACAGCATTAAGACAGCCGCGTTTTCTAGTTATTCATAAACTGTAGGCAGACGACAAAAAAAAGCCAAAAGACCAGTTTATAAGCTTGTCAGCGAAGACGATAAGTGCCTCGACTGCAAAACAATAACTCTAGTCACCATGGCAACAGATGGCATCCATATGTTTGGCTAACCTTCTAATTCAATTATTTAAAAAAAAATTATACGACACATTCGTGGCTCTTCCGACATCTTTTTCAAAAACTTGGTTCTATAACTTATTTGAATTTATGAGGGTAAGAACACTATTGTAAATCTCTTCTAAAGAATTTTATCTAACTTCATCACGGGTTTGAAGGGCATAAAACTTATAATAATAACATTTAGATTATTATTATTATTTTATTTCCTTAGGTTTCTAGTGTGTACTCATTTCTTTCCGGTTCCTGCTCAGAGCGCTAAGGTCAGAAATGGCATCATGACATTTTCCACTGACCAATTAAAACACACACACACACACACACACACACACACACACACACACACACACACACACACACACACATTTTTACATAGATAAAGCTCTTTCGTAAAGTGTAGGCTATACCCGTGGGATCAATTTTTTTTGCATTTATTTAAGCCATGGTCTTCCAGGAATCCCTTCAATGAGTCTATTGGAATTTTTTCCAATCAATCCGAGGGCTCCAACTACAACAAGTATTGTTGATGTTCCCATGTGCCACATATTTGAGATTTTGATTTCAAGGTCCTTGTATTTTGATAGCTTTTTGAAGATCTGCAGGTACTGCCATTATCAATAAGGAGGCAATTTTTTTTTTTTGTTTGCGGTCTCTAATCACGATGTTAGGGAGATGAGATTTGCTTGTTCTGTCTGTGTGTATTTTAAAGTCCCATAAAACTGTTACAGGTCCTATATCCGTAATCGAGTCTGGGTGGTGTTCATACCAATTTCTCTCAGCTTCCTTCACGTAGAACTACAGATTTTCCAGTGCAGATATTGGCCCACACTGTCATGTCGGGTTTTGTATTCAGTGGAAGATGATCAATTGTTTCTGGATATTTATCACAGAATCTGCTTTTTGGACTAACACAATTTTATTATTATTATCATTTTTATTTCCTTTGGTTTTTGATCTACACACATTTCTTTTCACTGAGAAGTTATGAAAAAAAACCACGTATTTTACATAGATAAAGCTCTTCGTAAGGTGTGAGCTGTATTTGTGAGTACAATTTTTCGTATTTCTTTAAGGCATAGGCTACCAGGAATCCCTCCAATGAGTCCACTGGAATCTTTTCCAATGAATACGAGGGACCCAACTACAACTGGAATTATTAATGTCCTTATGTGCCACATTTTCGAGATTTCGATTTCAAGGTCCTTGTATTTTGATAGTTTCTTGAAGATCTTCAAAGATGCATTGCAGTCTGCAGGAACTGCCATGTCAATAAGGAGGCACGTGCGGTCTCTAATCACGATGTCAGAGCGATTAGCTTTGATTGTTCTGTCAGTGTGTATTGTGAAGTCCCATAAAATTGTTACAGGTGCTACCTCCGTAACCGGGTATTATTATTATTATTATTATTATTATTATTATTATTATTATTATCTTTTTCATTTTGGCAGATACAATACGAATATGCGAAAGTAAACCAACTCCAAAGAGTCGTCATTTTTTAAATTAAATTTCAAACCTATAAAAATCTTCCTGGTTTATTTATTTATACCCTTGTCGCAAAATTCCTCCATGAAAATTATCGAGAAATTGTGCAGATACAAGGACCTGGAGATCGAGATTAATAGGATGTGGGGAGTGAAGACTGAGATTGTACCAATAGTAATCGGAGCACCGGGCTGCGTGAGAAAAGGAATGGACAATTTTACTAACAGTGTCCCAGGTAACAACAACATACAAGTTGCTCAGAAGATCGCCCTACTAGGAACATCCCATATACTAAGAAAAGGGCTATCAATTTAATAAGTCTCCTATAGGACCTAAGGACCACAGTTTGGACCCGCGTCTACAGGATATAAAGAAGGAAACATAACATATACAAATAATTATAATGAGAGTACTATAATCTATTATTATTATTATTATTTTTATTTATTTATTTTGTCCGGTACAGTACGAATAAGCGAAAGTAAACCAATATCAAAGAGTCGTTATTTTTCATTTTAAGAAAATGTTAACGGTGTGTTAATTATGGCATTTCAAACCTATAAAAATCTCTCTGGCGTTTCAAATATAGAATTATCAAAATAACATGCACAAATAATAATAATAATAATAATAATAATAATAATAATAATAATAATAATAATAAAGTAGCCTCCCATCACTATTGGTGCCTATGTAGGAAATATGGACTTGAAGTCGAACAGAAATGGTATCACCACAAGCCATAGAACGTGATCGAAAATAACCAAGACAAGATCTTATGGGATCTCAACATCCAATCAGACCGCATCCCTGAGACCACCAATCCAAACCAAACCTCACCATCATTGAAAAAAAAAACAATAAACAAAAAAACAAACAAAAAAAAAAACAATAAACAAAAAATGCCTCCTTATCCATGTGACTGTTAAGGTGACCATAATATGAAACCCAAATAAATTAGAAAGCTTAAAAGTACACTGACCTCCGGATTAAGGTTGTCAGAATGTGGGTGGTTCAGGCCACTATTGTCCAAGTTGCCTTTAGGGCGTTGGGGCCTCTACCACCGAACTTAAAAAATGTGGCCATGGTTAAATGTTAATAAATGACACAACTACCTATAAACAGAATTAACAAAGTTTGCAATAAACTAAAAGAAGAATAAGAAAAGAACAGGGCAAAAAATAATATAGAAGCAAACAATATATGCAAGGCAAATGAAAAGTAATAAGTCAAAGCAATAGTAATATGAACAAAAGTTTACCAACTAAGAATTGGAGTTGACACACCGACAAGCGAACGTAGTGTTCTGACTTCAAGACAAGACAGACTGGGACTGAGTCAGATGAAACCGAGAACCAACCGTTTTTATTCGTTAGGAAAAAATCCCAGCATGCATTTGTGTACTTCTGCATATAATCTGGGTGTAGGGAGGGTTGCAGTCATTCCACGCAGGATTTTTCGTTTTTCGGGATCATCCATTCCCTCTTCATTTCATGTATTAATTTTTCGATATTTTTGTAAGAAAATGGAAAAAAAATGGGAAAAAAAACGAAAATAAAACGAAAATAAAAAATAAGGACATTTATGAAATTTTTATGTCATTTGTGTTTGTCTAGGTTCTCTGTGGTATTGTGGTATATGTCGGACTGAATGGTGATAGATGATTTCTTGTGGTAAATGAGTACATTGTAATGGAGGAATGGGTCGTGAATCAGATTATCTAGGTCTAGGATAGTTAATGTTGACCAATCTCCCTCCACTTCCCCTTCGGCTTTCAGCCAAAATTGTTTTAAAAAGCAATAAATCATCAACCACGCAGGATTGAAACCAATAAAAGACCTACAAGAAGAGAATCTAAATAAGACCTCGTACCCCATCGCTTCAGGAGTCTGTGTTGTTCGGCCCCGCAGATCTTCTACGAAAGTTGCTCTCTGTCTGAGGACGTTTGTCTTGAACATCCATAATGCAAGATCTCCGGGAGAAAACGAAAAAAAAACTGGGCGGAAGAAGGGATGGTAATGATGATGATAATCCTTTTTTTAATCACATCATTATGATAAGACAAAAAAAAAATAAAAAATAAAGGAAAAAAGAAAAGAAAAAAGAAATAAGAAATGTTTTATCAATCTAACATGTTTCCCTTTTATTCACGGCATTATCAGATATTTATCACGCGTTAACTGATGATTGGTCAGCACAGAAATGTCGCTTTTTGATTGGTTAATTACTGACGATTATCATGACAATAAACAGCAACACCGATAACCTGGATCTGGATGACAGATCACTAGTTTACAAAGGAATTTCGGCAAGCATAAAAATAGATGTTCTAACCTAATTTTTGGGTGCTGATTTCAGCAATGAAATTTGTTTTCACTCATTGTCTCTAGTTTGTGAGATATACATATATACGCATACGTGAAATGTATCCATGTACTTGCATTCCAGACTGTCAGATGTTTGTCTATATTTCTGAGATGAGGTATTATGTACACTATTTACATTATTCGAACTATTGTCCTCATCTTTGTCGCCATATTTATTACAACGTTTCGGCTCTTCAGTATCTGTCTATATTTCTGAGATGAGGTATTATGTACACTATTTACATTATTCGAACTATTGTCCATATCTTTGTCGCCATATTTATTACAACGTTTCGGTCGTTGTACGCTCCGGTCTTCTTCAAGTGATTGGAATGTCGAACTGAACCCTTTATTTCACTCACTGGAGTAGACTGTTCTAGTTCCACGTGCCATGTTTAATGGATGTCAGTTGTCAGTTATCTCCTGTTAATTCCCCTCTCCGTTCTCTACTGCCTTAACCGGGTATAGAACTCACACTCTTTGGGTCCTACCACTGGATCTAACTAACGCCTTTATCCACTGCGCCATGTGTGAGTTCAATACCCGGTTAAGGCAGTGGAGAACTTGAAGAGGGGAATTAACAGGACATAACTGACAACTGACAGTGAGCGAAATAAAGGATTCAGTTCGACATTCCTGAAGAAGGCCGGAGCGTACAACGGCCGAAACGTTGTAATAAATATGGCGACAAAGATGAGGACAATAGCCCGAATAATGTAAATAGTGCCAGATGTTTGTTTTAGAATTGTAAATCTAAATTGTATCGTTTTTTTTTTTAATTTTAGTATGTGTATTCTTTTTATAGAAAATACTGACATAATGATTCGGCCTTGTGAGTTAAGTTTCATTGCAGTGAAATGAAATCCTCTTCAGATTCGAATGCCTAGTACGCATGTACGTAACCATATATACTATCAATGTTTATGTTGTTTTCTATATTTTTGTGAGCTAATAAATGTCTCTACAATAGTTTCAGCCACTTCGTAACACCGAGGATGCATCAACGAGGCACATTCATTCTGTTATGTGCGTGGGGAATTCACGGCAGTTGCACAACACCAAACAATTACTCCTCTCCTGACGACTGCTTACTTTCATTATTTTGACTGTAAAATTGGAGGTCAAGACAAATCCTGGGCCCAACATATCTGTTGTAAACCCTGTTACAATAGACTAACCGCGTGGTTTCATTCAAGAAAGCAGCCTTCAATTTTGCTGCCCCAATGGCTTGGAGAGAGCAGATGATTGTTATTTTTGTCCAACAAATATAATTGGTTTCAATGCTTCTCCCCCCCCCACAAAAAATCAAATATTCTGAACTCGCTTCAGCTACGAGACCTGTTCCTTACTCAGATGATCTCCTTGTCCCTAGGCCCTCAGCATATAAACATTTTATTCCTTTACCATATGAAAAACTGCCTTCTACCAGTTCGTCTCTTCTGAAGACAATGTCCCCGTTTATTCAAAGAGCAAGCGGTAATGAGACCAACTGGAAAACCTGAATGACTTTGTTCATGGTTTGTACATATCTAAGCAGCAGTCTGAGTTCCTGGTATCCCGGCTTAAGCAATGGATCCTCTGTCATGGTAGACGTATGAATCAACAATTTCAGGACACAAAACAAGGACTTTGCCTCATGAGCTGCACAGCGCCGAACAATTACTCCTCTCCTGAAAACTACTTACTGTCATTATTCTGATTTTAAAATTGGAAATCCTGAGCAACACACATCTGTTTTAAACCTTATTACAATAGACTAATTGCATAATTTCATGACAACTTTTATATCCCGATGGTCAGGAGAGAGAGCAACGAAGCCATGCAGATGATTGATATTTTGTCTAAAAAATACAACTGGTTTCAATTTTAAAAAAATATCCCAAGCTTTCTTTAGCTATGAGACTTGTTTCTCACTCTGATGATGATCTTGTCCCTACACCCCCAGCACATAAAAATCTTATTCCTTCATTATATTAAAAATTGCCTTCAGATGAAAATTCTGCCAAGTTGTTTTTTTTCTGAAGGCAATGTCCTGTTTATTCAAGAGCAAATGCCAAAGAGACCCACTGGATTACCCAGGAAAACCTGAATAACTTTGCTCATGATTTTTATCGATCTAAACAGCAGTCAGAGCTCCTGGTATACTGGCTTAAGCAGTGGAACCTGATCACGGTAGATGTAAAGATCACTAATTTCAGGACAGAGAACAAGGACTTCACCGCATTCTTCGACATGGAAAACAGGTTGCTCTATTCCAGAGCTTCTTAAATGAACCGAAAGCATGGTAAGTATTTAAATCATTCTGCCACGGATTCCTTAGTAACTCACAGGTACCAGATTACCAAACGTACACCAAGAAGTTGTTACAGGCTTGTGAGGATATAGGAAGTCGAATGTCACTCAAAATTCACTTTCTCCAGTTCTACATTTAACTTCTTCCCTCTGAACCTCAGAGCAGTGAGTGATAACTATGGAAAAATGTTCCACCATCATATTACTAAGATGGAAACTACCAAGGCAAGTGGATCCACAGTATAATAAAGGACTTCTACTGGATGCCTCTGCGTGGTATACCAAATGCAAAGTACATAAGATCATCCAAAAATCTTCACTTCTGACTGTCTGCTGCAGTATGACGTGCATGTATGGTATTATCCAAGTAAATTTGTTCCGTCAATGCTCCATATCTATGATGCTTTTTTTTTGTAATATGCCTTTGTAATAGATAAAATAAACACATTATATTTTTAATTTATATGCAGTATAAAAGAAATGTGATATAGGAAAACAATAAAACTAGAGGTGATAGAGCAAAACTGTTCAGGAATTTGAATTCTCTACATTAAAATTAGTAAAAAAAAAAAAATACCTGTTCACATGCTTGCCTCAGAGAATTTTCTTTTGTTTTAAATCGGATTCATTATTATTTTGTCAAATAGTTATGCAGTATGCTTTAAGGGTTGCCGGACTGATAGAACTGAAGTGATTGCCTTCTTATTGGTTGGATAACTGCCAACAAAGAGCGGCGGAAAACTCAGCAGCACCAGAATCAAACACAGGATCACGACGAGCAGGGTACGGACAAGACTTCCACATGGGAACACCACACGTACAGGACGAACGCAGCCGAAACACCGGAAACTACAAACGAGGACGAATTTGAAACGACGCTGGGTAACACGACCAGAACTCCTTGGTAACGCACGGCAATCCCGTTGTGCAATCAATAGGGCGCACTGCCAAGAAAATGTGTCTGCTTTTATGGAGCCTAAAAATTTAGAGCGGTTGGCTAGCAAAGAATCATTTGAATAGCTAACACTCAGTTCACCGTCCCGCCTATGTCTTGGGGAAGCTGGTAAAAACACTTTCTTTCTCCATAACCGGACGTTCTGGGCTTTGCACTGGTTCTGTGCAGGCAGGGCAGCCATGTGCTGTCTTTCCGCAGAGACAGCACACTAAACGTTGTCTCTTAGAACCGACGAGGGCAGGTACCGTTATCAGTAGCAGTTGGCCGCTTCGTCTGCATTTCGTTTCCGCTACATGCCGTTCTGATGATATCATCATCATCATCAGTTCCATGACAGAGTATGGTCGTAGGGTCTCTGCGCAACTGAGCACCTGACCAGACCCTTCTCTAAATTTGGCTTGAAAGCTTGCATAGATCCTTTTTTTTTTTCAATTTCATCACTCATTTACCTCGTTTTTATATCTATAAACGCCCAGTCTCCAATATTGAGCACTCTTCCCCTCTTCTCCATCCTCTATGTGCCATGTCAGTTCAGGACGTGGGCGATCATGGCTCTCTACAATTTCCTTTCCCTCCCCTATTCTTGTTTCACAGATAGCTATAATCTCCAGCTATTCAAATGTAATGTCAATCGGCGTCTCCAGATGCCTTGATCTATCCCCTGTCCTTCTCTTCATCCTTTCCTCTATCACTCCTCTTTGCTCTCGCTCCAACTCTCTGTAACCCCTTGCGTGCTAGTGGCTTCCCATCTTGCTTGGGGTGAAACGCTTAAAAAAAAAAAAAAAAAAAAAAAAAAAACCACTACGCAAAGTTGTTAATATTAACAATATTCCCAGTGTTCCGTTAGCATTGACAATATTTCTAGTGTAAAACATGTTCCTCGACGACAAAAACGATGTATTTAAGGGGGGAAAACTCTTTAAAAATAGAGCATCTATAATTTCAGTTAAATCGGAATTATATTAGTTCTATAAAGTAAGTGGAAGAGATTGTATTAATAGTTTATATTATAATAACCATGCCATCCAAAGATGACGGTAGATTTAATTCATTCTGTAACAACATTATACTTACATAAAAAAAATTCATATTGTTCTTCCTGAGTTCAATATTTTATGAAGATTGAAATAAATAAAAAATCAAATTAAGTAAAGACAGCAATTGATACGCCTCTTGTCTCCTTATGTAAAAAAAAAACGAAGCCAAATTTTCAGGAAGCCACAGCAACAATAACGTTGTTAAGTCTGTGGTCCCCTACTTTCGATGAAGTGAGGACTCTTCCTTTCTTTTTCTCTCTTGTTTCTTTGATATATAAAAATAGATGAAACTATTTTTTATATATGTATGCATACATACAAATATATATATGATCTTTATTATAAAAGCTTATAATAAAAACATATTGAAATCGCTACCTAACAGCTTTCATGTTTAATATTTTTTACTTCTTTCAATACTTTGATTGTATTGAGCACTTTTTAAAAAGTAAATGCCACGAACAATGGAATTTTACTCCATCTGTCCTTACTCTCATTTGTATATATATATATATATATATATATATATATATATATATATATATATATATAGTTGAATGTAGAAACATTTAACACCATCACTTGATATGACATCAGAAGTGTTGAAACAAAATGGCTATCTTTGTAGCGATCTTATAACATATTTATGTTATAATTTTCGAATAAATTATATTTCCTCTACTCTGTATTGAGCACTCTTTTAAGAATAATTATTTTTTGGTTATTGAATTTATTCCGGATACACCAACCCTATACTTGGATACATACATATATATATATATA
>CAHIKZ030000721.1:545000-607500 GCA_903632075.3 Acanthosepion pharaonis | reverse complement strand
AAAATAATTTTTATTAAGTTCGAAATTGAATAAATATAAGTTGTTGCTTGTTTTTGTTTTTTTTAATACACGTTCTTTTGAGAGAAGTGTATTTTTATGAAAGCCAGACGGTTTATGTACAAAAATTGTTACACCTGTATGCCTTTTTCGGCTCAGCGGTTAAAACCCGCCAAAATTTGTGATTTCTAGTGGAAAATTATTTTTTCGTATTCTGTAGCCAAAGAGGGCTGCGGTCATATGCCCTTGTGAATACTTGGATGAAGCCTTCTGTGATCCTAAAATTTTGAATAAATAAGATCTCAGCAGGTCAGTAGTGGTGGAGAAGACCTTTTCACAACAAAGGCGCAAGACAAGCCCACATCAAGGAGCAAGAAGGCATTTGATATCAGGAAAAGAGCATCAAGATGGCACAAGGTTACAAACCAGTTCCTGAGAAAGTAAAGAATTTTGAAGTTCACTGCGGGATTTCAGAAACAAGCACTGTACCGTCCAATCCCAAGTGAATCCTTTACCCAAAGCTCAAATAATGTTGGCAGCAGTTTGAGACGCACTATGACCAAGTGTGAACTGATGCAAAAAAAAAATGAAAACGCATCTCTTCTTCTTTCATGTTCATGATTGAGGGGGGGGGGCGTATATAATGTTTTCAGTTAAATTCTGAAAGAGATTGATATAAAATTAACAAAGAGGACACTTTAATAATTAGGAATTAGTAATATCTTTATACAACTGATCCAGTGTATTGGGATAGCGAAAAATGCCTTCCAAAAGCTAAGCAAAGTATTAAGAAACAGGAAAATTTTGTTAGAAAAAAAAGAAATGAGTACTGAATTGTTACGTAATATCAGTCCTCCTATATGGCAGTGAATCGATGAAGAAAAGATTTGAAGCAGCAAAAATATGGTACTACAGAAGGATGTTGAGAATACCAATTGAGCAGCGACACAGTTTTAGAGAAAACAAAAAGAAACATCAGGAAGAGACATTTCAAATTTCTAGGGTACATAATGAGGAAAGAAGGCTTGGAAAATATGATACTCACAGGAGAGATTGAAGACAAGAGAGGCAAACGAAAACAATGCTTTACCTGCCTAACGAGCTTGAGTAAATGGTTTTAGGGAAGATAACAAAAGGACAAAATTTATTGAGATACAAAGGACGTGATATTGTGGAGAACACTGATGGTCAACATCCTAAATGGACATAGCACATAGACGTAAAGGAATATTATAAAGTAACCAAAAAAGACCTTGCCGTTTTTTACGCTATGTGGCAAATGAGTACGTCACGTGTCGGGAAAGCGGCGAGGTTGGGCGCAGTGCTCTTGACCAATGAATGTGCGTTGCGCACACACATCAAGCTAAAGGAACGAGGAGTTATCATGGCGGTATCGAAGCAGCTCCTTCGGGGTTTATGGAATGAGTTTGTCGGCAGCCGCATCAAGTCGTCGAATGCATCAAACCTTGGGGGTAATGATGTTAGTGAACGCACTGTCAAGCATTGGTTCCAGAAGTTCAGGTCAGGAGATCTGTCCCTTTTTGATAGTGGCCGGCCACAGGTCTTGGATAATGAGGACCTGAAGGCGGCCATAGAAGAGGACAATAGCAGTGGAACCTAAGGATCACCAGTTTCAGGACAGAGAACAAGGATTTCACCATTCTTCGATATGGAAAACAGGTTTCTCTACTGCAGAGCTTCTTAAATGGACCAAAAGTATAGGAAGCATTTAAGTAATTTTACCACGGATTCCTTGGTAACGCACAGGTACCAGATTACCAAACGTACACCGAGAAGTTGTTACTGTGGTTACCTTGCTGAACGTTTCCAGGTTTCTGATTAAACAATTAGACTTCATCTGCACCGCATAGGAAAAGGTGTATAAATTGAGCAAAGTGGGAACCCCACACACTTTTGGAAGTCAAGTAGGAACAACGAATGACAGCCTGTTTCTTGTTGATTTCTTGACACTGCAACGTAACCATATTTGATTAAGTGCTCACCAGTGGCGAAAAGTGGGTCCTGTATGACTCTCTCAAGCATGTTAGACATTGATTGTCACCATAGAATGCTGTGCCTCACACCACAAGACCACCTCTACACCTACGTTAGATCATTCTCTGTATTTAGTAGACTAATCGATAAGTAGTGGACTATGAGCTGCTACCAACAGGCCAAACGATCACTGCGGCCGCGGAAATGTGTGCAACGGGTACTGAAGGAGAAGGAGTCAACGTTAGTTAATCGTAAAGATGTACTGTTTCTGAGACACGGTAGAGTAATGGATAACGGCTCGGATTCAGGAATCGGAGAGCCGAGTTCGAATTCGAGTCGAATCAATTACGTTCGCTTATGTGCTAATAATCTTGGGAAAGGTTCTCATCTTCTATCATTTCCTTCATTCCTCTTTTATTTAATTTCTTCACTCCTTTTTCCTTCTCTCGCCTTTCTTTTCTTCTCCCCTCGCCTTTCTTTTTTTCTTCTCCGTTTCCTCATCTTCTCCCACCCTTCTTCATTGTATGCCTTACCCCCTGGGAGCCTAACTTACCGGTTAGGTTACGAATGCCAACCGGAAGGAATCATCCAAATCAAGCTATATAATCACTACTTCTCCGATAGACAATACGCCATGCTAGATAGCTATGGGTAAATAGCAGGACAGACCGGGTTCTATAGCCTTGGATGGCAACTGGTCTACTGCAGAAAGCGATGGCAGCCTACTAAAAAATCTGCTTCGTCAGTCATGTTTCGAAAGATACATGATCGCATAAGCGTGTATCACGCATGGCACATAACTGACTGTACTGTTCCTCCGTGATAATACCATGTAGCTTAGGTGGCTAGGGATACCATACGGTGACTTGGCTGGGAGACACTGTGTCATTTATCTTACTCCCCGAACCTTGCGCCATTTCTTCTATTCACTGGACCAGCACCTTTGTGGGAAATCTTTCGCAAACAAGGCAGATTTGCGGCAGACACTCAGAATACTTTGCGTCAAGGACACCTTATTTTTACTGCCATGACATTGCACAGCTGGATGCACGTTGACAAAATATTCTGGATGCCGGTGGAAATTACTTTGAGGATTAAAGGTATGTCAAATTTGCTGCATTCATTTTTTTCCTAATAAATAACAGCAAGGAAAATTTTGACTGCCTTGTATATTATTAGAACACAAAACGTTTTGATCTAAAATCGGACATTATTTTCCGAACAGTCTAATAATTTCTGTGTGTTTCTTGGACGTTCACCGGCACTCTTCCATCGTGCCCTTGTGCTAGACGTATACTACACTCAGTAAATAGCCATAGCAGCTTCTGAAATATGCATGAAAGCGGCTAAACCAATGGTGCTTCATTTCAAAGTTTTATATAGATTTGAGGTCATAAAGATCTGACGTCATCAGCGGTTTTACCGCTTTCGTCCTCTGTACAACATAAGTAAAAATAGATTTTCGCAGGCTCAACAAATAAAGTAAGTCTCAGCTTTTTTTCGTTTTAATTTCCATCAATTTTATTTTAAAATGCGAATGCCATTACATCCAATGCTACTAATATAATGTAGACAAAGATAATAGCGTATTGTCTATCGGAGAAGTAGTGATTATATAGCTTGATTTGGATGATTCCTTCCGGTTGGCATTCGTAACCTAACCGGTAAGTTAGGCTCCCAGGGGGTAAGGCATACAATGAAGAAGGGTGGGAGAAGATGAGGAAACGGAGAAGAAAAAAAGAAAGGCGAGGGGAAAAGAAAAGGAAGGCGAGAAGAAAAGGAAGTCGAGAGAAGGAAAAGGGTGTGAAGAAATTAAATAAAAGAGGAGGAAAGAAGATGAAGGAAATGATAGAAGAGAAGAAGAAAAGGTGGGGAGGGGAGGGCAAGGGAAGGAGGAGAGCGACAAGAGGTGAATAAAAAGAGAGTGAAGATGGGGAGAGGAGAAGAAAAGGAGGGCAAGAGAAGAAGAAGAAAATGAGAGAGAGAGAGGGAAGAAGTAGAAAAAGAAGGGCGAGAGACGGTGAAGAAAAAGAGGTCAAGAGGAGAAGAATAAAGAGAGAGAGAGGAGATAAAAAAAGTGGGCAAGTGGAGAAGAAAAGGAAGAAGAGAAGGAAAAAGAGGTCGAGAAGAGAAGAATAGAGAGAGAGAGAGAGAGGAGATAAAAAAGTGGGCAAGTGGAGAAGAAAAGGAAGAAGAAAAGAAAAAAGAGGTCGAGAGAAGGAGGAGGGCGTGAAGAGATGAAGAAAAAAGAGAGCGAAAAAAGATGAAAGAAATTAAAGGAGGGGAGAAGAAAAGAAGGGTGAAAGATAAAGAAGTGTGGAAGAGATGAAGAAAGGGTTAGCGAGAGGAGACGAAGAAAGAGAAGGTGGGAAGAGAAGAAAAAATCGACAAGAAAAAAATGAGGAAAAGGAAGTATACTTTTAATTTCCAATCCGCGCTGGCTACTTTTATTCTTTTCACTCAGTTCTTTGAAATACTACATCGCAAATGCGGGTATCTGTATTACAAACAGAATCAGATTATATTGTTATTTACTAAAGGCTTTTAAGTCTGACTCAAGGCCATGAGACGAGTCAGTTATATGCCATACGTGATACACGCTTAGGCGATCATATATCTTTCGATACATGACTGACAAGGCAGATTTTTCTTGCAGTAGGTTGCTATTTCTTTCTGCGGCAGACCAGTTGCCCTCCAAGGCTATAGAACCCGGTCTGTCCTGCTATTTACCCTTAGCTGGTGGGGGGGGCGGAAGAAAAGGATTCATACTTTTTCCAAGGGTATTTATCACATAAGTGAATGTAATGGATTCGACTGTAACTCGAACTCGGCTCTCCGATTCCTCAATCCGAGCCGCTATCCCCCGTACCTCCTCATGAGAAGAGTAAATTAGCAAATTGATCCGCGAGGCAGGTTTGTCAACCATCGCCTTATTTGGAGACGCAAGCGGACTCGTTTAGCAAAATTGGATAAACTCCAAAAAGAAAAAATATATATCTATATATCTATATCTATATATCTATATATATATATCTATCTATATATATATATATGTATATATATATGGCTCTTTGCCAGTCCAATTTGTAGAAACTGGTTATTTACATTATTTATGAATTAGCGGTCATTTAGCGTAGATGGAGATACTGGGAGAAAGAGGAAATCTCTTCAAATCTTTGTTGGCAATTTTATTCTTTCAATTTAGATGGATTTTATTTATTCATGAAAGCACAAGGTTGAATATCGGGAGATGGGTTGAAAGGAAAGAGGGAATAAGAAGCATATATTCAATTGACCGGATGGACACTGCCTGGTAACCATTACCCCATGGCAAGACACTTCGATATTTTCTTTAGCTTATTCTGGCAGACATATCCAACTATAAAAGGCTGTCGAAACTGAGGCCAAAGATTCAAGGATATCTTTTTCTTTCACCTTTTACCTCAATCCTTGATGCTAATAATTAAACAATAAACCAGTTTTCACAACGAGGCTGACAGTTGCAGGCGTTTTGACTGGCGATAATCCAATTTTGCTACGGAGTTTGTTTAACAATAAAGGAAACAGAATCAGCGAACCGAGTTCAAATTCTGGTCAAGGCCGGTTGTATCTTAATTTGCACTAAAAACTCTAAGGAAATTTATGCATTTATCGTTTTTTTTCCCGACATGTCTGGTTTCACAGAGCTTGATAGCACCAGAAGACGAATATATTATTAATTTTTTTATACACGATTTTAAGTATTGGAGAACTTGGAGAGGGGAATTAACAGGAGATAACTGATAACTGACATCCATTAAACATGGCACGTGGAACTAGAACAGTGAGCGAAATAAAGGGTTCAGTTCGACATTCCAACCACCTGAAGAAGGCCGGGGCGTACAACGGCCGAAACGTTGTAATAAATATGGCGACCAAGATGAGGACAATAGTCCGAATAATGTAAATAGTGTACATAATACCCCATCTATGAAATATAGACAGATATTTTACACATGTTTTAAAATGACGTACACTCTGGTGAAAGATATTTCATTGTTTCTTTGACTATTTTAACTATTTCTTTCAAGGAGTACTGTATTGTATTTATTCTCCTAGACTATAAACGTCGCACAGCTGAGAAGAGAAGATCACTGATCATTTAAGCATTTCATGGCACCTTCCAAATGAATCTGCTAATAGAAAACATGCTTAAGAGGCCAATATACTGATAATGAGGGTGGGTAGCTCTGCTGATGACATAGATATTCATAGTTGGAATAAGAATGAATTTAAACAAGAAATCAACATCCATTAGTAAGTGTTCCAAGAATATTCTTCCGGACGTTGGTTATCATGGCTCTCCACAATTTCTTGTCTTTTTGCCATCTCCCCCAAACCCTGCACCGCCACCCATTCACTCAAGGACGCTAGGTAGTTTATGCATTGCTTCCTTTTGTTTCTTTTGCCTTCAATTTGTCTTGTGAGTATCAAATTTTCCAAGCATATTTTCCTCATTATATACCGTAGAAATTTCAACTCTCTTTTACTTAAGTATTCTTTTTGCTGCCTTTGTCTCTAGAACTTCGTCGATGCTCACATATTCAGTCCATGGTATTCTCAGCATCCTTCTGTAGAACTACATTTCTATTGTATCAAATCTCCTCTTCATCGATGGGGAGATTGTCCAGCATTCACTGTCATATAGGAAGACTGATATTACGTAACAACTCAATACTTATTTTATTTCTAACGAAATTTTCCTGTTTCTTAATACTTTGCTTAGCTTTGGAAGACATCTTTCTCTATGTCAATGAGCCGTCGGTTTTCCGTTCTCTGTTAATATGCTTCACAGATATCTAAATTGTTGCATTTGTTTGATTTCAGTATTAAAAAGAAGTGATACTTAAGTTTAAAAGTATTAAAAAATGAAAAAATCTTTTTTGAAGGTTTAATTTTAGTTTTTTTCCCAAAGTAATAAATTAAATTTAATATTCGTAATAAGCAAAATACTTTTTGATTGAAATGTTTTCCTCCTTATCGGTAAAATCTATAAATAAAATATATATTATCTATAAATATAACACGTGTGTTCCCTCGTCATTATCCCTCAATACTTCACTTTTATATATATATATATATATATATAGCGAAACAAGATAAGGAATTTATTTCCAAATTTATACATTTAAAGTTGTTAGTAACTTGTTTCAGGAAAAGGAAGAAAATATTTAAAGTTCGTAGTTTCGATAAATTGTTAAGAAGAGAAAAGGTTCATATTATTAAATCATTGGACACAAAGTAATATTCGAAAATGTTTAAAACAAATTGAGAGAGTTTGTTTTTCAGTGTTGACAGATCTGTCAGTATGGGCGAATTTATAGATTTTACTGATAAGGAGGAAAAAATTTCAATCAAAAAGTATTTTGCTTATTTAATCTATTAGTTTGGAATGAAAACTAAAATTAAAGCTTCAAGAAAGATTTTTCATTTTTTTAATAATGGATCATATATATTGTGTGTATTTTGGCAGCTTGTTTTCATTGAGACTATTTTCGTTGAATAATTTAGACAAGCTTTGTCTGCTTATTTTTTTTAAACAGGATCCATTCATATTCTCGGATAAGCTTTCTGTGTCAGTATTAAAAGAATAAGGTAATTTGCACTATTCTTTTAATACAACACCAGAAAGCTGATCCGTGAATATGAATGGATCCTGTTGAGAATAAGCAAACAAAAACTTGTCTAAATTATTCAACGAAACTTGCCACACACACACACACACACACACACATATATATATATATGTGAAAAGTGTATATAAATATAAATAAATATAAGTATGTATAATTATTTATATATTATATGCGCGGTACTTATTACCCTCTCACCCAGCACATTGAATATTAAACATCACCATATAAATTAACCAATAAGAATTACAAATTTCTACCTGTTACATATACACAGTCACAAAAAACAAACAAATAACCAGCTTTAAATATAACATATAAACCCCCATTTTTTTTCAAAAATTTAAAAATAAATACAAATAATAATAAATTTTACCTATCATAATTTTACACAAACCCCACCACACGCATATACATACAAGCGAGGAAATATTTTTCAGCGCGAAAACACTTAATATGACATGTATACAGTAACGAGACATTTCCGCCACACTTCCAATGTTTAAATTTCAACATTTCAACATACAAATGCGTATGTATAGATATAACACCACCCGCATACATACATGTGTCATAGCCGAAACTATAAATATATACTATATTCATAGAAAATATTCGTTCATAGACAGGATTCGAACCTGCATCCTATACGGAACCGTCATATACGCTGACGTGCCTTGACCACTCGGCCACCATGAACCTTATGGTAGACAAGGTCGAATTTACTGTTATAAACTACAATCTTCCATGAATCTCGTACATTCATAACTGCTCTGGCGTATCGAATGTAAACAAATGACGTCATATGTTAAGAAATGGACGAGGTCCGACAATTTATTTATTAAAGACATTTTTATTTATGTTTAACGTTGTTATTTTATAGATACAAGTATTTAAGCAAATGCTCTGTTTATGAACGAATATTTTCTATGAAAATTTCTCGGACATTCAGGCCGGTAAATGTTATTTAATACTGTTTATCATAAACAGAGCATTTGCTTAAATACTTGTATCTATAAAATAACAACGTTAAACATAAATAAAAATGTCTTTAATAAATATATATATATATATATATTGTTATGGTAATTTACTTACGCCCGCATGGACTCTCCCAGCTATAAATAGGAATAGATACTGCCTTTTGGAGAGGGAAGTTTCCACCAGTCAGCTCTGATAGTCGGACCGTACATCCTTGCTGTAACACTCTCATTTGTATATGTTTGTATTACTGTTTCTGTTAATATATTTGTTTAACTCAATTCCTCTCTGTGTGTCTTTATTTCTGGCCCATAACAACACAACATATATATATATATATATATATATATATATATATATATATATATATATATATATATATATATATATATCTGTGTGTGTGTGTGTTGTGGCCTATATATATATATATATATATATATGTATGTATGTATATAAATAAAAAGAAAGAACAGTAAGATATATAATCCGGTGTTCTTATAGATATTTTTATTTTTTATTTTTACAAAATAGTGCTCGATGTAAATTTACAGAGCATTAATATTATAAATTAATTGATTTAAAATATGTTTTTTTTCGCTACACAGTTCTAACCATGTTTCAAAAATATATATATATATAATATATATAATGAAAAAGTTTTTCACTTAAGTCATGTTTACTTCAATGTTTTGTAGTTACATAGATGCAACTACTCTTCAGAACATACACCCACATAAGCGCACATATAAACACAAACACACAGTTAGACGCGCACACACGAAAACAAACAGGCGAGTGCGTACATGTTTGTATATATGTATACATGCAGGCGTGCAAACGCACAAAGATACATATATAAACAAACAGTCGCACAATAATACATACACACAAAAAGATTTAATCATAACCTAAATGTTAAAAACAATGAAAAAACGAGATCAACGGAGACATATACAGTTAACACAAACACACATACAAACACATAATTAGATGCGCATGCGTGTGTACGTGCATGTTTGTATGTGTGCATGTATGTGTACATGCGTTCACAGGCATAGGCTAACAGACATTTATTTTGAATATTGGTTTGTCCCATATATAGGTACCTCCAACAATTTGCTAGAAAAAGGGGGGCTGAATCATAAAAAAACGAGCCTTTTATGTGCGTGTAATAACATAATGTATCGATACGAAAAATCAATACTCTGACATATAAGCACGAGCTATTACCATACATCCCACAACCTGTCTGTGCTGCTCTCGAACGGAGCTTTACTACTCTGGGGAGAAGAAAAAGAATTATTATTATTATTATTATTATTATTATTATTATTATTCCCAGGTTTTCCCGCCGCCTAGTAAATTCTTTTCTCCGATTTCCTCGGACATGGAGACGAAAAGCGTTTATCCTTTGGCCAACCCAAAAGGAAATATTCTCCGGTGTAACATTTGTGACAGTCTCGCCTGGATTAAGTGTCACACGTGTCAGGCTGCCTTCTACTGGTAAGTGACGTACATGTACACACACACACGCACACACATACACACATGCGTAACGCGCAAGTTCACAAGAAAATACGTAACAATACTCAGAAGCATCGTGGATATCACGTTCTTTATTACCATTTTTAAATTGAGTGATTTTCATTTGTATTCCTATCAAATGATCATGACAGATAGATAGATAGATAGATAGATAGATAGATAGATAGATAGATAGATAAGCTAGGTAGATACAAAAAACAGAAGAACGTAGATGGAAAGATTATTAACATTTGGAAGATGTGAACATAAAAAAAGTAACTTTTCTCTTTCTTTTTCTCTTTAGTTTTTCTTTATTTCTACAGTTTTTAAAAAAGGGTTTAGAATAGTCAAAACCCTTTTTTACGCTTACGTTTTTCCTTTTCACTTTAATTTTTTTCTTTTTCTGTCTTTGTTAAGTTTTAATTTCTTTTATTTTGTTCTTACCTTTCCTTTTTTACTTTTTGCTTTACATTGTCCTTTCTTTCTTTCCCTTTTACCTTGTCTTTCTTTTCTTCTCTCAATTTTGCTTTTCATTTTCTTTCAATTTTTCACTCTTCTTTCTTATTTTCTCTTCTCGACACACGCTTTCTTTCTTTCTTTTTTCTTTTCGTTTTTCTTTCTTTTTCTTTCTTTCCTCATTTTTACTCTCTTCTAAACCCTTTTTTACGTTTCCTTTTTCATTTTCTTTCATTTTTTACGCTGTCTTAATTCGTTTTACTTTGCCTCTTTTTTGCTTTTCATTGTCCTTTTTTTCTTTCTCTTTTAACTTGCCTTTCTTTCTCTCGCCCCAGTTTTTCTTTTCATTTTTTTTCTTCTTTCTCTTTCTTTCATACTTTCTCTTCTCTACATCTGCTTTTTTAAAAATTCAGTTTTCCTCTATTCTACCATTTCTTCTTTTACTTGCCTGTTTTTGATTCTTTCTTTCTTTCTTTTCGTTTTTCTTTCTTTCTTTCGTTTCTTTCTTTCTTTCTTTCAAGATTTTTTTCATAATCTTTCCGTTTTGTTGACTCTTATTCATCGAATGTTTTCTTTTTCTTTATCCTTATTTTCAAAAATAATTTCAAAATGAATTTACTTAAAATCCGTTTTCTCTTCTTTATTAATTCTATTATGCATCCTTTCTTATTGTTTCTTGTTTTGAATTAACCGTTACAAACTTTAAATAGAGTCTCCGTCATCGAACACAGAATCTTTTTTCTGATTCTCCCAACTCATGTGGACATCCTGTACAAGGAGGCCAAATCAGGCTACATTTGAATATCAAAGGTTACTAAATTTTAAATTTCATTCTTAATGACTGTTTAAGCTTCTTTTTCTCTGTACCCTGATCTTTCAAGGCGTGGGTGATCATGGCTATCCACGACTTCCCGTGCGCCCAGCAGTCCTTAGTAAAGTTTGTCTTTATACCAACACAAGCTCGTTCGGTAGGCCATGATTTGCTTTCCTCTGTCCCTCTGGCCTTCAAATATGCTCTGTGTCAAATTTTAAGCAACGTTGTTAAAAATAAGTTTGGTTAACTACTATTAAGAAACTTAATTCAACATTTACTAAAATTGGGATTTCAGATATCGCTACCTGTAACTAAAAGTGACACTATTTTTTTTTACTTGTAGAATATTAGCATTTAATTAACAGACAAGTGGATATTAAGTCGAGGATCAGTTTTGTATTACAACTGTCATAAACAAACCCCTATTTTGTGTCAATTGATTCCATGCATTTCTCTAGGCTTACGGTCACGTCACGTTTTAAACGCTGGCTTCAGTACGATCACCGAAGTTAAGCAATATCAAGCCTGGTGCGTACCTAGATGGGTGACCGTTTGGGAATACCAGGTGTTGTAAGCTTGGATGTGCAGGTAATGGATAATGACTCAGAATTGTAAATCGGAGAGCCGAGTTTCAATTCCAGTTGGGTTCGTTATATTCATTTACGCGCAAATAACCTTACGAAGGAACGGGAAACCCAATACTAAACAAGAAACAAAGGATAAACCTCTACTCCTGTTCAAAAGACCAGGAAGGAGTGTGAACCGGACGATAGGCGAACCTATCTACTCTTATTAAACCTTCTAAATGCAACTGGTAAATTTTCTAACAACAAAGCCTGTACTATCTGTCTATATTTCTTAGATGATTTATTTTAATTATTTATATTATTTATATTGTTCGGACTGTTGTCTTCATCTTTATTGCCATAATCATGACATTTCGGTCGTTGTACGCTCTGGTCTTCTTCAGGATCTGTCTATATTTCTGTGATGAGGTATTGTAATTATTTACGTTATTTACATTCTTCGGACTGTTGCTCTCATCTTTATTGCCACAATCACGACGTTTTAGTCGTTGTACGCTCCGGCCTTCTTCAGGATTTGTCTATATTTCTGAGATGATGTATTTTAATTATTTACATTGTTCGGACTGTCATATTCACAGTGGTATTATCACCTTGCTTGGGCTGAATATGGTGAATATGGCAATAAAGATGAGGACAACAGCTCGAACAATATAAATAATGTAAATAATTACAATACACCGGTGGTTAAAAGCATTGGTTGAAGTAATCCAAAAAGTGACTAGACTCAAAGAGTTGTGTGTTCAATGTCTGGTCAGAGAACAGGGAACAAAAACTTAGAGAATTGAGTTATTAAAGGGAATTAACTGAAATTAAAATATCCAGAAAAGGCATGGCACGTGGAATTAGAACAATCTACCCTGTGGACTAATGTACGGTTCGAAATTCCAACGTATATCACCTGAAGAAGGCCGGTGCGTACAACGTGCGAAACGTCGTGAATATAGCAATAACAATGAGGACAACAGACCGATCAATGTAAATAGTGCAAATATATATAGTAATAGTTCATGTTTGCCTATCATCCATATCACACTCATCCCTGTCTTTTGAACAGGAGTAGAGATTTATCCCTTGTTTCCTGTTTAGAAGTGGGTTTCCGGTCAGTGGCATTATCACCTTTCTTGGGGTGAATTGATTAAAAAAAAGATATACATTTTATGACACTTCTCGCCGGTCAATTCTGGATCAGTTCTTACGTTGGTCAATACTACCACTGGTCGTTCAATTTGGTCGTTTTATTCTGCACCTCTCTCCGCCCCACGTTGTGCTTTTTTTTTATCACGGAGCTGGCAAAGACCGAGTTTGCGTCAGCAATTGCAGCGCTGGTTCGATCACGGCGAAGCTATGTCACAAAGGAAAAATAAAAAAATGTTCTTTGCAGACGAAATAAAGAAATGACAGGAAATTCTTCAGGGTTTATTTTCTGCATGGTCGTTTTTTTGTACAGAAATATTAACTCCAAGTCTGGAAGAAGGTTTAAGTCGGAGGTTCTCTTTGGCAGCAAGTCACGTGGGGTCCGCAGCTTCTTCTGCTATCTGGTCTTATAATACAAAACCTTCTTAAAGAGGTCGCAAGTATAATATATATATATATATATATATATATATATATATATATATATATATATATATATATATATTGTGTGTATTTAGGCAGCATCTTTTCATTCATACACGTTTCATTAAATAATATAGACAAGTGTTGTCTATTTATTTTATGTAAATTTTTCGTAACGTCTGATAAGTTTAATAACATTATCGTTGAACGAAGAAAGAAATTCACAATATTGATCCATATTTTTTTAATCATTGCGAAGAATTAAGTTGGATATACTAGATTTAGTGTAGTATATGATTAATTTAATTTTTTTGCTAGGATCTGTAGTTGATATATTAGAATTTACTAAATTTTTAGTACATTTTCATCTTGTTTATAATTAGTATGCATTTGATTACGATATAAAAGATTAATATGTTTGAGATCAGTAGAAGCAGTATTATGTACAATTTGCTTAGTATTGAGATTTCTAAGAAAGCATCTTATTTGTTCATCAACTATATAGTTTGGAAAGCTATTATTAATAAGTATCTGTTTCATATTCTTTAGTTCACTGTAAAAAATCTGTTTTGTGGATGAATTAGTTTCTGCACGATGTATTAGATTCTTTATAATTGCTATTTTGTAGTAATATGGGCATTCGCTCTTGTAGTTAAGTGTACATGAATTTATGCTGGTAGGTTTTTTGTATGGCGAAATAGTAAATTTATTATTATTTGTGTTTATCAATATGTCAAGGAAGGGGATTTTATTAGTAGTATTGAGTTCATATGTGAATTTAAGGACAATTATTTTGGAAATGTTTTTGAAGTTAAATTATTTCATCTGTATTTTTAACTAACATAAGAATATCATCAACGTATCTTAGGTTCCATATATATATATATATATATATATATATATATATATGGAACCTAAAATGCGATACGTATTGCCTATTATATTGTATAGGCAATGTAACAAGGCAATATAAAAGTTGAAAAATCAAAGAATTAAGTAAATATTATGTGGATTTCTTTATAAACACGAAGATAAGACATTTCTTTTTCTTACCAGCAACAAAGAACACCAGGAAATCGACTGGAAAGGCATTCATGAATTGCTGTGTACGACTCTTCGAGATCTCTATGCCGAACCAAAAAGAGTTATTCGCAAAAACGAGAAAGAATTACTGCTGAAGAAATTACTTGATGCCAAAGTAAGACATTTTCTGTTTCTAAACATTGTTGCTTTTTTTTTTCTTTTAATATTTTCCTCTCAAGGGTTTTTGTTAGGGACCATGTCTGGCACTGGTATGTCAGCGTTGGTAGTAAAATGGTGTTAATGAGATTTGCTTTGTTGCTCATGGAAAGGCTAGGATGTTTTACCAACTCGCTCTTCTTCTAAAAAATCCTTTTTTTAAAAAAGATTTATAAAGAAAGTTTTAAAAATTCAGAAAATTAAAATATGCATCTATACACATATATCAATGGTGTAAACACAAGATTCAAACTTGGCATTTTTAAATAACAAAGTTGCGATAACTCTTTAAAAAAGTCAGAGATCGATTTATGACTGCATTCATATAATGAACAGGACACCCACTTCTAAAACTTACGTCAATATTATGTTAAAACACCGGCTCTCCTATGATCACCAAAGTTAAGCAATATCGAGCCTGGTCAGTACTTAGATGGGTGGCCACTTGGTAAAACCAGGCGTTGTAACTTTGGATGTGCAAGTGGTTTAATGGACAACGTCTCGGAATTGGAAATCGGAGAAACAAGTTCCAATTCCAGTCGGGTTCGTTAATAATTAAAAATACCCTTGAGAAAGGCATGAAACCATATGAGTTAATTAGTAGAACTTGTATCAGTAAATCGTTATTATCTCCAAAAGATTCTTACAATCTAAAAATATTTTCTGGCTTTAAATAACCTTCAAAATGTTGACAAACCGTAAAAAAAAACATTCAAAACCTAAATCGATTAAAAAAATCAATATTTTTCGATTAATGTCTTGGCTTGATGATGGTCTAAATGACGGTAATCTAAAAATATCAATCCTCGAAGATGTTTCTGTTATTATTGTTTTAGGGGACCAGTCTTCTTAAGTAATGCCCAATGTAGAATTCCGTTGCAAACGTTCAAAATATTTGTTTATATTTCCTCGGATGAGGTATTGTAATTATTTACATTATTTAAATTGTTCGGACTGTTGTCCTCATCTTTATTGTCATGTTCACGACGTTTCGGCCGTTGTATGCTACGACCTTCAACAATCTACTCCGGTGGACGAAATAAAGGGTTCAGTTCTAAATTCCAATAACCTGAAGAATGACAACAAAGATGAAGACGACGGTCCTAACAACGTAATGTTCAAAATAGTTTTGTAAAAATGCAAAAAATGTATCACAAAGCCAAAAATGAGGATGTGTTTGGTTGATCATCACTATATTATCTTTTAACTTAGCCAGTCACAATCACTGACTCATTCACACAAATAATGTCCCGAAGAACAAAACACCCCATTTACAAACCCCAGATTACATACCGCAGACATTTTTTTATAATATGAATAAAACGAAAAACAGTGGTGTTTGAAAAATAATTCAAGGGGAGTAACCCTGTTAAGCCTTAGACACTTATCTCCCATATATCAACATTGAAGTTTTCAAATTGAAAATTTAAACACCGATAACAAAGAATTACCCACATAGCAATTCATGAAGCAGTTGAAAATGGCAGTGTTTTTTACCGTCTCTCCTGCATATTTCGACAAAAATAATTTACGACTAAAAATGCAATAAGAATTCGTTTAATCAAGTTTTTGTTGAAGAATAGGTCTGTCTGCCTATTTTTTTTTTTAAAGTTTTTCAAATTCATCGAAAAATTTGTTTTATACAATCGGTAAATTTTTCAAAGTTCATTTTTGTATATGTTTTTTTTTTTGTATTTTACAGGGAAGTTTCGAATGTTCCAATATACGAAATATCTGTCGAAAAATGAACTTTTGGGTTGAGGGTGGGGTCCCATTTCAACTTTTTAATTCTCTGCAAGGTTTGTTTTGCAACATGCGGTACGGCGAGAAAATGTCACCTTTTCAATTTGCCAAAATCGGCCTATTTTCTTGAACTCAAGTCTCTTCAAATGGCTAAAGACAGTTGTAATATCAAATTTCATGTTCTTAGCAAACTCTTCCGTCGAAATCTTTAGTTTATTCTCCACGATGACAAGAAAAGGATCTTTGTCTTCATTGGTTTCAGAAGGTCGTCCGGGTCGTGATTGATCGTTTAGGTTAAAATTACCCTGACGAAATCTGCGAAATCACGTTTTGACCGTCCGAAAGTTGGAACACGTTTCAAATAAACATTTTGAATGTTTTTTGATTTTTTTTTTCTCACAGTTTCGACTCTTACTACTTTATAGAGTATATGGCGAAAGTGCAACTATTCATCCTCATTTTTTAAGACATTCATTTATGGAGAAAACGTCAACATTCAACAAAATCTGACTCGCAGCTGAACGGTGCAAGGTTTCAATCTGGAACACATGAGAAATCGACGCCAAAACAAACCCCAGTATCAAGTTGCGGTCATTTTATATTAACAATGAAAATCGGGTACGAAATTCAGCAGTGATCTGATAACTGTCAAAGGGTAACTGTCAGAGTGCGGATAGTGAAGCTAACCTTATGGTCTATTCGATTAGGTGCTCAGACAATAATTCGTCATTAAATAAACCACCAAGGGTTGATATAAAATAAACCAATCAAAACACTTTGTCAAAGGATTTATATTCATTGCATTATTTTCTATTGAAATTGTTAATAAAAATCAGAATCAGTAGATTCTTCAAATATATAAATGTCAGTTCTGATAAATATTTCTTTTAGCTTAAGATTATTGAAGTATGCCTGTTACGGGGTCAGAAGAATCTTTTCGAAGGTAATTATCAACTGGTGTGTCCGGCAGCCTTCCAATGTATTCGACTGTACAAAGAAGTCTACAAAGGATCTTCTCCAAATGTGGTTCCCGCCTACCTTATTTTAGCAGAATCTTTATTGGGTGAGTTCAGTACTATTTAACTGTTTTGATTTACCCAGAATCCATTGTAACAGCAAAGTTGTCCAAATCGTGTGACAGCATGAGATAATTGTTCATCCCACAAAATGTTTAATATCTAAAAATCCACTAAACTAATTGAGTTTCTTGTTTTTTTCTAGGTTTTCAGATAAGACGTTTAGCCATGTTGACACCATTTGTCGTAAGAATCACTGAAAAGCCCTTTGAGGAATTCAGCTAAAAATAGAACAGGTTAAAATCGTTTTATGTCAGCACTACTATGTCTTTCCAAATGAGCAATGGTGTAAGGAAAAAGATCATTCTGGCATTCAGTAATGGCTCGAATTTTCATACTCTGGTTTCCATCTTCAAAGTCCATTCACGAACTATCAAGAGAACGGTGAATAAGTTTTGAAAAGAGGGAACAGTAAAGAGGAAAACTGGATCAGTAGGTCACAGCAGCAAGAGGGATCATCATTTCAACTTAGAGCTAAATACATTCTTATTGTTCAAAGTAGAGTCCAATAGTGTTTTAAAAACCTTAGAGAATTCCAGTAAGATATCTTTAATCATCTCTAAAATACAACTGTTCAAAGCTTAATCTATCAATTGGACAATTTTGCTGTATACTCGGTATTTTGTTTAAAAATATTTTACACATTTTTGAAGTAAAATGAAGTAAAACAATGAAGTAAAATTAAGAAATAAAATATTGATAATGAGTAATAAAAATACATTTTGCCATGATGTTAGTAATAAAGGATCCGGAAATTATATTACCCCCATTTGGCTTCGCCAAACACTGTAAGGTGGCGCTGCTTAATTTCTATAAAAAGACAAATATTTCCTTCCTTACTCTTTTTCTCTCACTTGCTCCAAGATATTAGAAGTTTTTAAAAAACAGTTGTATTGGTGGAGGGAGGGGATTTTTTGCTGGCATTTCGGAAAAGACGCGACAATTTTGTTAGTACCTAACTATTTACAAGTAGACGGGGAAATACGCTCCTGATTATATTCAACAATAAATACTTTTTTTTTTAAATTGAAAACTGTAGCAGACTTAGTCTGGTTTTGTTCCGGCTGTAGACATGTGACATATTTTTAGTTTTACATATATATGATACTAATAATGTTAATACTTAAATGCTAAATACATATACATGTACACACATACAAACATATATACACAAACACACATATGCACATATACACACATGTATACACATGTTTATATATGTTCACTGGGCTATTATTTCGTTTTTTTTTTAATTGCGTTTGGTGATATCATAAGTATTAATAGTAGGGGGTTAGATTTATAATTAAATTTATTTATTATTGGTAGAATTTACATGCATATGTCTGTAAATATACTCGTGTGTATTCATGCGCGTATATAAGCATGCGTATGCGTACACATGTATACACAGGTCTGTGTCCACTTAAGTTTGTGCTTTGTTAGTAATAAACTAGTGCATAAATGGTGAAGTTATTTAATTTTTTTTAAATATCATTTTTTTATGCATATATATATATATATATATATATATATATATATATATATATATATATATATATATATATAATAGGATAAAGAACAAGTAGGAAACAGATCTCAATCTAACATGTTTCACTTTATTAAAACTTCGTTAGAGATCAAGATAGAAAAGTTAATGATATAAAATGGCAAAATCCCTTCGCTAACAAAATTTTAAAGATGCATTAACCTACAAATCACTCGATGAATGTTACGATCCTTGTTTTTTTTTTTAAATTATAAGCTGTATAAGATCTTTCTTAAATACATTCAGTCATCTTCAGGCTTGGAAATTATTTTGTTTTTGGTAAAATTCAGGTAGCAGCTGAGTCGAAACAATATAATGCGAATCGAAATATGTCTTTTCTTATATATATATATATATATATATATATATATATATATATACGTTAGGATCTCACCATGGTTGATTTGTCAGGAATAGTCTTTCTGATGTTATCGGTCTGGAGGGGGCGATTCTAGCGTGCGGCACCTTCAGAAAGTTCCTGAAAACCATACAACGGGTTGACCCAAGCCTTGTGAGTGAAATTGGGCAGACGGAACTCTTGATCGAGGGTTTGAATGTGCTGGCCTAGTTCAGATTGTTGATCACGCTAGAGAACACGCTCTCTCCCAGAAACTGTAACTAAGATCTGCTCAGCATAGTTGCAGTATAAACCAAAGGTGGGCTGTGTGTGTGTTGAAAAAACATAAATGTGCCTGAGCGAACGTCTGCAAGAAGGATTGGCTAGCCATCCAAATAGACAGCTGTCCTCGAATACAGTGGTCAGCTATTATATATATATATATATATATATATATATATATATATATATATATATATTCGATATGTATATATATATATATATATATATATATATATATATATATATATATATATAACAGTAGGATTGATGCATACGGAATAAATTCCAATAACCAAAAATTACTGTTCGTAAAAGAGTGCTCAAGACAGAGTAGAGCAAATATAATTTATTCGAAAGTTATAACATATGTTATAACATCACTGCAAAAATAGCCGTTTTGTTTCAACGTTTCTGGTGTCTTATAAAGTGATGGTGTTCTACATTCAATGCCATGTTATAATTTTTGAATAAGGCGGAAAGACACTCTTCAAGCCTAAATCAGGCGATGATAAGTTAGGGTAATTAATTTTCCCTCAGAGAACTCAAGACATTTTTCTCACACAGATTTGTTTTTTTGTTTTTTTTTAATTCAAACTGAAGAAGCCAAAGAGATCATACGCTTTCTCTGTCGAAACGCGTCTTTCATATAAAAAAAAAATCCACTTTGTCTCATCTTCACTTTTGTGTCGGAGACTGTATAATTATACCCGGTACACAAACTTACAAGATGGAGTGCACAGTGATTAAAAAGGAATTGTGGGTATGTAGATAAGGGGCGACAACTCTATTTTAGTTTCTACCTTCTAATAATAACATAGTACATTATTTTATTTCTTTTTGTTTTCCAGGCCTTGACCAACTAAAAGAAGCTTGTGATTATCTCTCTTTTGTGAAGATGATAGCCACAAAACAAAGCGGGGCGCGAAAAGGGTTTACTCCTGTCCAACCGCACACTTACAAAATCTACCGAACAATGGCAAAGTTGTATTTGGTGATGGAGGACTATAAACAGTCAATTGATAATCTTTCAGAAGATGTAAGTGCCACGAAATTCATAGTCATAAACTTTATATTAATACATTGTTTAAAACACTGGTTACCGTATCTTCCGGCTTACAAGACGCATTTTTTCCTAAAAATACCCCGAAAAAATACGTGTGCGTCTTCCAAGACGAATGTAAGGCAATGCCCAGCCTCAAGTAAGCTTGTATGGTTACGTAATTGGCTTGACTGATAAGGACGTGGATTCGTATGTTGAGTCATTACACTATAATGTTAGCTATATACCTAATTACACCGTTTATATGATGTAACTCAGTACTTAGCTGTTATAAGTATTTCCAAAACTATAAACCTTCCTGGAGCCGAGCCACAAGCTTAAACATGCTCTCTTTACTAGCAACGGCGGGAGCCTTTCTGCTCTTGACTAGTATGTCATTGCCGTACAAACAAAATCGGACGAGTGATTAATGTAAACAATATTTGGCACCAGTATGTGAGGGACACATGTTGAATGTGTTGTATGAGAATGACTTTTTTTTCTTAGAAATTTAATTCTAATATTAGAGTGTGTCTTCCAAGCCGCAGCGTCTTGTAAGCCGGAAAATACGGTATATCCCAATCCTCCCTTTCTTGTCTCGACAGCATTCAAAAGCGTTTACGCCTTCTACTCTACAACCCCTTTCACCACAGACGCAAAGTCGCAAACCTATCGCTATTTCGCCGCTAGTACCACAGAAAATGTTTAGACGATTTGCATTCCAATTCAGACCGTTACAGCCAAGACCTACCATGATGTCAGACAGTGTCAGACCATCCAAATTTCCTTCGTGTTCCATTGACAAGAAGGAAGTTCCATTTGGACCGTTTTTTCCCAAGAGCCATTGCTTCGGGGAACAAACTCCTGAGCGGATGCTTCCTCAGACACTGTAATCTTAACTTCTTCAAGTACTGAGTCAACCGTTACATATCCTAATAATCTTCAAAACTTATTCCGTAACCTTATACTTTGAGTGGCTCTTGGGCCTTGTATTGAGTTAATTAAAAAAAATTGCATAATAGAAATATACACGTAACCGTATAGTTAGGACGTTAGCATTCCGACCATCAAAACTGGGTTCATTATGGTAGATTTGGCAAAACGATTTCTGGCTTCTTGTTAATCTGGGTGTATGGAGGTGATTACAGTTTGTTTCACCGCTAGGAAGTTCCTGTAATTGACCCAAGACTTTTAAATGATATTGGGTAGACGAAACTGTTCGAAAACTGTCGATGACTGTGCTAGCACGAAGTCACAAGTCATCGTGACCGAGTGTCTGAGTGTACTGGTATTGTTCAATTATTCATGCTCTCTCTCTCTCTCTCTCTCTCTCTCTCAAAACTTAAAACTAAGGACAGCTCAGCGTAGATCCAGTAAAAACTACTGTGGGAATTGATCTGACACAAATGTGCCTGAGTAGGCGTCTGTAACGGGGATTGGCTGCTCACTCTAGTTATTATGCAACAGCTATTTAATTTGACTTTATATTCTATCTAAAAACTCATTTACAATATTTTTCAGGTAAATTCAGTAACGACGGTTATGTATAACGCTTCACTTTTTAAAATATCGGTCACTCAATACAAGAGCCACTCAAAGTAGAGAGTTACTGAATGACTTTGTTGTATGACAGTAAGAGGGGTAAGTGAAAAGTGCATATTATGAGAATATGTAGGATAGATAACGGCTGACTCTAGACTTGAAGAGATTAAGAGTGTAGTGATCGAGAAAACATAGTCTCGGGAGTTTGCGCTATAAATCAGCTGCCCTTGAGAAGAAGCTATTTGAACGGAACATCCTCCTTAGCGCTGGAATACGAAGGGAATGTGGATGGCTCAAGACTGTGTACATGGCATAACGGATCCTAGCCGTAAAGGTTTGAACTGGTGGAATTAAGGAATGTAGCTCGTCTGAATATTTCACATGGAAATAGCTATAGAATAGTGAGACGCTTGCGATGTCTTGTCTGTGGCATTGACTGATTGAATTTTTTTTTGGTGGTGGGGGGGTATTTTTTTAATATGTCCGCTTTGGTTTAATCGATGACAATACCAGTAAGCCGGTCTGTAGCATTTCTCTAAAACAGTGGTTCTTAACCTTGTTTGCGGTACTGAACCTGCAAGTTTCAATGCGTGCATTCACTGAACCCTTCCTAATTGGAAATATAAAATATGATTTCTGCAAAACATAGGTATATATTTTATTACTGCAGAAATGAACAATGCATCGGTTGCACACAAAATCATCAAAGAACAAAACCAACAAAACATGACTTCCACACACACACAAAAAACATAACTCAATGAATATTTATTGCAAGTCAATGTGACTTTTTTTGCTGTTGCCCTTCAGAGACAAGTTCGTAGCGGTATTGGCAGCCTAAATCAACGTGTACATTTTTTACTTTACGAATGTGTAAACAAACGAAAAGCAACAAGAGAAAGAACACAAAAAATAACCTTTTGTAACAAGGACAATATTTATATATTACGTCAAATGATACACATGAATAGTTAATAGGAGTTACTTCCCTTCCACTGGAATAAAAGTTTTACTAATGAAATATCTTTTTATCTGAGCTCATAAAAAATTGAATGAAGTTGTCGCTCAAAATATGTTCATTGTGAGAGAGTTGAATGAATTCTGTAAAGCTGAAAATATGTAGATGAACTTTTAACTTTTAGAATAGTTGAAGGAGTGAATGTTCCGTAATGTCTGTAATTAAGTTTGAAAAGTTTCGTAATAAAATCAATAATGTGATTGAACAGTTTATGGTAAGTTCCAGAAGAAGTTGGTGAGTGAGTGGTTTAGTAGAATGATTTAGCTTGAATTAGAGAGAAGATATTTGTTGAAGCTTGGATAAGCATGGAATAATAATAATACAACACAAAATGTACGTAAACAAAATGTATTGAAACAAGGAAAAGGTACACAATATTTACAGTTAGTTTTGGTATATTCTTGGGAAGACGGTTCCTGTAGAATGGGTTGACTTAATCGCAGTCGGGCAGAGTCTCTCGATTCGATCTCTTCTTCCTTCTTCCTCGTCTTCCGGTACCAACCCATATTTATATGGTCGGTACTCCACTATGTAAATTAGGTGGATCGTACCACAACAATATTTTATGTTGAAGAACTTAAAATTTAAATTTGTACTTTACTGCATTAAAGCGTCGAGAACTAGTTTAGCAAATGCTAGTCGTTGTAAATTCTCACTGGCAAGGTTCACTCGTACATTCTATTTATATGTTTTTTAATCACGTGTCAGGCTCCAAAAAGCATTTATTTTTTTTAGTCAGGTCAAGAACTAGGTTGATGTTATTGGGACGTAGTTCAAAACGTAATTTTAATATTAAGTGACCAATCAGAAATCGAGGTTTTCTGAAAATATGTATGAAGCTCTATGATCCGTTTATTGCACAAAAATCGACATTGAAAAAAAAAAAGCGGTAGCGGAAAGCTAAAAGTTCAGAAATGCACGGCTTCACCTTTTGGCAAGTGCCGTTCTCATATCTTTTTTTCAACAAAGTCTGTTCATTTCCTTCATTTTCATGTCTACCATCCTCGAAAAGGATTGTTCTTAAAGATACGTTGTAACAAACGGTATGAGTTTCTCAAGGATTTTCTTAGCAATAAGAGGGTACGCTATGATTTGTTGACATCAAAACGTCGAGAGCGTTTCTGTCTATATCTTCTGTCTATATATTCTGTCTGAGATGAGGTATTATGATTATTTACATTATTCGAACTGTTATCCTCATTTTCATTGTCATATTCACAACATTTCGGCCGTTGTACGCTCCGGCCTTCTTCAGTTGATTGGAACAATCTACCCCGGGGGACGAATGGTTCATTTCACCGCAAATCAAAATTAATGTGTGATGACTTTTATATCGGAGTAATGCTTTTTAAAATTACGTATTTTGCTCAAGTACACCCATTAAATTCGATAATGAATAGTTTTATATTCCAATAATTTAACTCTCTTCATTCATGTAATAATGTTGCTTAATATTTTGGTTTTTGCTCTTATTCTAGGAATACTCAAAAAAATAAAAATAAAAAAATAAAAAAACGAGTAAAAAATGACGAAAAACAACCCCATTCATATATTTTTCCTACCCAAAATACATGAGTAAATAAATAAACCGAATAAAAGTCTCCTTTATTAATTTATTACTCTCTTTTAATGGATTTTCATTTATGTTTTATTTTCGTTACTCGACAAACAAAGAAATACATGCAATTTTCGGACTCTAGCTGAGTTCAACATTAAATAAACCAACTAACTTCATTATCGTAAATAAGTAACTACAACGACAATATTTTTAAGCGATACATAAAAAAATAGCTGTCACAGTTATCTCCCTTGAATTTTTTACGTTTGGATATTTCTATGAGCAATTCATGAGAAATAATACATTTTAAAATTACATATTTTTACAAGTACATCTATTAAATTCGATGAAAAATAATGACGTAGTAATGTCGTTTTTAGACGTATTTTTTAACGTCAAAAAACGACATTATTACGTCATTATTTTTGCACCAACCTAATAAGTCTAGGGTAATCGTTATCCTTGTCACGCATCCTCATAAACTGTGCCTCTTGCTCTGTAACATTTTACCTCGATTGTCTCTTTGGCTTTGTACAGTGTTTACTCGTTCTCCCACCAGAACGAGATGTGACACAAGGTCATTTTAATGTGGGCACCCAAGCGCGTACACTCGGGCAAGAGACAAAGATTCCCCACAGCCCTCGCAACCGACGGTTGCGCTGGCCTTAGTGCGAGCCCCGATCCCTCCCTCTTGTGCAATGGGAGGGCGCGGCCTCGGGCAGCTGTTCCCCAGAGCTGGGTACCTCTCAGAATAATTTTCTCAGTTGCCCCTCTGTCCTACATTTGGCTTTTTACAGGATGAACATTATTCTAAAAAGTTATCTCCCTTTAATTTTCTACGTTCAGATTTTCAGGTGAAGTGAATATTCGATTGAACGTTTTCGTTGAAGTCAGTTTTCAGACGAATGACATTCAGTTTTGTGAATCGGGCCCATTTTGGACAGCTGTGATAATTCTTCTGTCAATAACGCTAGATCGTATCCCTGACTACGCGTATGTGAGTATACGCATTCGTATCGACATACACATACACGCAAATATAAACGAAAGGCTATATCGAATATTAGCACCATTACAACGTGAGATATCGTATTTCCTATTATATAAGACACATTCTCCCTGCCTCATAAGACTGCTCTAAAAATCACTCAACGTTCTATATTCTGATGGTTTGTTTTAGGCACGAGACAATCACAATAACATTCCTTTTTGACACGGTAGTATTGAGAAATCGGATAGCCGAATTCGAATTCCAGTCGAATCCATTACATTCACTTACGTGCTAATACTCTTGGGAAAGATATGAATCTTCTTATTCTCCCCTCAACTATGGGTAAATAGCAGGACAGACAGGATTCTATAGACTTGGATGGCAACTGGTCTACCGCAGAAAGAAATGACAACCTACAGCGAGAAAAAAATTGCCTCGTCAATCATATATCGAAAAATACATGATCGCCTAAATGTGTATCACGCATGGCATATAACTGAGTTCCCTGATGGTTTCAAAAGGAAATGTCATTATCTTCCTAAGACCATATCTTTTTCTGATTCATGTTACACACATTTGCACTACTGGCCGGATGTGAACGCTCCGAACACCCAAGTCTGAACTAAAAATTCCATCAACTGCGCATAGACTCTGCACATAGCTTCCGTTTTACTTACACACTCAAAGAAAAATACAATCCAGAATTTCCACCCAATAGCACACACTCTCGCTTAAAAAACAAAAAGCAAAATAAGAATTGAAGCCGATCTGGCCCTAAGAAAAGGACATAAAAGCCCATCAAAGAGACATCTTCGGTAGTGGGACGGCACAACAGGCCAGATTCACAACGCTCGACGGAACGCGACCTCCCATCTCCAAAGACAACTCGCCAAAGGCCGTCGCCGCAGTAAGTCACAAGTCACCCTTCCTCTCCTACTGTACGCCTCTGTGGACGACTTTTACGATTCTACCTATCTCTTTCTTTCGACGAGAGACATTGACACCCATTTACTGTTTGTTATATTTTTACGTTAATACAATTGATTATTTCTTAAACCTCCGTCGTTTCTTCTTTATTCTGTCGCCATACGCTTAATATAACAGAAACATGGTGATTATTTTGATTGCCATTATAAATAACTTTTAATCATGCACCAATGAAACTGTATGAAACTATAAAAATACAAACAATACCTTTTATATATATATATATATATATATATATATATATATATATATATATATATATATATATATATATAGGGTGTTCCTAAAGTCTAGGCACATAGCAAATCTTATTAACTATTTTTTTTTACTTCAACATATTAGACATGTTTTAATTGCTCGTGTATGCTAAAGGAGAAGGTGTACTCAATGAAGATCACAGATGCAACACACTTGATTGAACGTATAAAGGGGGAATGTGCTAAAATTGACGTCGGTGTGGAGCTATTGCATCGATTTCACGCATTAAGCTTTGCATCTCAAACGATGGAAATCATATTGGCGATGTTATTTGCTAATATTCCAATTCAATAAGATGTTGTTGAAAATTTCATTTCTTGAAAATATCCATTTGCACATCGAGGTATCAGATAGAGATCCGGTTTTTGTTAATAATATGATTTCCATTGGGAAATACCCAATTCATCAGTTTGTTCCTCCGACCTTTATAAAAAAAAAATTACCAACTGTTATGGGAACTTACCCATAATAATAATGGACTATTCCTGACATTATAAATACTGCGCCTCTCAAGCGGTATGAGGATATTGTAAGACGAGGAGAGATAATTGAGAGCAGATTGTAAGGACATTGGAATAGTGATACTTGTCGAGACAACATAGTTCACTCTAACCAAATCTGATAGTCATTACTAATACTTCTACTTCTTTGTATTATATTTCCGTTGTAATATATCTTTGTATACCATACCTGTGTTCGTGTTATTCTTTCATTGGTTCTAACCTTGGACCATCACCGTTGTACAAGGAACTTGGACCATAGCACCAACATTACCCATTTATAGTAGAATTACTAATAAGACATCTTCTCTAGTTGAAGGCATACAATTGCATTCAAAATATTTCATTTCAGCATTAAATAACCCATGGAGGTGTTGATATGCCGTTAAACAAAATCAACCAAGCAACCGACATGAAAGAACTCTTTCATGAGTTTAATCCGTTAACTTCAACACAACTACAACCTAAAACATATATGTCACCACCTCTAGAGGTACCTCGACATTATGTAATGGTTAGCAAGCTTATCTCCCTAGATCATATTACGACTGATTAGTGAGTTCGATTGAGGTATCGGAGAGCCAAGTTCGGATTCCAGTCGAATCAATTTACATCCACTTAGGTGCTAATACCCTTGGGAAAGGTATGAATCCTCTTCTTCTCCCCTCCAGCTATGGGTAAATAGCAGAACAGACCGGGTTCTGTAGCCTTGGATGGCAACTGGTCTACCGCAGAAAGAAATGTCAACCTACAGCGAGAAAAAAATCTGCCTCGTCAGTCGTGTATCGAAAGATACATGATCGCCTAAGCGTGTGTCACGCATGGTACATAACTGAGTGAGTTCGATACTCACTTGGTGTTCCGTACTTTCGGCCTTGTGCCACATCTGAGATGCGCTTAGAATATCACCACCTCTAGTAATTATGTCCACACAAACATGTATTTACACTATTTACATTGTTCGGATATTATTGATTTTTGAAAATTGATCGATAGAAGGAAAAGAGTTGATATTGCTTGTTTTTTAAAAAAAATCATAGAATAAACTTAAAGCTTAATAAAAATACACATTGGTGTTATTCTTTTAGTTTTATAAAAAGGAAATATTTTTATAAAGAAAAGCAAGTCTGTTTTCGTAGGCAGATATCAACGACGTAAACACATTTACATTGTTCGGACTGTTTTCCTCATCTTTGTTTCTATATTCACGACTTTTCGGTCGTTGTACGCTCCGGCCTTCTTCAGGTGGTTGGAATTTCGAATTCGAACCCTTTATTTCGTCCACCGGGGTAGATTGTTCTAGTTCCACGTGCCATGCCTCTTCCGGATATCCCAGTGTCAGTTATTTCCCTTTAACTCAACGTTCTAAGCTTTTGTTCACCTCTGCTGTAGCCAGGTATTGAACTCACAACTCTGTGGATCAAGTCGCCGGATTACTTCAACCAACGCTTTTATCCACTGGTGTATGGATTTGGGGGGGATTTATAAACCTAATGTGATGATATTGTCGCGTTATCTCCTCCTTTTTAGCTGATACATCACGATGTAAATGTCATGGAGATTGCGTTTTCCCTTTGTGGGAAACGCCATGAACAATACACGCACACACACGTACGTACGAACATTCACTACACATACTTTGACCACAAACTTTCTACGTTCATTCATACACACTCATTATCGTCTTTGTCATTTGTAAACCGTTTGTCGTTTCATGCATATTAATTTGTTTGTACATATATATCTGTTCTTGTTGTTTCTTCACATTTTTTAGGTGGACTCGTCCCGAGTCCGCCATGTTTGTTATGGGCCATTTCAGGAGATGCACGTG
Source organism: Acanthosepion pharaonis (assembly GCA_903632075.3). NCBI lineage: Eukaryota > Metazoa > Mollusca > Cephalopoda > Sepiida > Sepiidae > Acanthosepion > Acanthosepion pharaonis. The sequence goes on along the minus strand of CAHIKZ030000721.1, from coordinate 577,970 downwards.
TTAATCTCACAACGCGTACAACCTGTCCGCTATAATATTAACAAAAGTCGTCAGTAATTTTCAATGGGGAGTTTCTTTCTACCCACCCTATATAATTGTATATCCCATGTATTTTTAGAGGATGTGAATTATTAGATGTATCCTCATGTTTTGACAAGGGTATTCGTAGATTGTAGTCTATAATATAGAAATATCTATGTATATTTCAGATATATTTCGCCTCGGAATTATTTGGCACAAACGCAATACAAACCTCCGGAGGATATTTTAATATGGCGAATGTATATTTTTATCTAGGAAAGCCCGTACTCACGAACTCTCTATACAAGAAGGTAAGAAAGAGACATTTGCTTCTTCACTTTCGTCTTGACAGTGTGTGTGTATCATCAGAGTCGCAAGGTGTTGCAACCTTGGGAAGGTTAATGAATAGAATAATCACACGAAGGTTGTTAATGAACGATAATACTTAGGACAAGAATAACACATATAAGATTCGCCAGCGGTGCATAGAAGTAGCAACGGCTAGAAGGAAGTCAAGTGAATTCCACATTGAATCTCTACCTGCAGATCAACATACAGTATTTACTACTGTATTTATGTGAATGGCGACATACCCATTATCGTCCGTAGGTATGCTACAACACAAGGGTACCACATTTACTGCAACTATAGCAGCTGTGGGTGTATCTAGGTATCCTCACACCCTGACGAAGTCCAACGCTTTTCAGAATGGTTTTGAAATCAGAGTTATCCTTATTCTAGAGTGGTTGTGGCGTTCAAAGAAAGAGAGCCCAGTCTGTCCTGCTATTTAACCCATAGCTGGAGGAAAACGGATGCTTGCCTTTTTCCAAGGGTATTTGCGCGAAGTGAGCAAAACAGAATCGAGCGGGATTTGAACTCGGCGTGCTTAATTACATTATTTGCGTCACCAGCGACATACGGTGAGACTTATATAAAAATTGAACTAAATATCTATATTTTCATGGGAGATTTGAAGACCCCATGGTACTAATGTGGCAAGAATGTCTTATAATAATGGTGTCAAGTCCTCTGGCTAAATCATCAATTACAAGTTACATAAAAATGTTTTTTCATGAGAGCTTCACCGATAAGTCTTTTTAACAACAGAGCGGTAGTTCTGTTAGTAATTCATTGAATATACAATAAAATTACCTCCCACATATACCTCTCACAAATACCTCCCACATATACCTTCCACAAATACCTCCCACATAATGTTAAAATTTTAGTGGCAATGGTGTCATTTACACCCTTGTGAAAATTAATTGAAACAACCGCTTTAGTTTCCTTTCTTTCACCATACGGTCAGTTTTAGATCCACTGGAGTGACAGGGTGTAATCGATTTCTATTTTTTCCTCAGATTAGGTCATTTGCAGTGGTGCGCAGTAATATGAATCTATTTTCAAGGTGTATGATGAAATTTGTTTGGCCTTGAAAAATATTGCGTCATCCGTGATTGCATCAGAATTTTATCACTATTGTCTCGACTGTCGATTAGCTGTCCTACGGCCATTGTCTGCGATGGACGTTACTTCAAGGAAGCTTACGAAAATTGTAACGTTGCACGAACACACTGGCTAGCCTTACAGAGAGATTGCGGACTGTACGAGAAGCTCGTGACGGCCATTATAGATGTGTGTACCGTGACCCCAAAATCAATGAAGACTGCTCTAAATTAATGGATTCCATGCCAAATCACATCAAAGAGCTTCTAAAAATAATACGAAAAAGTAAATAATAACGGAGTTATTCGTTTTGTTTCAATTAATTTGCACAAGGGTGTAGTTAATCTCTTACCTTTATAGGCGGTATTTCTGACTGGTATATGTATTCCTGCTGCACACTCAATTGAAAGCAGCGTGTAAATTACCAGGAGTAACTAATAAATCTTTGATTGCTGAACTCTCTACTTTTCAAATTATGATCATTTTCAGACAGCTATAGTCTCTTAAAAATATTATGTCATCAACAGCGCGTTAGGTTACGAAACATGATTTAACCCCTAACTACAAACAACTGCCTTTATCTACGGTGACATCCACCTTCAATCCAGATCTGTATGCCTTTCTCTTTTTTGTTTCCCTTACAGACGTTCAACAAAGCGTCTCGCTCAAAACGTGGTCCTTACATAATCGCCTGCGATGTTTGAGAGACTGTCCTCATCCTATCTTGGGCGGCTGGGCATAAATTAACCAGCCCAACGGTTTTTTCTCATGTGCGCATGTACAGGGAGTTGGAGGTTGACAAATATTCGTACACATACAAATTTTTAATTTATTGTATTTCCAATTAATGAATAAACATAATTTTCATATAATTAACTGTATACAGATGCATAATAACTAAATATGCATAGAAAACAGAAACAAATTTGATATAATAGGAATAAATCCCATTTACCTATTTTAATGGTTGAGAAAAGTATCCGTGCAATACAAAAAAGAATACATAATCTTCATTTAACTCTTTGTAGAATAGCCATTATTCACTTCTACAACAACCATCCTCTTCTTAGAGCTCTCAATTAATGATTTGCAAATTTTAGTTGGTATTTTGTTTCATTCTTCTTCGCATATGGTCTTCAGATACGGGATATTCGTTGGAACTCTTGATTGAATTTGAATTTTCAAATAACGTCACAGATTCTCGATTGGGTTTAAATCTGGGGACTGACTTGTCCATTTCAGGATATTTATATTATTTTTAACACGCCATTTCTTCGTAGATTTTGCAGTGTGCTTAGGATCATTATCTTGTTGGAAGATCTAATCAAGAGGAAGTTCAAGTTTTTCAACCGAAATTATTAAATTTGCTTCCAAAATATTTTGATATGTTGCGGCAATCATTCTACCGTCTATTACTGATATGTTGACAGTACCTTTTGCAGAAAAACATCCCGAAACTATGATGCTGCCACCATTAAATTTCACTGTTGAAACTGTGTTTTGTTTGAAGGCCTCGCCATCTTTCCTCCATATATGATTTCTAGAATTACATCCAAACAACTCAATTTTGGTTTCGTCTGTGTATAATACTCTTTTCCAATACGATTTTTCCTTATCTTTATTTTCACGAACGAATTTCAACCTGGCATCTCTGTGTCTTTTCAATAGCAGTGGAGTTTTTCGAGGGGAGTGTGATTTTAGATTGTTCCTATGAATTTCATTGCTTATTGTCTGTTTCCTGATGAAAGCAAATCTTCCTGCAACTTTTGACGGGTAACCATTGGATTTTGTTTAATTTGACGCATTAATTTCCTCGAAGATCTTGAAGAAATCTTTCGTAGAACACTAGTTCTTTGGTTTTCGACAGTTTTGAGTTTTTATACTTTGCAATGAATGAACTGATGGAATATTCAGGTTGTCTGAGATTTTCTTGTAACTTTTACATTCTTTCTAGAGTTTAACAATCAGTTCCTTTTGCAAATTTGTCAGTACTTTACCTCTTGCAGAAAACCTTCTTGCACGAATATCAAGTACAGAATGTTCTGTTTGTATTTTTTAAGCTAAAAATAACTACTGATAACATTATTGTAACATTCAAGAATATTCCCTTGAATAATCTAGAGTATTAAAGCAATTTGAAAGTTTTAAAATATGGAATTTGCATTGTACGAATACTTTTTTCACCCATTAAGATGGATAAATGAGATTTATTTCTATTAAATCAAAATCGTCTTATTTAATAATATTTAATATAATATTTAGTTATTATGCATCTGTGTTCAGTTAATTATATGAAAAGTTTATTCGTTAATTGGAAATGCAATAAAATAAAAATGGATATGTGTACACATATTTGTCCCCCCTACTGTATCAAGTGCAGCTAGACCTACATGGGTTCACTTCTAATGTCAACCCCGGTTGGAAGGTCATCTCAGGTCAACTCTGCACCAAACTCCCTTGATGGCCTTGTGAGAAATTGAGTGCATAGCCTATTATAGTACATATGGAATATTGCATATTACATATGGAATACTGCATATTACATATGGAATATTGCGAAGCTCAAGTTAAAGCTGTGGAGTGGGGAAGGGCTGAATCCTTATTCTTTGTGTGCCCTGCTTTTTCAGGACATGAACAATTATGGCTCTTTCCAACTTCCTGTCTTTGGTTGCCCTAAGAAACTTTTCATCCATTACCATTTTTTCTCTGTTCTGTCATCCATTTATTTACACGAACTTTTTAAATAATTTACTCGATGTTTCTCCTTGCTTCTATTTCTTTCTTAATGCCATACGATTGTTACATTCTCCAAACCTTCTTTCCTCATTATGTCCCAGAAATTTCTGTTGTCTCCCTTTGATTCTAAATAAAAGTTTCCTTACAATTATTATTTAGCTTAAAAAAGTTAGGTTAGGGTAGAGAAAATATGCAGAAGTCTTTAAGGAAGAAAAAAATGGCCTCCAGACACTACATCTGCCGCGGGAGAGCTGTTTTTCTGAGAAAGCTTATATACTGAAAAACTCCTACGCGCGCCTCTCATGTCAGAAAGAAGTTTGAGTTTTCCGCCTTGTTAATTCCAATGTAATTCCAACTACATTTAAAAATCAGCTTTACATGTACTTCTACTCATCCCTAATTAGGAGGAATATTGTTTTAAGTGATTTCTAAATATTCGCGAATTTTGTCTTTCTTTCTATTTCAGGTAGTTGATATTTGGTACAAATGTCTGAAAAATCTTGCCGATAAAAAACTATCTGGTGATGAATCGGACGTTTTTCTGGACTGCCAGGGAGTTCCTGATATTGGTTTAGGTAATAGCAATAATATCTTTCAAATACTGCTGAAAAATCGTATTCATAATGCCGGAAAAAGCCCTATTCATAATTCTGGGAAAAGTACTATTCATAATTCTGGGAAAAGTACTATTCATAATTCTAGGAAAAGTCCTATTCAGAATTCCATGAGAATGCTGATACAAATCAAATGTCATTATTCCACACTTTTGACTTCTCAATCGCTAAAAGAAAAATAAATAAATAAGGGGAGACTAATCTGTAAATAGCCAAATTCCAACTACATTTAAAAGTCAGCTTTACATGTATTTCTACTAATCCCTAATCGGTAGGAATATAGTTCTAAGTTATTTTTAAACATTCATTCATGCAGACTAAGATAACCAACACCCACAACACGCAATATGATAAAACTATGTCATAAAACAGATCATATTTTACACTACTACATGTTTGAGCTTCTCTGGAAATAGCACCCAGCGCAAGTTAATTTATAACACAAACGCTTGGTAGAGACGGGCAGATGTTGCGTAAGGACGTATAAATACGTGTTAATATGAGATATACATAAAACACTCACACACACGCACATACATATATACAGGATGTATCAAAAATACTTTAACAAACTGTGGGCGAGTTCTTCACACCAGAACAAGGACACAAATCCATATAAACATACGTTCGCAAATCCTTCGTTTTGAGATATTGAGTTTAAAGTAAATTTACGGTATATGGCACTGTGTTGCCATGTAGGCTAGGTTAAATTTGTCATTCGTGTACATTTGTGGCTAGTCTGTCTTCAACGTTTAACGTGCGTAGTAGTGAGTTAACTGAGAAGTGTTCCGTTTAACAATGGCAGGGTATTCTTATCGTGAGCAGGCAGATATGATTTTACATACGGCCGCGTGAATAGTAATGGACTCGAGACTGTACGGCTGTATCAGATTGCGTTTCTAGACTGAAGGCAGACGAGTCTTCGAACCTTTTGTTACTGTTTATCGTCGCGTTGCTTAGACAGGATCTGTGGCATCATAAACTATATATATATATATATATATATATATATATATATATATATATATATATATATGTAAAAATGAGAACGAATAGCATAACAAAATTGGCATGAATAAATTAGTAATATGGAGGAAGATTTGGAGTGCGTCTAAAACATGTAAATTCACGATTAAAATAGACGTAAATTCAATGAATTAGCGATTGGACAACACATATTGGAGAATGAGCTATGCTCTTTCAAATCTATCAACTCATTCTCTATTTTGCATCAGACTCGTTCCAAACACCATTTGCGAGTGTTGGAAGCTGTAAGTATTAAATTACAGCAACCGTCTTTATGTAACCAAAAGGGGAATTTTATTCGGTCAATTAATTTATTTGGCGGATCGTGAGTATTAATTTCTTCATATTTTACACTTACGCTGGAGTATTTGAATTTACGTACATTTTAATCGTTAATTTACATGTTTTATACGAACTGCAAATCTTCCTCCATATTATTTATCTATTCATACCAATTTTGATACAATGATTTTGCTTGTTGATCCCTGAAGAAGTGTTGGCCGAAAGGTACCTCGGTTTTAGACACACTGGGTTATATATTAATATTTTTTACTTCGTTATTTCAAAAAAAAACCCTGCTTGATAGTAGCAATGAACTACAAGAGTGAATGACTGTTGCTCAGTACACACACACACACACACACACACACACATATATATATATATATATATATATATATGAAAAATTAATGTGTTTATTTTAATCCGACAATTTTATTTTAATCCGACATTTTTATTATTTCAAATGTTATTTTAGTGAACGAATTTTATTTGAAATGTTTAATAATTAAATACAAATGGGACGTCTATTTCAAATAAAAGTGTTCACTATAATAACCCTTGAAGTAATGTGATATATATATATATATATATATATATATATATATGACTTAAAGATCAAATGCAGATCAAATATGGATCGGAATCTGACAGGATGATAAAATAAAGAACAAATAGGAAACGTATATCGATCTAACATGTTTCAATTTTATTAATGCTTCCTCAGATATTGAGAGAAATCAAACAAAAAGACTGAAAACATTGATATTTTCGAATAATTTGTTTTGGTCAATTCTCTCTTTTTTTTCTCAATCGAAGACGAAGCTTTGATAAAACATGTTAGATTGATATGTGTTTTCTATTTGTTCTTTATTTTATCATATATATATATATATATATATATATATATATATATATATATATATGTGTGTGTGTGTGTGTGTGTGTGTGTATATATATATATATATATATATATATTATTTAAATAACAGGAACGCCATTTTATTAATCAAACCTTTTTTTTTTATAGACAAACAGCACCTGAAATATCTTTCGGCCAACACTTATTCATGGGTAACGCATTGGCACATTATTAATTAGTATAAAGAGGACTCAAATATTGAAATATTTACTAAAATGGAAGAAAAGTCCGAGCTCGTTTAAAATTAAATTTATTGAAAATATAATTAAAACGTGTAAATCTCAGCTCGGAAAGAGTTAATAAAAGGGGAAAAAAATTTAACTCACAATCCTTACAAGAGTTTTAATATATATATATATATATATTGTTTATGCAGCTGATTTTGTGTCAAAATTAATTGATCAATATATATTTGCTATGTATTAATTAATGCGACATTTTCACCTGACAATTAATTGCCTATCGTTGTTAAATCCATAATTGTATTTGTTTCACGTCTGTTTAGATGAAGCCCAAGTGGCCGAAGCGAAACTCTACCTCAGAAGTATCTACGAATGGTGGGAAGGTTCCAAATACAATGGAACGATGCAATTTGCCATTCTCTGCTTGACATTGACTTTTCTTTCTTTTATTCTCGTAGAAGTAATCGAGGTAAGTAGTGATGGAATCGGTTCAGTCGTACAATTATTCTCTTGGATGGGGTAGGGGATAACTAACGACAGACTAGTTCAATCTCTCTTTTATTCTCTTGGAAACAACTGAAGTAAGTCGGTATGGAATGATTCTAATGATTACCCGCCTTTATAGAAACGGTTCCTGGAAATATGGGATGACATTATTGTCTATATCTAAATGTTTGGAATACGATATATGCTTAATTCTATAAATTTTAACGAGTTATATATTTCGTGTTTTTATATCTTATTCTTTAGTTGTTGTTAACTGATAGCCGTAGACAGACGTTTTTTTTAATCATTTCACCCCAAGTAAGGCGGGAATGCTACTAGTACACAGGAGGTTACAGAGAGTGAAAGCGAGAGAATAGATTGGCTATAGAGGGATTGCGGAAAGGATAAAAGATGAACGGGATTCAAGAAGATAGAAGATGGCGATTGACTTTAAACTTTAAACTTTTGAAGATTGTAGTTATCAGGGATGCAAGTAAACAGAAGGGAGTTCCACAGGTGGGAAGCGCGAGAAAAGAAGCTGTTGGAGTAGAAGCGACTGTTACATTTACCTAATTCAACAGTAAAAGGTGGGAACTAATTGCCAATCTAGTAGCACGCTTAAATCCACGTAGTATGGGCACAATGGAATAAAAGCTTGTGCTGAAAAAAAAAATGAAAAATGAAAGAAATACTCGACGAAAATGAATAATGGCGGACAATGCTTTCGTCATACTAATACTATTACTGAAACTCTTAGTATAAATAAAGCAATTATAAAGCAGAAGAGAGAAATATGAATTAAATGTTAATAATGGCTGACAACTCTTCTTTGTCCTTCCTACTAAAAGTACTAGTGTAAAATGAAGTTCATTACACAAGCTCATTAGGCAGTTTATTCGCTATTTTACGCTGTCCCACTTGCCTTCAATATGTCCTATGAGTGACAAACCTTCTTGCCGAATTAGATGTTCCCATAAATGTCAACTGTCTCTTTCTGATTTTAACTACGTATACTTTTAGTTTCCATTTTCCCTAAAACTTCGTCGGAGCTCATATGTTCGTCCTATGGTATCCTCGGCATCCTTCTATAGAACCAGATATGCTGTTGCAGCTGGTGTGCGCAAAAGCAACAAATATGACGCCGAGTCATAAACGAAAAATAAAGAATTAATTTAAATGGTTAGATTTAATCGTCTGCCAAACGCAGGACTCTCGTTGTTTAATCAATAGAAATATATCCTACAGTAAGTTCGAGTTTCAATTAAGTTGTTTGCTAATGACCATAGATTGACACAGCCTGACTAGTTCTAATGAAAAATGAAATAAAGATGAAAGTAATACAAATCAATCATAAACGAAAAGGACATGTCCATCATTAATTAATCATAGCTAAAGATCAGAGTCTCATATATATATATATATATATATATATATATATATATATATATATATATATATATAGTTAGGTAATGAAAAGTTTGGTAATCCGTATGGATAATCTCAAGGAGGATGTAATCCAGAGAGCTCAATGTCAAACGAGAGAAAATATTAATACGGATTGCCAAACATTTCTTTACCAAAACCATTTTTTATGCTTGAAATGTGATCTGATGAACCAGAAAAAAACACCTTCCTGGGGAAATAAAATATAATCAATGGACCCTTAAAAGCTTGTCTGTTTTCTAATTGAACTGATATATATATATATATATATATATATATATATATATATATATATATATATATTATTCCACAATCATTTTCCAAATTATTCAAGATGATCTTTGCATTCTCTAACCTTCCAACTTTCTGTTCTGGAGTAACAAGGCGTCTCACGTACGATTTCATTTTCAATTCTTTTTTCACTGCTCTTTGGACTGTTATAGCTGAAATTCCTCTCTCAAGTGCCATAGATTGAGTTGGATCTTTTCTAATTGATCTCTTTAGCTCTAAATTGAAATGATGATCCGTCTTCTTGTTGCGACCACCTGATCTAGTTTTCCTTTCTACCGTTCCCTTTCACTATTGATCATTTGGGAAGACAGTGGGGTTGATACAAAACAATTTTAACCTATTCTCTTTTTAGCTGAATAACTCAAAGTGTTTTTCAGTGATTCTTACGAAAAATGGCTAAACGTCTTATGTGAAAACCTGAAAAAAAGAAAAACTTAATTGGTTTAGTGTTTTTTCTTTTTTTTTTTAGATATTAAACATTTTGTGGGATGGACAATTATGCTGATACGTGATTTAGACAATTTTGCTGTAACACCCTGCATATATAGTGATTTTCCAAGCGTAGTTTTGATGTGGCACAAGACCGAAATTAGGTGACACCCAACGAGGATCGAATTCGCTACTCAGTCATAATTGTTTTAGCGAGGCAATCTTGCTAACCATTACACCGCCTCGAGGTGCCCCAACCTGCATATATATGAGATGGAGTCACTGTGCAATGTGTTGAATTTTGGTGAGGAAACTCAAGAGCTACCTCGATCAAAACACACACTAGTTACGCCAATTCTCTCTTTCTTTCTTTCTTTCTTTCTTTCTTTCTTAATCCTATTTTTTTTTTTTCAATTTTCAGGCACAAGGCTACGCACTAAAAGTCAAGAAAATACTCACTGGATTAGAGAAGGGAGAAGAACTTCTCAAAGAGAATGAAAGCTTTCTTAATCTCTGTTTAATTATCAAGAAAGGTTCACTCAAGGTTATAAAGAAACATTGATCAAAATAAATAACTGGTGATTTTCGTACATTAGACAATTGAAAATAAGACATTATCGTTTAAACAATAAATTAAAAAAGACATTATCATTTAAACAATAATTTAAAAAAACATTATCATTTAAACAAATAAATGTTATAGCGCATTCGTTCATTCGAACTGTTGTTTCCATCTTGCCTGTTTTTTGTTTTTTTAATACAGAATCTTTCGACCTCTGCACTGCTTCAACTCGTTCCACTCAAATTTTTCTTTTATCTGTCGTGCACCTTCAGAATGTGGGTGATTATGGTTCTCCACAACTTCTTATACCTGGTAAGGAAACCCTGTTCTGTCACCCGTTTTCAAACGTTCGTTACTCATGTTAATCATTGTTTCCTCTTTATCGTCAATATCTCTTGTGAGTGTCAAATTCTCCAAACCCCTCTTCTAATGATGGATCACAGAAATGTTAACTATCTCTTTCTGATTCTAAGAATAAGTGTATTTTTTCGTTTCCATTGTCCTTAAAACTACACATTCAGTCTATGTTATTCTTAGATGTGGTAGAACCAGGTCTCTGTTGTATAACAAAAATAAGGACATAACAGAATCAAGCATTAGTAATATTAAATAAAATCTTGATTAATGAGTTTCACGTTGTCCCCAGGTCTGTTGCCAAGGTGGGTATCTGCTCCCTTCAAGATAATCATTCTCTACCTGCGAAAATGATGCGAAATTTAGTGTGCAAATTCTGCCTGGTTAGCTCCCCGCAAAATATGACAACACTATTCCATTCTCAGCCTAATCTGGCTATTTTAAAGGCAGAGGATAGCATGCCAGCTCCGACCTAGCCGTGAAGATTAGACTTGGCGGAACCAAGGAATATAGTTTGTCTGAGCACTTTCCATGGAAGTAGAGATAGAGCAGTGATAGACATATTACATCCCACCTGTGAGAGAGAGAGGTTGGACGATGGAAAATAATTTGTCACCCATAAGGACTCGGAGACACTTTTGAACTCTATCGAGACTGGAAAGTGATGCCTGGGTAGCTCCCGCCAAAATATGACAACAGTGCTCCATTCTCGGCCTAATCTGGCTCTTGTAGATAGAGGATAGCATGTCCGCCCCCACCTCAAAACTCTCTGGCACCAACTAACTTAACGGAAGACCATCTTCATTCATTGATACTTCGTCATCTAAATAATTTTTAATAATACTTTTAACAACCGTACCTTTCTTAGAAGAATTATTTAGAGAAAAGAAAGACACGCAAGTGTGAGAAAATTTAAACGAATGTGAAAAAGGAGACAGTCGTGCTGAGAATATGATAAAAATACAGATCTATCTTTTCTAAAAAAAAGTTAACTTTTACTAAAAAAAGGTATTCAATAATTTCTACACGCTCGAGTGAGGACTAATCCCTTTCTCAACAGCAGCAGCAGCAGAAACGGAGTTTACATGCCGAGGTCGTCAATCCTTTCTTCCGAAATTTGCTACACGCCCGGATGTTGTCCAACCTCTTTTACAGCAACCACAGTAGCGGACTTTACACACCTGTTGTGATCAATCCTTACTTTGCTTGAGTGCCCTGTCCATTTCTGCACAAATAACAGTTGCTACACGTCTCGGTGATGTCTAATCCCTTTATCAATAGCAGCAACAGCAACAGTAGCAGCAACGTGTAGAGGACTTTACACGCCTGGTATGACCAATCGTTTCTCCGCTTCAGTGCTCTGTCCCTTTCTGCAGAGATCACAGCTACTACACGCCTGGATTATGTCTAATCCCTTTCTCAGCAGCAGCAACAGAAGCCGCAGTAGCAACGTGTAGCCGATTTTAGACGACTGGTAAGATTAAACCTTTCTCCTTTTGAGTGCTCTGTCTCTTTCTTCAGTGATCACAGCTACTACACGCCTGTGTAATGTCTAATCTCTTTCTCAGCAACAACAGCAACAGCAGAAGCGGAGTTCACAGGCCGAGACCATCAATCCTTTCTTCCGAAATTTGCAACACGCCAGCGTGTTGTCCAACCCCTTTTTCAACAGCAACAGAAGCGGATTTTACACACCTGGTACAGCCAGTCCTTTCTGAACTTCAGTAATCCGTTCCTTTCTGCCCAGATCACAGCTGCTGCACACCCGACTGACGTCTAATCCCTTTCTGACTTAGCAGTCAAAATTTTCCGTCTTATATAGCAAGCAAGTGTTTCAAAACTGGCTCAAAAGTGCAGATTCTTAGTTGGGTGCATATACCTTATATTCCCATTTGTTAAAAAATCAAGAATCACTATGCTGTAAATCCGCAAACTGCTTTCAATTCATATACCGTACCTATGAACACTAATGACTATGTCCCAATCCTCATAAATACGTTAGACACTATTGTAGTGTGTGTGTGTGTGTGTAGGGGGGGGTAATATGCTGTCTCAGTAGTACACAATTAGCAGTGGTTTACCTACTTCGCGCCGCTGGTGAGTATTGTATCTTGGTGATGTTATAAAGATTACCATTTCATTTCCAATCCCCGTTTTGGTTATTCCTCATTCAGTAACCTTTTCTAGATTACAACACATTTATAAAACGTCTGGATACATCTGGGTGTTTTTTTCTTCAAAGAAACCGTCTTAGTAACATTCTAATTTTCTTAATTAATTTTTCATACACTTTAATAACATCTTTCTTGCTAAAAAAATAATGTTTATATTAATTGTTACACATTTCAACATTTTTCATGCAGGTTTAACCTTTTGAGCCCTGACCACCGCTTTACCGGTGATAGAGAAAAATGACTTAATGTCTAACCACCAGTTGAACGGTGGGTAAACACTTGTAACTATTTTTATGTCTACCTTGAAAGATTACATACCAATTATTTACGAATTTTGATTCAGGGGCTCAGGCAGAAGGGTTGTTCAGGAACGCACTACTCAAAGGGTTAATATTATGTTTATTATTAAAATAATTTCTATATTCATTTTTACACAATTTCAACGTCTTAATTATTTTTTTCTCATATAATCTTAATATTATAGTTTTTATTAAAAAAAAATATTTTTTCTAAGGATAATCTTTCTTTCAACTGATCACTCTAGCTAAAGGAGTGAGAGAAATCGATGGTTATGCACTTTTAATATTTATTGGCTTAAAATTTTCTCATCTTACTCGAAACAGGAAAAAAACGTTTAGTCGGGATATTTCGTACTGGGTTAATTGTTTTTCTTTTGATGTTTTTGCACCTGCGATTATTTTTTGTGTGGAAAATACCCCTGACTTTTTTTTTTGTGTGGAAATTACCCCAAACAAAAATAAAAACATTGTTAGAAACAAAGAAAAGAGTGCTGGATTGCTACGTGTTATCCATCCTCTCATAAGGCAGTGAGTGCTGGACGATCTCCACACGGATGAGGAGAAAACTGGAGGCAACTGAGAAGGATACCGAAAATTCCATAGACGGAGCAAGTGAGAAATAAGGAAGTCTTAAAGAAAAATGGCAATGGAAAGTACTTATATTCAGAATCAGGAAAAGACAGCTGAAATTCCTTGGACACATAATGCGGAAGAAAGGATTGGAAAACTTAACACTCACAGGTCATAATGACAACCCGCTAGTGGCCCGCTGGCACGCCGCCGATGGCAACTCCAGTGGTTCTCTGGTGCCAGCCAACGGCGGGTCACTGGTGGGCCTTTAGCGGTTCACCAGGGGTAACATTGCCGAGAGGAACACCCAGGTGGTCCGACAGCGGGACACCAGCGGTAAACGCTAGTGGTATGCCACCCCGTGGCACATTGGTGGCTTGCGTGTAGGGGAAAAGCAAAGGCAAAGGCAACGAGCCACTTACATAACTCGCCTGTGTGAATGGATGGCCGAACGGTGGAAGGGAGGCTTAGCAAAGGTAGAAAAACTGCTAAAGGCCCCAAGGGATAGGAAGTTGTGGAGAACCATGATCACCTTGTCCCGAAGAGACGCGACACGAAAAAGAAGAAGAAAGGTAACGCAGAAGTAAAGGAGTGGGTGAGGTTTTTTTTTAGATCAAATGGCAACGAAACAGTGAATATGGTTTATCCAGGTACTGGTCTATATCAAGTCATGGTTGGGGATCGAGGAAGAGCTGGTCCGTCCTTAGCGGGAGACGGACTTGTCCATCGAGTGTCGTCCATTCTTATTGCAAGCCATCACACCGGAATGACTAGATGGATTAGGAACTCGTCGGGGGAAGAGCTGACTGAATAAATAAATATATTTATTCTAATAATAAAGTACATTGCCTTGTCTGCGATGAAAATGTATCCATTCCGAAAGAATACAATGTGGATGGTACTTTGAAACCAAGCATCGAATTTTCACATGAAAAGAGTATTACAGCAGACGGTTTGTTAAAGATTATTTCACATGAAAAGAGTATTACAGCAGACGGTTTGTTAAAGATTCTTGACACAGAACAAAAAGTAACCTATACAAAAATTACATTTCCAGGAATGGCAACCTTTCATTTTTGCATCACATCGTTACATGTGATGAATTTTCCATTTTCGTAATTGGCTTCGATAACTTTAACACGTTGTTTGATTGTTAATCTTTCCATGGTTGAACTTTCCAAAGACTTAAGTTATTAAATCTGAAAGAAAAAGAAATAATCATAAGACGCTTAAACTTAATTCACATTTAAAATAAGTCCAAGTTATTGGAACACACTTTATAGTCAAATAATAGGAAAAAAATGAATTTCTGTTTGAACGTCCATTTTCATAATAGGCTTAAATAACTTTAACACGTTTGGTTGTTAATCTTTCCATGGTTGAAATTGCGAAAGACTTAAGTTGTTAAAACTGAAAGAAAAAGAAAAAAATATATGACTAGACGCTTAAAATTAATTCACATTTAAAATCAGTCCACGTGATTGGAATACCCTATATATTCGCCATTTCTTACTGTATGAATTCTGAAAAGGCAATACTACTGGAGAGCCATTTATAATCGTTTGTGCAATTTATACGGATGCAATTGAAATTAGTATATGTCAGGTGTAGTTTAAAGGACTGTAAAATGCCGATTATGACATGATGATAATATGGACACCCACGTAGAAAGGAGCGGTTCGATCTCAAATATTTCTGTTTGATGGACTAGCAGATGGTTCCTTTTGAAGTTCGGTCTTCTAAGCGGCATCCGCTTTGACCGGAATGTAACGCGAAAGTAAAGGAGTGGATGAGGGTTTTTTGGAGAGCAAGTGGCAACAAAACAGTGAATATGCTTATCCAGGTACTGGTCTATATCAAGTCATGCTTGGAGATACAGGAAGAGCTGGTCCGCCCTTAGCTGGAGACGGACTTGTCCATCGAGTGTCGTCTATTCTTATTGCGAGCTATCATGCCGGTATGACTAGATGGATAAGGAACTGGTCGGGGGAAGAGTTGAGCTGAGCTGTTAGATCAACATACCAGAAGTTGTCCCGAGTATCACCTTACCTAACCAATCACCCAGCCAAACGAGTAGGTGAAGCCCTGAATAAAATATCTATTTTATAATATGGCAAACAGAGTTTACGTTCGTATTTCGCGACGTGGTGTTTGTTTTTCATTGTGTTAACTTGTGAGCATGCAACAGCATTTCACACCGATGAAATCCAGAATCGACAGGCAATGTGGAATAATCATTGGCCTGTCGGTGGAAAGCCTGGGTTGAGGTCACATTGTATGTTTACAACATAATCGACAAACCTCGACCCACAAGACAACATGCTCTGAATGAAGTACTTTTGAAAGAGACTATCGAATTGGATGTAGGTCAAAACATTAGAGATCTGGCACAAAAACTCAATGTGCCAAATTCAAGTGTCCACGGCCATCTCAAGTGAATTTGGGAAACTTGCAAAAAGGAGTTTGGCTTCTTCATATGTTTTTGCTTGAAAACACAATGTTCAGTTAGATAAGAGAAAATTGTGATTTCAAGGAATCGATGCCATTCATTTTTTCATCGCATTTTTAGATGTGATCATCTGCTCTGAATCGTAAAATAAAAATACAATAAAGCTAAAACATTATTTAATTAGAAAAGCTTTTAGTTGCTTTTATGAATAAGATATATTATGAACACTATTGTCTTAAGAAAAAAAAATCAGTGAATAATGAAGTTTTATAAGAATTGTTTTCATTTCTTTTTAAATAATTAGAATTTTAAATCTATTAAAATTCTGTATTAATTTGTGATGAAAAATGGGTTTTGCATGTTCACAGAGAACGCGAAAAAGACAGTGGTTATCACAAAATAAGAAACTAATACAAACGCCAAAACCAGGACTCAATCTATAGAAGTCTTTGCTTGGTGTCTGATGGAATATGAAAAATGTCATCCTTTACGATCTGATGGAACATGGAAGGACCATCACTGTAAATGTTTATTACTAGTAGTAACATGATCGAGTAAGCAAAACCTTACTTCGAAATTGTTTTGCTTTGGTGTTATCCTATAGTATGATAATGCAAGGATGCATTTTGCAAATATACCTGAATAATATAAAATCGTAAAAATGTGTGGTTCTTCCATACTCACCAGATTTAGCAGATATTACATTTTTAATATTAGGGAAATAAATTTAACTTACATTTCTGTAAGTTAAATTTATTTACATAATATCAAAAATGTAATCACATTCATTTTCAACGAGTGCAAGCAACAGAAAGACAAATTATCTATTCCGCATTTAAAGAAATCTAAGTTATTCTCTGGAAAAACGTTTGAAACGCTATTTTCAGCTTGTTCGGTTCTGAATGTTCTGATTCTTATGAAAGTTTGTCCGATTGAAATAAATGAAAATCTGTAGGTGATGGCCCTTCACTGTCCCAGCAGATCGTAAAGGATGACATTTTTCATATTTTTATATCCTATCTGTGAAAAAATAATTACTTTCCGAAAAACAAGCTAATATTACTTTTTTGTTCTTTTTTAAATATTTCATTGTTTTTTTATCCAGCAGTGTTTTAAAAACCATTTTATTTATTTTTTCACAAAAAAAGCCAAGTTATCTCCATTAGAACGGGGTGGGGAAGACGGCATTTTAAAATGCCGAAGAAAGACGAAATTATTTAAATGTCACCTATCTTTTTCGAAAATTTTTCTTGAAATATCGACTTCAAAGCGTGAAGCTTAATCAATCTCGAACGGGAAGCCGATAACAGATTATGTCATAGGAGCAAGGATTATTGATTGAAAACGACTCCCGAGTTACCAGAGTGCGTCAAGGAAGTGTCATTGGGAAAGAGGAGACAAGGAAATGTCTTCAAGGAAAGGATTTGCTTTTGAACAATGACAAACGACAGGAGAGGAAATATTAAATTAAAACAAAAATAGAAACGAGAACCGAATTCTGATTTTCGTTTCGCTACAGCTTTCTTCTATTTTTCTTATTGGTTTTGTTTTTTCCTCCTTTCTGAACTTTCCCTGCCATCTTTCCTTTTCTTTTTCATTCTATTCTTTTTGGCTTTCTCTTCTCTTTCGTTTTTCTCTCCTCTCCACTTTCTTTCTTTCTTTCTTTCTTTCTTTCTTTCTTTCTTTCTTTCTTTCTTTCTTTCTTTCTTTCTTTCTCATTCCTATTCCCATTTCGTTCTAATTCCTGTTCCCATTTCTTTCTTTCTTTCTTTCTTTCTTTCTTTCTTTCTTTCTTTCTTTCTTATTCCTATTCCCATTTCGTTCTAATTCCTGTTCCCATTTCTTTCTTTCTTTCTTTCTTTCTTTCTTTCTTTCTTTCTTTCTTTCTTTCTTTCTTTCTTTCTTTCTCATTCCTATTCCCATTTCGTTCTAATTCCTGTTCCCATTTCATTCTTTCTTTCTTTTTTTTTCTTTCTTTCTTTCTTTCTCATTCCTATTCCCATTTCGTTCTAATTCCTGTTCCCATTTCTTTCTTTCTTTCTTTCTTTCTTTCTTTCTTTCTTTCTTTCTTTCTTTCTTATTCCGATTTTTCTTTCTTTCTTTCTTTCTTTCTTTCTTTCTTTCTTTCTTTCTTTCTTTCTAACGCGTTAATATTCTGCTTATAACGACAGAAACTCAGACAGAGTTGTAATCCGAGCACCTAGGTGGTGCAATGACCTTTGAATTCACCCATCGCCGCTTGCCGCTTGCCGCTTGCAAGAATTAACGAAAAGTTACTTAATAAACGAAAATTATACTTGAATCGTTCATTAAAAGTCGGGTAAGTTTCTAAAAAGAAAAAAAAAATCATAACGGATTTCCAAGACTTGATGAACTCCATGATGATTGGTGCAATGCAGATTTACTCACCCTCACGTGGCCTTTTGCCATACTAAACTCGGCTTGGGAAATAACTAAAAGTTAGGGAAACAAATGCAACATCGAACGCGGATTTTAAAAGCGTTGAAAATTATGTTCCATGTCCCTTTATTACAATGCCGATCATGACTCTTCACGACTTCCTTTTTTATTTCAGTAAGATTTGATCCATTCGTTAAGTAGGTTTTTTCCCTGTTTCTCTTGCTTTCAGTATATCCTGCGAATATTAAATTCTCGAAGCTTTCTTTCCTCATTATGTATACCAGAAATTTTGATTTTAATTATGTGTTTCCTTATAGCTCCTTAAAACTTTCTCGTTCTTCACATATTTTATTTACGGTATTCTCTGCAGCCGTCCTTAGAATGATATTTCTGTCACTTGAATTCTCTTTACCACCTATGAAAAGATTGCCTAGTATTTATTGCCATATAGGAGATTAAAAAGATATGTATAATGTCTATCTGGCTAAAATCATCGATATTTCTTAGATACTACGTGTCACTCGAACAGGAATGCCAGTTAAGAAAATTGAAAATTGGAAATCGTTTAAAGTCTTCTTCAATTTCACTCGTTTTAACTTAGCAGTCCAAGAATGAATAAATCCCTTTATAGCAGATACCGCCACAGATTCGCTAAAAAATAAGCATACCATAATGAAAAAAATGCCCAAAACTTAATACAGTGTAACCCGGATATAAGAGAGTTGTCGGGACCGGAGAAGAAGTCTCTTATATCCAGGTTTGGTCTATTTTGTTTAGGTAAGTATGGGAACACTTTGGGACCAGAGAAAATCTCTCTTATATCCGGGTTTCTCTTATATCCGGGTTACACTGTAAAAACAAAATTTTATCGTCGAAGTCTTTATGTTATTATTAAAAGGAAAGACAAAATAAATTTTTTGATTATTAAATTATATTTTTTTATCTTTTTTAGAACGTTAGAAATTTTGGTTAAAGATTCTGTTTGTCTTGCGTTAATGTGGTGGTTGGGGGGTACCAACCAAAGATTTGTATAGGAAATGTTAGCGTCTTTTTTTTTGCGGCGAAAAACACATTGAATTGGAAATTCATGCAAAAATCAAATAATTGCATTTTAATGAAGCTTTCAGGACCTATTCACAATTTAACTAAATTACTTTAGAAATGTTTCTTGTTTAGAAAATCTTGGTAAAAACAGCTTCTTACATCTGTTACTATTCCATTTATTTAATTTTATAAAATTTCGGGAAATTAATTTTTGTACCATTTAATCTTTATATTAGTTATACGGAGAAATCCTTGAATTTAATCATCATTTGTTTTTATAAAACAGGGCCTCCAGTTACCGAAAATCTGCTCTGAATCGTAAAATAAAAAATGCAATAAAGTATTATTTAATTAGAAAAGCATTTAATTACTTTTATGAATAAAATATATTATGGACATTGTCTTAAGAAAAAATTTTTCATCTTTTAAAACATTTAATTGGAATTTTAAATCTTTTAAAATTCTGTATTAATTTGTACCGGTTAGGTTTTCATTAAGTAAACAACTGTATTTACAAATCATAAATGGGAAAGCTTACTACAATTCAGTGAACTCCAATATTTTAAAAAGAATTTTGAATCTGTGTGTGTGTGCCTGTATAAACGTGCCGATTTTTGTAAATACGGACGTCTATACACGATCAGAAAATAAGAGCGGTAAGTATAGTTGCAATATATCGTACACTAATGGGTATGTCCCAATCCTTATAAATACGTTAGACACTATTGTTAGCGGGGGTAATATGCTGTCTAAGTAGTCCACCATTAGCAGTGGTTTACCTATTTCATGCCGCTGGCGAGTATTTTATTTTGTTAATTTTATAAAGATTGCCATTTCATTTCCAACCTTTCCAATTCAGTAACTTTTCATAGGTTACAACAATCGTAAATTTAAAGCTAAAGTCCCTAAAATTCAATAAAATATTAAATTACAGAGAATATTTTCCTAAATTTTCAAGATTAGTAGGTAGTTAAAAAATTATATAAAAAGTTGCTCATGTTATATTCCTCAAGTAATTTTTACAGATATATCCCTTGTAGAAAAAATTACATGATTGTCTGTCTGTCAACACATAATCAAAACACCTACCTCTATCAAAAAATACATTTCTGCGATATTTTAAACTAAATATTTGTTTTAAATCAGATTAATTAAATTTTAAATAGGCCGAGTCGTTAGAACGTTCGCATTCTGAACATGGGACCCGAGTTCGAATCTCACCATGGTCGATTTGTCAGGAAGGAAACATCCTGATGTTAATGAACTGGAGGGTTCGATCCCAATGTGCGGCACCTTTGGAAAATGCCTGAAAACTATACCACGTGTTGACCCAAGCCTTGTGAGTGAAATTGGGTAGACAGAACCCTTGAGGGCCGTCGATAGCTTTTCTAGCACAAAGTCACACGGTATTGTGGCCGAAGGCTTGAGCGTGCTAGTCTTGTTCAAATTGTTGATCACGTTAGATAACACGCTCTTTCCCAGAAACTGTAACTAAGGTCTGCTCAGCATAGTTGCGGTATAAACCACAGGTGGGCTCTGTGGGTATTGAATAAACACAAATGCACCTGAGCAAGTGTCTGTAATAGGGATTGGCTATCCGCCCTAGTAGATGGTGGCCACCTGTATACATACAAATCGGTTCATCTTCCTCAAATAATAATATACTATTTTAGGAAGATTTTTTTAATAAAGAGAATGACAGATGCGTTAAAATGGATAAAATCAGCTAATTTTAGCGATTAAAAAAAAACTTCTTCCAGTCGATTTAAATTAATTTTGAAATACAAGAAAGTATTTTGCTTCTTGGAAATATCAACTTTAATCTTTTAGCTTGAAAGTAAAATTAAAATAAAAGATCCAGGAAAGATTTTTCAATTTTAAAATTCATTTTAAACCTTAGGTATTGCGTTTCTTTGGGGGTACCCACTTTATAGGTTGTAGGGGTTTTTAACTCAACTAGGGAATCGATGTAAATTTCTCTTCGGTTCCAATGGATTTAGCATTTATAGGTCGTCGTCCGTAACATCAAGGTCATGTAACGTCAGCCATATCGCAGCAGTAACCATGGCACCGGCTTCATCAGCTGATTACTGTTTATCAAATGTCTCAAGTGATTTGTTACCATGACACGGGGAAGAGCGGAGATTTGAAACGCGCAAACTAACTGCGTCAGACAACTGGTATTAATTGACAGAAACATTATTAATTTAACAAAGGGGAGGGCTACTTTTTTTTTTTATAAAGGAAAACAAAAACTTGATCTAGTGTTAAAAAAGAATCTACACACAACTTAATTTTTTTTAATCAAAATGTACCAAGTGACATTTGTTATACTTATTTACTCAAGCTGAGTCTGGCACAAGGCTAGATGCGTGTGAAACCGAGTACGTGTCGAACTCAATTCAACTTAGCAATCGCCTACTAGACAAGGTCGTTATTACCTGCATGGAAAAGAGAAGTATTTCTTATAGATACTTACTATGCCTGCCCAAAGATTACAAGCGTGGCTTGATCTGTTTATTTTTTCCAGCTTACCAAACTTTTACAGGTTTCAGGAAATAGTTTTCGATTTTAAGATTTTTTTTTACAAGTCTTAGTAATTAACCCATAGATGGGGTGGAGAATAAGTGATTTCATAACTTTTCTCAATTGTATTTGCATGTAAGTAAATATAACGAACCCCACTGAAATTGAAACCCGGCTCTTCGTTTTTCCAATTCTGAACCGTTATCCACTACACCATCTGCACATCCAAGCTTATAGCACCTGGTATTCCCATGTAGTACTGACCACGCTCGACGTTGCTTAACTTCGGTGGTCGCGCGAGAACCGCTGTTTCAACGTGATATGGCCGTAAGCCCGCAAGTGTGAAACAACCAGCGAGTACACGATATACAGTAGCAATGACAATTAAGACTAGTTCGCTAACCATTGCTCCACGGTGAGGCACTTTTACAAAGTGGAGATACAGTGAGAATCGAACTCATTACGTAAGCGAAATGATCTGCGAGGCGGGCTGTCTCATCACGCTATGGTGGGGGACAACTCTCCGTTCTGAAACGAGAATAAAAAAAAAAGACCGTTTATATTGACGGGACGGTTAACATTTCTCTATAGACAACGCAAAGGCCTTCGACAAAGTACGCCACAATGATCTGCTAGAACTGCTCAGCGACCTTGATATATTCAGGAAAGATATTAGAATAATCAAGAACCTATACTGGCAGCAAACGGCTTGCATGCGCATTGAGAATGAGTTCAGCAGATATACAAAAATAGAAAGGCAAGGATGTGTCTTCTCACCGGGCTTAGTCAACCTGTACAGCGAGGCAATTGTGATAGAATTGGAGATCCTACCAGGATTCATCAATGGCGGCCACAACCTTACCAACATAAGATACGCAGATGACTGAGTACTGTTAGCAGACACGGAAAAGAAATTAGAAAACCTCCAACAGGAGGTAGCGAAGGAGAGCGAGAAGAAGGGACTAACCATAAACTACAAGAAGACAGAATGCATGGTCATCAGTAAAAGGATGAGCCCAAAATGCAATTTACAGGTCGGGGACTCTGAAATCAAGCAGGCGCAGAAGTTTAAATATCTGGGAAATGTTTTGATGGAGGGCGGTAGGTGCGACGCTGAGATCCGAAGACGGATTAGGATGACCAAAGATGCATTCCAAAAGCTGGGCAGAGTACTGCGAGACAGGAAGATTTCTTTGGCGACAAAGAAAACAGTACTGAGCTGTCCTCTTTTACAGCAGAGAATGTTGGACAGTCTCCTCAAAGATGAAGAAAAGACTCGAGGCAACGGAGATGTGGTTCTATAGAAGGATGCTAAGGATATCATGGAGCGAGCGTGTGAGCAACGATAAGGTCTTGGAGAGGATGCAAACAAGGAGGAAGATTATGTTTAACATAAGGAAGAGGCAGTTGAAATTTCTGGGACACGTAATGAGAAAGGAGGGCCTGGAGAATCTGATACTCACAGGTCGAATAGAGGGGAAACGGTACAAGGAAAAGCAACGCATGACATACCTGGCGGGCTTAAGCAAGTGGATGACAGAACGTGGCAGAAACTTACTGAGATCTACAAGGAATAGGAGGAAGTGGAGAGCCATGATCGCCTACGCCCTGAAAGGACACAGGGCACATAAAAAAAGAAGAAAGTCCCTTTCTTTCGAACCTTTCGGCAGCTATGATTTTGTGACCGTGATAGACTAAATTCAGAATCGTCCAAATGATCTCAAGTAGATTGTCGAGGTAACATACTGGGTTCTTCATGGCCTTTCTTGTAAAAACGGCGGTGACTCATATTCCAATTAGCACACGAAATTCGGTTACGTGGGACCGGCATCTTATGATGACCTATTGTGTGATTTTTCTCGTGTAAAGCGGGTGACAAACTTCCTCGGCTTGAAATTGAACCTGATTCGCTGATTCGCCAAGTAAAACGCCTTACCTCCTTAGCCAAGTCAACAAACAAACACCACGGGAGACATTTTTTGGAAAATCTTTTCTATCATCGTTTTTTCGACGCGTGTTTTACATTGTCTTTTGAAGACTATTGAGTCACATGCTCCTTGGTATCCCGCTCAACGCACAATGAATATTGAATAGTTACTTTCAATGATCATACTGTTTTTTATTAGGTTGGTGCAAAAATAATGACGTAATAATGTCGTTTTTTGACGTTTACGTCAAAAACGACATTATTACGTCATTATTTTTGCACCAACCTAATAGTTGCATTTCAAATAGTCAGATGTATAGAGAGTTACCATGCCGATTATGAAGCCAGGGTTCGATTTTTGATTAGTCAGTGATGTGACTTTTGGCAATTGCATAGACCCCTATTTTTTTTTAAATAATGTCCATTTTTGTGAGTGCATTCCTTAGAATATTAATCGGATAGGTCAGGGGTCAGTGAACTATTCGGGAATGGCTAATGCTAACATCCAGAGGAGCAACTCATTACACTTTCTCGGTCTAACATTCTCGGCTGACATGAAGTGAAAAGATTATATTGACTCAAGTGCTAAGTCTTCAGTTGAGAAAGTTGGTTCATTGTGTCATCCTAGACATTTTTTCTCGCCAGAATCTATCTTACATATTTATAAGCCTTGCTTGGAATATTGCTGCCACATCTGGCCTGGTGCTCATGCTATATATTTAAATATTCTTGATAAAATCCAAATAAGAATCTACAATGTTATTAGTCCTGACCTGGCATCTTGGCTTCAGTCACTTACCCACCAACGCCATTTCTATAAATACTTTCATGATAATTCTTCCGATGAGCTTTCCTCTTTAGTAGCTAGACTTCATGAATTTAAGCGTACTACTACATTGGTGGCAAGGTCTCCTCATTTTCCAGTTGAAATGAGTAGATGTGACCGGAAGTTCTATTCTAACAGCTTCTTCAATCGCACTTTTCACTTGTGGAACTCTCTTCCGGCTTCTTGCTTCCCAGTCCGATTTTTTTATTTTAATTTAAATATGTCAATCATTATTTTCTGTCTTTTTAATTCTTGTTCTTTTATTGTCCTCTCTCCTTAATAGTATATTTTTCTCATATTGTCTAACGCTCAGTAACGTCTCGTGTCTTAGTGGCTTTACTGCCTTGCTTGGGGTAAAATGATTAAAAGAATTTGGCCAGATGATCAGTTTTGGGGATTTGCGGACCATAACAAACTCAAAGTAAAACCATGAATGTAAAAATATAAAACTAAGATAACGCTATATTTGTAATCATCTATTTTAAACCATATTAAACAATATTGTCCATTTTAGGTAACATAAATAATAATACAGTTCTTTTGGCGGTAATGATGAAATTCTTTTTAGAAAGTAGTCCATCTTTTATTCATTATGCCATTGAATTGTAGATCAAGCAATTCTAATTGTAGATCTGATGGGGGAATGATCTTTCTTGATACTGAAACAAAAAGCATTTTGAAAGGTTTTATGTACAATAATATCAAAAGAAAACTAATATAAAAATTATTAGTAAAGAATAATAGCATATTCCATATGATCTGTAGGCAAGATAAAATATGGCGGATCGGATTTCTTCACCAGGCCTTAGATGGCTGATTCTTGATATAAATTATAAAGTGTTAAAGATGAAGAATCAACGAGGATGGTGAAATTCTTCGTTTTATTCTTTTTTCTCTCAGATAAAAAAAAAAAAAATCAACCAAACTCTCTAATCATCAAAATTGACTTTAAATTTAAATCAGTTAAGACCGACCTCTATGAAAATTTTGCCTGCTTCAACTTTGAAAATGTCTTCTCATATGTGCCAAATGCTGAATTTGTCACTTAAAAGATTTTAAAAACTGAATATTTAATTTTTCTTCTTTGTTTTTTTTTTAGTACTGAACGGCAGGTCGACCACTTCTAATTGTAAACCTACTGGGAGGAGTTCATTGATATGTGAAGAAGTCATTTTATTTTAAAATGTTTTATGCGCAATAACATTAAATATTAAAACGAAAAAAACAAAACAATATAAAATGTTCATTAAAGAATAATAGCAAATACTATATAATTTACTACATGCTTATCTATTATGACTAGCCGGATATGGGTTGCGTGTCGGAGTAAGGCAACTCCTGTTGATCTACCGGAAATCTATTGTTGCAGGTGATTTTGACACAACATTTGAGCTGAAAGACAGAAGAGAAAAAAAAAAGAAAGAAAAAGTTGAATTGTCTTCCTACTTAAATTTTGGAGATGAGGAGTTATCACTATTTACAATATTTGATTGCCTGAGTTGTTTTTTACGGTTTATCAACCCTTTGTGGGCTACTTAAAGCTGACACATATCTTGGATTGTAAGAATAATCCATGTTTTTCATCTTTTTTTTAGTAACTATATATTGTATTAACGGTTTTTTTAGAATAAAAATTAATTTTCCAGATACAAATCCTACTATTTAATCCATAGCTGGGGAAGAGGAGATGGATTCCGTTTCCTTGCTTCCCTGATAACCCTGTCGAACGCCTTTGAGATATCTAGAGCCACAGCCCGAGCTTCGTCGTTCTTATCTAGAGCTTGATACAGAAAATCAGTGATGGCAGTTAACACACCGGCGATAGACCTGGCGAAATGGAAGCCATATTGTTTATCCGAAAAGATGTCGTGAGAAGTAAGAAACTTAACCACTTAGCTTAATTTGGCACAAATACGGGGCACCTAGTGAGGACCGAACTCACTTCTAAGTAGTAATGGACAACCAAACTAACCTTGTTAACCATTACCCGACGCTGAGGCACCTTGCTTATTTTAGTTCCGTAGTATACATGCTTTATGCCAAAATTTCAAAATGTCCGTATTCATATTTCCCTCTGAAAGTTCTCCACTTCCTTAACCGGCTATTGAACTCACAGTCTTTGGGTCCTGTCACTGGATCTAACCAAAGCCTTTATCCACTGTGCCATGTGTCCTTGAGGGAAATTAACAGGAGATAACTGATAACTGACATCCATCAAACATGGCACGTGGAACTAGAACAGTCTACCCCAGTGAGCGAAATAAAGGGTTCAGTTCGACATTCCAAACACCTGAAGAAGGCCGGAGCCTACAACGGCCGAAACGTTGTGATAAATATGGCGACAAAGATGAGGACAATAGTCCTAATAATGTAAATAATGTGCATAATACCTCATCTCTGAAATATAGACAGAGTCCGTATTTATGTTGTTGTCTAATTGGGACAAATTATTCTATTTCTGTTACGACCCAATTAATTGAAATCTGTGTAAACCTGTGTGCGCAAAACGGTACAATGGAGAAGGCTCATTTGCACATTTTATATCGAAGCAGTAAGCAGACACATATGCACGTTGCGCTAAAGCTATTGCCGCTAAAAATGGAATCGTAGGGCCGAAATCAATTGCCGCTTAGTCTGTTGCGTTCCCTTTCGTATGAATGCCCTTGGTAAAAGCCTGAATCTCCGCCATTGTATGGGTTAAACAACTGGCTAGACCGAGAAGTTTTGAAGGTACATGCTACTAAAATACATAATTGAATAGAAAAAAGATTTTCAAATTTCTTTCTAGCGAGTTAGAAATATCACATGAAACGGGGAGAAACCATTAGACCTTATCAAACACTTGGGGGATTTGTATACGTGCAATAAGTACGAGACAAAAGGGACTTTTAAGTGTAAATAGAGTAGATCTTGATATCAGTCGAATAAAAGACATTCAATAAGATAAGGTCAACAGGAGTTTTACTCTTTGTTTGATATGAAATAAGGTAAAAAAAATATGTCACGTTAAGATGCTTAGTCAAGCGTCATACGTGATACACGCTTGGACGATCGTGTCTCTTTCGATTCATGACTGACTAGGCAGAAGATTTATAGCAGCAGATTGCCGTTTCTTTCTACACTAGACTTGTTGCCAACCAAGGTGTTATCTATCAAGCCCATTCTATTCTGCTATTCAACCCAAAGCTGGAGGGGGAATAGATGGATTCATACCAAGAGTATTTGCGCGTAAGTGAATACAACAATCCTGATTAGAATTGCTATAAGCCTCTGAAATGTTACTAGTCCTTGCCTGGCATCTCGGTTTCAGTGAATTTCCCACTACCGTAACGTAGTCTCCCTGTGTCTTTTCTATATATTTTTTCATGATAATTGTTCGAATGAACTTACCTCTATGGTACCTAGACTTTATGAAGTTAAGAGCAGTACTTGGTTAGCGGCAAGATCTCATCATTTTACACTTGAAATGGTTAGATGTAACCATAAATTCTATGCTAGTAGTTTATTCTATCGCACTTCTCGCTTGTGGAACACTCTTCTAGATTCTTACATTCCAATCAACTTTGATCTACAAAAATTTAAATGCAGTGTCAATCGTTATCTCCTGTATTTTTAATCCTTCTTTTTTTATTGTCCTTAATAGTAGTTTTTTTTCATATTTTCTAACCACTTGCACCAAAGTGGCTTTATTGCCTTGCTTAAGGTGAATTGATTAAAAAAAATTCAACACTCCATTATACCCACAATGTACGTCCGATAAAATAGCTTTTAAATAAGTATTGATCAGATTAGAGATTAACCCTTTGAGTCCTGCGTTTCTGAACAATTTTAACCCTTCTGCCGGAGCTCCTGTGTCAAAATTCACAAATAATTGGTATGTAAAAATATATGAAAATAGTTACAAGTATTTACTCACCGTTCACCGTTTAAGTCATTTTTTTCTACCACTGTTCAACCATTGGCTGAGCATTACATCATTTTTCTCTGAAGGGCAGTCTCTCGTCTGGGGAGGGAGACAAACCCGACCCTGAGTATACAGGATCTACGAGGAATTTTTGCGCGAGCCTACAGGCTCGGAACGCCACACGTAAAAAAAACCGGCCTTGTGCCACATCCCGTCTTGTTGGGGAGGTTTTGGGTAAATACCGAAGGCTTGAATTGTTACTACAGACCTTCTCCCTTATCAAGTTGTTACAGAATCTTGTATAATTTTGCCCCCTTTCCTCCTTAGTAACCCACTCGAAATATCCAGCTCTTTTGTCATCTCTTTCATACTTCTTCATCGATTTCTCTTGGCCTTCTTTTTGACGGCTCCAATGTCTCTCCTCTTACGAATTGAATGGTCTCTGCCTGGAACTGGATTACCTAAGGCTGTTTGCGCCTCTTCAAAGTTTTTGCCACACATTAAAAACGGTTTAAATGCTAACATTCCACACTTTTATCATCTCACAATTCTTCATACCAGCCATTTTCAATGCAAAAATCTGATCACGCTTTGTTTGAACTGCCATATTTAACAAAACTCCAAACAATAACACAAAAGAATGTCAGGAAAATTTAAAACTATTTTAGCAAATAGGTATGATTTCTTTTATCTTTAAATAATGGTTAAATTGTTGATTTTTTAAAAATTTGTTTTTACTGAAAGTTCGCAAAATACTCGGTCAAGAGCCACTCAAGGTAGAGGGTTATGAAGTGGGATTGTAAGAGAGATGGAAGGGAGAGGGAGAGAGTATTGTGAAGACGAATAGGATAGATATCGTTTGACGCTAGACGTAGAGACCAAGATTGTAGTTGTCAGGGAAACACTCTCTCAGGAGCTTGTTCCCGAAAGTAACAGTTCTGGAGAAGAAGCTATCCGCGTGGAAATTGCTTTTTATAAAAGGAATACTGTGATTTGCTAATCTGAACACGGTATGACGGGTCCTAGCCGTGAAACTCCGTGCTGGTGGCCCTAAGGAATGCACCGTGTATTCCGGCTTACAAGACGCACATTTTTCCTAATACCCTGAAAAATACGTGTGCGTCTTCCAAGACGAATGTAAGGCAACGCCTAGGCTCAAGTAAGCTTGTACGGTCACCTAATTGGCTTGATTGATAAGGACATGGATTTGTATACTTGTTGAGTCATTACACTATAATGTTAGCTCTCTATCTAATTCAGCTTTTTATATGATGTAACCTCAGTACTTAGCTGTTACAAGTACTTCCAAGACAATAAACCTTCCTGGAGCCGAGCCACAAGTTTAAATATGCTCTGTTTACTAGCAGCGGCGGGAGCCTTTCTGCTCTTGGCTACTATGTCATTGCTATACAAACAAAATCGGACGAGTGATTAATGTAAACAATACGTAGCGCCAGTATGTGAGGGACGCATGTTGAATGTGTTGTTGTATGGGAACTATTTTTTTTTTCTTAAAAATTTCTTTCCAATATTAGGGTGTGTCTTCCAATCCACAGCGTCTTGTAAGCCAGAAAATACGGCAACTCGTCAGAACATATGCCATAGTAAAATTTTGGCGTCGCTGATTCGGCGTTGCTGATTCGGCGTCAGAAAAATAATTGGACCATTCGGCATAGCTGTTTAGGCGTCAGACTGTTTCGACGTCACTGTCTTTGAGCGGAGGCAACCCCAAAAAAAAAAAAAAAAAAGAATAAAAGCATTGAAAACACCCAACTTTCAATATGACTTTTTATTCATTTAGGGAAATAAGGATCCTATTAAAACACTAATGGAATAATGTAAATTAAAAATTTAAATTAAAAATATTGTATTTAAAAAATTTTTTAAAAAGCTATTTAGTCTTAGAAATGACTTCTTCATTTCGTAATTATGAGCAACACCCTTCAGGAATTTGATAGGTTCTATGTAATCTCACTTTACATCGATCTTTCTGTTCACATCGCCAAAACTTTAATTAAGGATCTTTTTGCTTATTGCGTCAAAAATAAAAAAGGTATCCATCGTATATCACTTTCTTTCTTCCACGTTTTGATAAAATATTTGCTTCCATTTCGAATAAAAGGGGATTTGACGACTGAAAAATATGAAACTGCACTGAAGAAAATAGGATATAGAAATACCAACAAACTACACGTTTTCTTAAATTTAAAAATGCCTCCAACGACTCCTATTCTTAAATTCGACACAGTACTAATTTGACTAATAAAAGAGAGAGAGGTGGGGAGAGTGAGAGAGAAAGATAGAGATAGAGAGCGCGCAAATTTGACTATAACGACGAAACAGTAATCTCACGCCTAATCGTTATCTGCGGAAAAATTCCTATTTCGAAACGATTACGCCGAATCGGCCACGCCCAATGGGCTACAACGGAACGTCCCATTCCCGAAAAACTGAAGGATGCTTACAAGTGAGAGGGGAGATGGGATGTGCTTATTTTATTACCACAATAGTACTTACAATAGGTGATGGCTATACTTTAAAATATTCTACCTTTAAGTTAAGGTGAGTGTCGTCGGCTACCATCTAGGAATATCTTTTGTTGCCTATTGATGTGAGTCTGGACGTTAGTCGGGACACGTCTTGTTCTAACCCCTTCTCAAATCCGGACTAATTCTTTAACTGTACCCTGACTGCATGAATTCAAGCGTGCTGCTAGATTGGCAATTAGGTCTCACTGTTTTACTGTTGAACTAGCTAGATGCAACTGTCCGTTCTATTCTAATTATTTCTTTTCTCAAACTTCTCGTTCAGATTTCTTGCTTACCAACCATCTACGATGTTCAAAAATTTAAATACAATGCCAATCGCCATCTTCTGTCTTCCTGATACCTGTACCTTTATTGCCCTTTTCCTCACTTCTCACTAAAATCTTCTCATTCTCTTTCACTCACTGTAATCCTCTGCGTCCTAGTGGCTTTATCGCCTTGTTTGTCACGAAATAATTTTCAAAAACGTAAAATGATAAAATGGCGCAATAATCAATACATTAAGATATCTCATATCAGCCAAAGTAATGGCCGAAACAGAGAGTTTGTAATCACATCTATAAAAATCCTCTTGAGAACAGTAGACTGAATAAATAAATTGAAAAGGAAAACACTATAATGGCGTCAGACTTGACTGTCATTAATCAAAAGATAAAAAACGCCCTGCGGTTAAAAATTGGAGAAGTCGTGTTTAGCTGGCAAATTTGGCCAGGAAATCCCAATGAATAAATAAATCTTTGAAAGAATAAATAGGAAGGAAAACAGGAATAAAAAACATTTTATAAACTGATGATTAATATAAAATCCATGTCGTATGTAATGGCTACCAGTCAATGTTAATGGCTACCAGTCGATGATAATGTTGGCGGGAGGCACACAAATCAACGTAGCAGAGAGCGAGAAAATCAAAAAGGGGAGTTAAAAAGCAGAACGTAAGAAAATAAACACCTGTAGCTTTCATCGCTCTTATAATTACCGTATATTTCCGCGTATAAGGCGACCTTTAGATAAGATGTCGTCAAAAAATACAGAAAAATTTCATGTAGCATAAGGCGATTGCTTATTGTTTATATAAAGATGGTGCAATTGGAAATGCTGTTTCTTGCCGTATCCTTAGAAATTCAGAGTAAACGAAATAACAGAACTGAATCTATGTCATAATTTTCCTACACACGTCCCCTAAAAGGGGATCATTGTTTTGTTAACGTTTTATCACGTGATCTCTTGTGAATACTGATTCTTCTTCTATAGCTAAGCAGTTGCAAACAGCCTGATGTACTAAAGGCCATTTACTTATACTTCATAGACAATCACAAAATACCGCTAATAACAGTATGATAATGTACGATTATGGTACGTTCTACTGCTGAGAACGTAGTCATAACTCGATATCTACATTTTCTCAGCTGAGCTTGCATGGTTACAAATTGATTTCATCGATATGGAAATATTCTTCGAATAGGCAATGATGCTATACCAGTAATATAAAAGGTAGAAATGCTTTCATTACTTTT